>CM035233.1:53475526-53732203 GCA_020226215.1 Sindora glabra
TAATTAATTCACAAGTATTCTAACAACTAGCACAAGCAAAAAAAAAGAATGCTTTTTATTAGTGACATACAAACCTAGACAAGCTTTTAACATATCTGAGGATATCTTAGAAAAGATCTTAGAAGATTCTTGCCTCCTTCATGAGTTGGTAGAGAAGATTCTAGCCCATCTCTTGTGGCATGCCAAAAAATTTTTACTTGGTGTTCTCTTTATCACACAAGAAATTATAGCATTGGAGTCGGAGTTCTTGCATCACACTTATGTTTTCTAGCTCACTCCACACCTTCATAAGGCTATAATGTTGAGGTCCTCTTCCTTGAAGCATTGCAAAACCTTCTCTAGCTATCTCGATCTGTGTTTTAGCCAATGCAACCTCTTCTCACATCATCTTGGTTAAGTTGTCTATTCCTAGTTGCATTTTTTCGTATCCACTTTTTCATCAAATCAATCATAGGAGCTTTCCTTTTAGTTCTTTTAAAAGATATAGTTCCTTGTGATTAATTTCTCTAGGATGGAGTTGAACCACCATATACAAGATTGTAGGTGTCCTGTACACCTATAAAGTTTTAGCCTTCATTTCTCCAACGGATATTAGAATCTGAAATAGCATCAAAACAATCATTCAAGTCAATGTTCTCCCTTTCCCATCGATGCATTTTGTCTCTTGCACTTTCAACTCTTGCACCTATTGCCCTGTCCTTCCCAAATAAATCCATTAATTTGTTGTAGTTGTTAATAAGGGTTTTTTTCCACTTCTGCACTTCCAATTTCTCTGTATATAGAACCATGGTCAGTAATATCAGCACCATCACATTAATAATGAGTCCCCATTAAATGTAAACATAATAAGTGAATTAATTAATTCATTCTCAATTGCCATTTTATTTACATTTGTAATTACCTTTACAATTTCTTCCCAAACCTTTGGCTTTGCTTTGAACATTTGGGTCATAGGATTCCACCCAATTTTACTCTACATATGGAATAAATCATAACATTCATGGAAAACTGACTTTAGTGTTTCCAGTCTATTTTTAATATGTTGCTTCTGGAATCATGGTCCAACCATTGCTTGCATTGTCTTCACCACGGTGGCGTATGCAAAAGACGTGAAGGTTCCATCTGGCCTATTCCCCTTGTGGACTTCTTCTAGCAAGGCATCTAGAAGTGTGGTATCCATCTTATGTGTCTAACACAAGTTGTTTTTGGAGGAACATTATCCTTTTTCTGATCTCTGGCTCTTAAACATGAATGCACATGCACATTACCACATATTTCAAGATCAGTACACAACTTTAGCACAAGCAAGTATACTAATTACATTGAATGACACTTTAACCATGTATGCCACATGTGACAGGATGATAGCATGGTTAACAACAACGACATTGCATCACTCATGGCTTACAATAAAAATATGCAATATTCATTTCTACAAAGCACATATAAAAGTCATAGCATTCCATATACTATTCAAATAACAAAATAACATATTAAATTTATGAATTCACAACAGAATACACAAATTATTTGGCATATAAATCAAATTTATGATAAATTCTCTTAGTAATCATTCCACATTTAAGTAGCTATGCTATCCCTTAGAACTAGTCCTTGTCTGTAATCTTCCTCTGAGGTTTGTGCATCGTGGTCCCCATGATCATCCGCTAACCCTTGAAATATCTCATGATCCATTTCCTCTATCAAATGTTCATTAGGATCAATATCCAATAGAAAGTTATGTAATATATAACATGCAATCACAATGTCATACATGGTCTCGAAGAGAATAATGTGGCTCTTTGCCGCTAGCTATGATAGGAAACCTTTTTTTCACTACCCCAAATACTCTTTCAATGACCATTCTCAATGAAGTGTGTTGGTGATTAAAAATTTCCTTTGCATTCTATAGACCACACATTGAGTACTCCTTCAAGTGGTAGTGCACACCTTTATATGGTGTCAGCAAACCACTTTTCAATGGATATCCTGTATCTCCTAAGTAATATTTACCTAACAAAAAGGCTTATATGATCACATGCTATATAGCACTTTTACTACGTAATTTAGGAGCTGCAGTTCTCTACCACTGAATATGATGTTTAATTAAATCATAATGTTTACTTACCTCTAGGAATCTTAAGTTTGTCTTCCCTCTTAGTTAAGGCATGCTTTTGAATTCTAAAGTTTGATGTAGTTCCTTCCCAACCTAGCTAATATATAAGTGAACTTCAGTATCAAATATGCAAGTAGCTAACACATTTTGGGTCGAGAAGTCCTTCCTTCCTAAAAAATGAGAGGCATCTCTATTTGAAACTTTCACGCTGCACTATGCATTCCGTCTATAGCTGTAACATAATCTTGTATTTTAATTATTATAACAATTATCATGCGAAAGTGACTAACAAACTTGAACAATTAATATACTTATAAGCAACCAGATCTATATGAATTGATTATCTTACCCTGAAGTAAGGAAAGAATCTTAAGCTGTTAAGTGGATGAAACCTCTGAACTTGAAGGTTGCACCAGGTACTCATTCTCTAATGATATAATAGCTCATAAAATATTATGAAAATGCCTACTGATTGTCTTCCTCGATCAATGGAAGAAGAATGATATAATTCTATTCTTGACATTATGTGATAAAATATACAAAAATCCTTGCGACTTGCTCTTCTATCATAGCATGTACATAATCCCTCACCCTTACCAATTTCTCTCAGTTTCTCATATAATAAGAGGAAAGCACAAGGGCTCATTCGTATCACATCATGACATTTATCAGTTATTAATAGATTATGCATTAATTGTTCTCACATTTAATCTCTCTCACTATCTAACACATGATTAGGTGCATGAACTAGTGTTGCTTGCATAGTTAACAAATGCATAGCATGCATAATAGTACACACAAGTTGTACAGCACACATTCGTCCATCGCATTTGCCATTCTTCTATTGCCTCAAAGTTAATCAATTGTTTTAATTCCATCAGCTCATCCAATACGTTATCATTTTGACCTTCCATCACTAATCCTGTGGTGGGCATCGAATAGTCAATTCAGATGGAGCTAGATATGTCTTGAGCGGATATCAAAGTATAAAGGAAATGCCATTTTTAACATCACTTTCAATGGATTTATTACTCCAGAACTCAATTAAGATTCACTATTTCCCTAACAATATTACAAATATTAGTTGCAATGCTTTCCTAATAAATGAACACCACACAGTTATGGTATGATCTTGCACCAACGAAACAAATATTAATTGATATGGATATAATAAAGTTTAGTGCAACACGATGCATACTGCATCAGCTTACATTACCTGCAACTAGCAATAAATGTAATATGGCTGGTGGTAATGTAACCTGCAATAATAGAATAAAAAAATAAATGAAAGCCACCCACCATCGAAAACACACATTTATCATTAAATCTATTGCTAAGCCGCTCATTGTTGGTATTTTATTATATTATCCCTAAGCATACCAATATGTATGAAATTTAGTGACATCGAAATGTAAATAAATAAGAATGATGAGCAAAGCTTGCTATCCTCACTAATACTCAATATTGTGTTCCTTAATTGTAAATACTAAGGAATTAGGATAAATTTTAAAAATTAAAATAGTACCTGTATATTTCAAATTTTATTCTTACTTTAAAACAATTCACATATATTGTCTACAAATGATCCAAATAACCTACCACAAGTTTTTCTTGGATTTATTTTAATACACTTTCTATTTTCCAAATAAAATAAGATTATAAAATTTCAATTTATTATTATAACTGTCCAAAATTAAATAACTCACTACTAGTTAAATAATTAATGTAAAGTATAGATATAAATAATTTTTTAAAAATGTATATATAATATGTTTTTTTTTTAAATTGTGGGAACTGGGTTTGTGTGACCTAACCAAACTGAGTCGAGTTCGAACTCAGTTTGGTTTCATGCCCGAACTTGATAGTGGGTCACGCTAGACCTGCAAGTCCCAACACCAGCAACAGTAGGCGCTCCAATAGATCGGACTGGTAGTAGCATAGAGACAGTAGGCGCAATTGCTGCTGGCATCCGATGCGAGCTTTCAGCCACATACAGACGTGGTGCTCCACCCACAGAAGCAGCATCGCGCACGGAGCCTTCAACCAGTACGGGAACAACACACAGCTACAAAAAAAAATTAGTACAGGTTGACGGCAGTTAGTACTTACCGAATTGCAAGTTTGCCGGCTTCTGAATGTCGAACTAGAGAAATGCACTCTTCCCTCTTTCTGCAGTAACCGTCTAGTTGAAGTAAGAGCAGATTTTCTCCTCTTTTCTCCTTTTAACTGAGGAGTAAATTTTTAAGGTGGGGTCCATGCCAATGTTTAAATTTTTTTCTCTCCTCCCCTTATTTCTATAGCATCCAAATAAGGGAAAACAGTGAAATCTACCCCATTTTCTACCTATATTTTCCTATTCTCCCCTCTTTTCATCCGAACCAAACAAGCTTGTAAAAGTTTGAATTACTTTCATTTTTACTATTATTTTAAATACAATATAAATTTTTACATAAAAATAGATATTTAAAAAGATAATATGATATTTAAATATATAATATATTTATTATATTAAATTAAATATTTTTATATTAAAAATATTTGGTATAATTATTTTTATAGTATATAATTATATTAATAAAAATAAATTTATATAATCAAGTGAGGATGATTTGTTTCATATTTTCATGGCATTAATCTAATTCAAATATTAATTAGACAATGAGAAAAAAGTTTCATAAATATTCAGATCATAACAAGAAAGCCCAAATCATATAATTTTTCAGGTTAAGTGAATCCATCTCTAATTCTATATTCTCTATTATTACAAAATCTTCAAATTGCAATAGCTATTTTCTTATTAAATAACTTCACTTTAATTATCACAAGCATTATAGGGAGTCTATCCACGATTTCCTCACTTGTAGGCATATTGCATCATTTACAAGTGCGTTCAAATCTTGTGAACACTTTTATGAATTGACATAAAGCTTATACATCTTCATCTTCATGTTGAATTAGATCTCTCAGTCTTATCCATCATCAAATCTACATCCTTATCATTAACTATAGCTTTCTCACTCTTGCCTAGAACCAAACCATTTACCTTCACTCCATCACTCAATTATCATCATCTTTGACTTGCACACAATCAAATCAATTATTTCCAGAACTTATGTCATTATGCATCTTCAATTCCCACACACAATCGAGCAAATTACTTCCACATCATCATCAACACTAACATTAACATCACCTATCATTTTCATCTTACAATACGTCAAACCAAACTTTTTCTATTTCAAATTATTATTCTTGTAGGATTGAATGTGCTTCGATATTATTTATTGAGAAAAATATCCTAATCTCTAAACGCACAAATATTATACAATTAAATTAGTTATCAAAGTAGTGTAACAACATATAAACAAAAAATACCATAGATGAAAAGAGACATATTATATCATTAAGATTATAGGAAAATACATGTGAAGATTTTCAATCATAATTCTATATAACTTTTTAACCATTATTTCTCTATCTTTTTCAAATCTTTAAGAGGGTATCCCACATAACTCTTATAGATTTTCACACCATATTTTTCTTATATTTCAAATCACTACTATAAGAATGCAATTCTACATTAGTTATTTCACAAAGATCATATTAGTTTAGAATCGACATATATATGAGCAATGTTTTATGCTATATCATTTTATATTGATTATAGAACTGTACAAAAAAATTTTACCACATTGGTTGGTTCCCTGCCAAAATATTTATAGTAAAAATTAAATAAATTTTGTATCCCACTAAAAATATGTTTTTTAAGTTAAAAATTTTAAAAAAGTCATAACTTTGTACTCGATTGTCCATTTATAACAATTTTTTTTATTTCATATAACATTTCAAAATTTATCCATTTCAAATAAACAAAGGTGGTTTGCGTTTTCGGAATCGCAACAAATGACTATTTTCATAATATTTTTCATTTTTTCTTATTTTCTTATTGTTGTGTATTTGATTTGAACTCCATTGTAAAATCTTATTATTTATATAGTAGACATCTAAAACTCATAAATAACCACAAAAATTATATAAAGGAAATACAAACAAAATTTTTTTAAAAAAACTTGCACCAAAAAAATCAAAGAAATGTAAGAGGCATAAATTTGATAAATAGAAGTAAGAAATATAGCTTTTATATTTTGAACTTATTTCATGCTCAATGTTAATTAAAGAAATATTAGTAGTTCATTGACATGTAATGAAGGATGGAGTGAAATCTAATGCTTTGCAAAAGAAGTTGGACAAAAATAAAAATTAAGTTTGACAATAAATAAAAGAGAGAGTGAGAATAATAATAAAAAATTATGTTATTTATACTACAGAATTGTCACTGCTCCTATGAATTTAGATGTCAATTGTTAATTATTTTATGAATTAATATTTAAAGTTTTATGGGAAGAAAATACATCAATTTTTTTTAAGAATTAATATATAAAATTTTCTTATTTATTATAAAAATGTTATCATTCTTATCATTTTATATAAAGTTTTCTTATTTATTTTAAAAATATTATCATTCTTATGATTTCATATATTAGTTATTTTATGAATTAATATCTAAAATCTCATAGGAAGAAAACATGTTAATTTTTTTTAAGAATTGATGTTTAAAAGCTCTTCATATTTTCAAAAATATCATCACCCATGTGATTTTAGATGACAACTATTTTAAAAATTGACATCTAAAATTTTGTAGGAATAAAACATGTTAAATTTTTTTTACGAACTAACATAAATTTTTTTCATATTTTTAAAAATGTCATTACTCACATAATTTTAAATATTAGTTATTTTGAAAATTGATGTCAAAAGTCTTGTAAAAAGAAAACATATCAATTATTTATAAAGAATTCATATTTTAGGTGATTTTATTTTTCTAAGTTGGTGGTTGGCATGTTACTTTTATAAAAAAAAATGTGTTAATCATATTTCAATTTTTTGGGTTGACTCTTTCCTTCTCTTTTGACGTTAGTTTCTCTATGAAGTTTTTTGAATATTACAATATCAATTTTTTTATTTCAATTGCCATTATGCCATTGGACACAACAATTTTCTCTTGAATTAAAATCAATCATCTGATATTGATTCACATATCTGTTTGATAAATACGAATATTAATAATTTAGAAGTATTTGCATGATAAAAAATAATACAAAATAAAAAAATCATATTGAGAATGATTTAAATTTAAGTGAAACTCAAAGATCAATTACATTCAATTGGGTGTAATTTTACTTGACAGAATCCCACAACATTCTTCCTTGATTTGTTAATGGCAATGTGTTTTATATGCCTAATCACGATCCCATCTTATGAACCAATATTATCCACCGGTAATGTTTATCCACTATCCAACTGGACAATTAGTATTCTTTACACCCACCAACAAATGGAGTTTTACCTGGCAATCTTAGAAGGCTACAGGTTATAAGCTATGTAAAAAGAGAAGGCCTGTGGAACGGAGAAATAGTTATATGCTCTTGTCAAAATATATACATTTTTTATTTTTGTTCTTATTATTAAAAAAGATAATTATTAATTTATTATCTAAAAATTATAAATGCCTTCCTTTTATTAAATTATGATGTATTAAAAAATTTATGAACACTGACAATAAAATTTAGAATTATATTATAAATATTTTATATTCATTATATTGAATTATAAAAATTTATTCTATCATATTATATTCAATGATAATTATTAATTTATATTTAAAATATAATTTCAAATTTGATATTAATGTATATAACGTTACCGATAAAAGAATTTCTCAAAAGGAGACAAATGTATGTGATTTTATGAGTCTGAAAAATTAGGTGATGATCTCAAGATCATGGAAGCCTAACTTATTTATTAGGTGGCACCATTTCTTCTTGCCTACGCATACTTGAAGATAAGGATAGAAATACGAGGACTTTCCGCGAAAATGGTACTTATACGTAAAGTACGTAGGTCTGCCTTCTTTCCTTGATCGTGCCTTACCTTAACAATGCATTGCTTGCCTTCAAGAAATTACTCCAATAGCATGCTTCGGTTCTTCCGCAGAATTAAGGCATTTCATTCAATTGTCATATATTTTAGCAATATATGGATAAGATCAATCAAATAATTAATATTTGCCCTTATCCTTTTTAAACTTCATTTTAGTTGCATAATCTACTTTTTGTCAAAATAAAAAGGCAATGTTGCTTACATTTATTATAATATTTAAACTTATAACATTATTCACATTATATTTTTTTGAAAAAAATTAGAGTAATCATAAATACATAATCATTCATTTTTATAATTGTTGATTATTGTATCTTCAAATTTTATAATTTTTTGAAAGAAATTATGGCACATGGTGCATTAGTATATCATCAAATTAAATTACTCATCAAGTTCATTTTTATTAAAAGTCAAATTTCATATATTTTATAATAATATATTAATGATCAAATCTAATTATATATTGGTACACTACTTAATTATAGTATATCATATAATTTCTTTCTTTTTTAATAAATGAAGAAGTGATTATATTATTAGATGTACACACACATATTTGAATTCTAATACAATAGAAAATATAAAACTTTTAAGAGAAATTAAATATTACTTAAATTAAGGATTATTAACTTTAAATTTCATAATTAATAATATTTTATTATTTTTTAGTTATTCATTCATCACATCATTTGTAATATTAAATAAATAATAAAAATATAATTAAAAATTAGCATATATTTAATATTATTAATGTAAGTTTAAACAATCCACTTGAACATATTTGAATTATTGTTACCATATAAGTCAGGAGGAAACAAATAGTCTTAAAAATAAAAGTAAAGTATTAATAATGTTAGTTGCAAGGATCAAAATTTGTATAAATAAAAAATTAGTTGTTATGTTATCTTTAAAAAAAAGAGTGAAAAAACCCAAAAATTCCTAAACATGTTAGCTTCGTAATTCTTAAATAGATTATAGTGCAAAAGGGAACAAGAAATCTAGGGAATTGTGTGTGGACGGATAAGGACATGAAATGAAACGACGATTGGGGGTCCCCAAATTCCTACTTTAAGAAATGCAGTGCGTTAGCTTCAAATGTCAAGGCTTCGACCGAAAGCGCAAGATAATTCTGTTTCGGTGTATCAATATCTGCATTGACGAATGGAAAGGTGACTAATAAAAGATCACTCCAACGTAAAGATAAGGGAATGTTTACTGGGCATTATTAATACAGTGAAATATTACTATATTATTAAATGTCATTATATATTAAATTAACAATTTTTAAAAAAATATTTATAATAACATATTAATATATTTATATACTATGTTATACTACTAATGCATTATAAATTTTTTCAAAAGATATACTGCGGGGACTAAAATCCTTAGTCAATGCAATTTCATTGTCGAATTGCTGTCTATTTATCATTTGCTGTCTCCAAATCTGAAAATATATCTTAAAAGAGTGCCTCTTGGTCTTCCGGTGGTTCAGAAAGTTTACTGCTCTTTCATCGTCAGTATGTGATGAGATACAAGAGGTTGTTAAAAAATAAAATTAAAATCTTTATGAATTTAATAAGTCTGGAATAAATAAACCTACTTTGAAAAGAGAACTACTTGTAATTGTCGAGGACATTTATGATCATATAAAATCATATAACACGTTAATTTTTTTAATCAACAAATAAGATAATCACTTAAGAAATTAAAGTATTAATAATTTTTTCTCTTCATAATAAGAATAATTATGCTAAATATTAAAATATTAACAAATTTTTATCTTCCAATAGGAAAACAGGTGAAAATAGAAGATTAAAAAACAATGTTATCTCTCTTTGTTTAAATGTTTGGCAAATTTTTAAAAAATTTAAATTAGAAAAATAAAAAAAAGAGTGAGTAGTATTGGGTTTTTTAAGAAATAGTTATACATTTTTTTGTTTTTCCCTCATAATCAAAATTTTAAATAAAAATAAAAAATTATAAAGTAATTTTAATTTCGCTCTTCTCTTCCTTCGTTGTCCCGCCAGAAGAGTTAATGAGAAATTTTGGTTTAAGCAATCTCTCCTGTCGAGATTTTTATAGCGTGTGAAGGTCAAGAGCCTTTTAGACTTTTGGGTGAATGGACCCCTTTCCTCACGCGGGAGGTTTAAACCTTGAACAATTCCTATCTCAACTGATGTTAGCAATTGGAATGATATAATTAATGGAAGGCATTATAAAATATTATTGGCGTGATATATTATTAAAAATAATTGTATATTAAATTTATTTATTAAAATTAAATAATATATTATATTAATAATATATTAACAATTAAATTTAATATTTAATGATGCAATCATAATCTTCTTAAAAAGAATTATATTTTGATTCTTAGGTGAAGAGATCTTCTTTGCCTGTGCTTTTATGCACCTGCTGTACAAATTTATTTAAAGTTAAGGGTACACGTCTTCTAAATTCTTTATAAAATTTTATAATTTTTAAATAAAAATCATATTTTTATAAAATTTTAAATATTTTTATATTGTAAGTATCATTATAATTTCTTTTAAAAAATTACATATCTTAAATACTTATGACTTTTTATAAATATATCATAAAATAGTACAAATTTTATAAAAAATTGTATATCTTTTTCATAAAATCACTCAGTTATTATGAAAGTAAAACTTCTTTTTTAGTATGTTGAAAACGAACATAGATTCAGTCAAATCATGGTGCATTTTCGGGAAATAGTTGTAATGATTGAGTTGTTATTTGGGATCGTAAATTAATTTAGAATTTTAAATAATCGTTGGCAAGATATAAATTTTTCTTAACAATTATCCCCGTAAAATTGTCTTCTCAAGTGGGATTTCGCTTAACAATATACTAATCTGATAAATTAATTTTTAAATGTATTTAATTTATATAAAAAAATCTAATGTAACCTATAATTTATAATTTTTTTTAAATTTATCATCCTTTTTTTAATCAATTGACGAACGATACTTTAATTATCCAAACATAATATTATATTTTTATTTTAAATAATTATGTTCATATTTTAAATCATAAGCACATAAATAAATAAGTAATATTGTGAAATATAATTAATTATGCTTTAAATAATTATATTCTAATTTTAAATATTAAATATATATAATATTATAAAATATAATTTTATCAAACTTTAAATAATTATATTTTTATTTTAAATGTTTTAATTATATTAATATAATTTAATTTTAAAATAAATATAAATTAATTCAATTTATATTATTAATTAATTTAATAATTAATTTTATCAAATACTATAATACAATCACGTAATTCATAAGATATTTCGTGAGCTAGTTACATTAAACTTAAGTATAATATGTTGACGCATGGATGTAGAATTGCAAGCCAGCTTGTGGCAACAATAAAAATCAAATCATCAAACAATCTTGAAAGCTAATTAATTAAGTGATGAAGATGGTAGAGAGAAGGAACAAATATCGTGGATTACAGCAAAGGGGCAGCTTTAGGTCAAAATGGACTGCCCCTTTAATCTAAGGTATCTCAGCAATCTTTCAAAAAGATACATTAAGCAAAGACAACAAGCAAAGAAAGTCAAGCCGACAACAAAAGCACCTCCAACTTCAACACGTGTCACTTTCTTCCCTCTCTCATAAACGGAAGGTCACCCCAAATGTCCAACGCCATTCAGCAAAGGTCACTCTAACCAACGGTTCTACTAAAATATAATAATAATAATAATAATAATAATAATAATAATAATAAATTAAAGATTGATACTCTCAAAAGATTTTTTTATGGGAAAAGTTTCGTTATTTTTTTTTTTAAAATGAGGAGAAAAGCACTTTAACCCCCTCTAGCTTCTAATAATGCCTTTTAAACTTTAAAATTTATATATATCTCCTTTAGAGCACAAAAAATATTACACTTAAATTTAAATTTAAATTTTTGTTTCAAAAAGAGAGATTTCAAATATAATAATATGAAATATTGTAAGTATTTTGTGCTTAAAAATATATATTAATTAAGTTCAAATGATTAACATATAATTGACAAAAAAAGTTAAATTTTAATATAAATGTAATGTTTTATCGGTCATTCGATTTTAATTAAAATATATATTTGATCAAAAAATATTTAGATATTTTATATTATTTAATTTGAATCAATAATCATCCTATTCATATCATTTTATTCATTAAAAAATTAAATTTAGATCTAAATGCAATTTTTTTAATATATCAAGAGAGGTATATGTAAGGTTTTAAAATTGGAAGAAGGTTCAGTGTAATTTTATTAAAATTCAAGAGTAGTCAAAATATTTTTTAAAAAAATTATACTTCTTTTCAAATTTTTAATAAAATTTAGCATTTGTTCTGCAAAATTTATGTGTAATAGGTAAGCATATAAAAAGTCATACTTTTTTCTATGATGATCACAAAGTTTTAACTTTTTAAAGTAATTTTGTGGAGAATACAATCTTAAAAAGTTGAATATTTTTATTGCTAAATCATGATTTTTTTAAAATCTTAAAATAAATAAATTAAATAGAAAATTCCATGGTAAGAGAAGTACTCAACCTCTTAAAAAATTGAGATGTTATGAAATTACCCTTTAAGTTATATGATTATAAATGAAAGAGAGATAATATAACTCTCAATAAACAAAAGCTTACATAGTTCCAATGTAACGTTTTGAACCACTTGGTCATCTCTCGTACATAATGATTATGGCACTCATGTTCGATTTTTTTATAAGTATATATAATTACTTACTAAATAGAAAAGCTTTTTATCACAAAAATCTTCCTTCATGATTAGAGAATAAATAGAGTTTTAATGCACTCAAAAGCGAGGAAAGATGTTGTAAGCGAAGAGATGCTTTGGGAAATTGAAAGTAAGTGTAGTTCAAAAGATTCTTGAATAGATCAACCTTTTGAATTGCTATTGAATTCATGGGTAGGCAAGAGATAACCTGGTAAACTAAAACATCTTAATAGTTAGAGGAAAACAAAGCAAAAGTAATTCCAAGTTAATGTTAATCTATCGATTTCATATATACTTTTCATGAAATAAAAAAAAATTCTTGCTCTTTTTTTTTTAATTTTATAGTGTCTATTGTACAATGAAAAAAGAAATATTTTTTTCTTAAGTAAGGAATTATAATTAAATATTTTTTTGTATTTGAGATAACCTCTTAAAATTTATTAATCTTAAATTTCATTAATCTTAGAACAGATTGATTTGAATTCCATTTCGTGTAAGTAATTAATAAGTTAACTGATGACTGATGAGTTAGTTAATAACTGATAAATTAATTGATAGTTAATAAATTATAATTAATAACTAATAAGTTAATTGATTATTTAAGAACCTTTAAAATCAACTAATCTTAAAACAGATTGATTTGGAATTTTTTTATACAAATAATTAATAAATTAGTTAAAAATTGATAAATTAATTAATAACTGATAAGTTAGTTGATAATTAATATTTTATAATTGATTAGTTGATGATATAACTAATTATTTAAGAAGGGTTTTGAAAAATTAGTTATTGAATTAATTGAAATTATAAAATGATGTAAAAAGATATATTATTATAATTAAAATAATTTATATTTATCTAAAAATTAAATTATATTAAGGTAATTTAAAAATTTAAAATAAAAATATAATATTTAATATTTAATTAATTATAATATTTTTTATTTATAATAAAATTATAATTATTTAAAATATAATTAATTATATTATATAATATTATTTATATATTTACATATATATTTTTATATATTTATAATTTAAAATTAGGATATAATCATGTTAAAATTAAATTAATTATATTTTACAAAAAAATTAGATTTATATTATAAATTGTGTGGATTATAAATAATAAAAAAATAAGAATACATTTTGAAAGAATTTGAAAATATAGTAATTTATAAATTATAAGTTACTTTAAGTAATTTATTAAATTAAAATTTATTTTTTTAATAAATTAATATAAAAATATTTTTAAAAATTAATTTATAATTTATGAACGAAATTAATAAATTATAAATTAATTTATCTATCATGCGAAATGGAGCCTTAATCCCATAAGCCGGACCACCCATCTGTAGCGTGTTTCCGCCAAAAACAAGATCTTCTAATTGTTAACTATAAAGAGATTATTTAATTAGAAAAAATATAGTTCAAATATGGGATATATATCCAAAAGTTTTTGGAACTTAATCATATATGATAGAATTTTCAGAGATTTGACTTTTTCAAACTTTGTCTGCAACTGGCTGTAGATTTGATAAACAAAGAGAAGATGTGTATGAATATAATAAGATATATTCAGCAACAACAAGAAGGAAAAGATTAAATAAAACTCCTAAATATTTAGCGATTTTAGATGTTTCAATATTAGTGATGATCTAAATTCTATCACAAATTATAGAGAAATTTATTTCTTTATTTTTATTTTATTTGTGATTTGGGAGTTAATCCTTGAATTAAGAAAGAATACAGAAACCATAGAAAGAAAACAATCCATTTCAAATTCAAGTGAAAGAGAAAAAATAATATTGTATTATTTCCAAAGATATCAATTACTAAAATTCAAAGTATAAGCACTTTTCATGAATGAATGAAGGAGGGCCGCTTCAAGTAAAATGTACAACAAAAAAATAATATAACATCCTCGAGTTAATTCAATGCACATAACTTGGAATGTATGATTATGAATAAGTTTTTTCTTTTCTTTTTTTTTAAAAAAAGGGATTTTTTTCCAAAATTAAAGATTGTAACAATTTCTTTTAGGCATGAATTGAAACAAATGGAAGAAGTATGCTTCGTAGAATGAGTATAATTAAGAAAGTAGAAGGCATCCAAAACTCGAATCCGG
The DNA here is from genome assembly GCA_020226215.1 of Sindora glabra. Taxonomy (NCBI): domain Eukaryota; kingdom Viridiplantae; phylum Streptophyta; class Magnoliopsida; order Fabales; family Fabaceae; genus Sindora; species Sindora glabra. The sequence goes on from CM035233.1 coordinate 53,490,539, forward strand.
ATTTGAGTATATTACATATCACATATTCCCTTAGACGTCAAGTAAGAATGTATTCTAAATTACTGATAGGGACAGAATTATAGATTTTAATTTTGAAAAAAAACAGGACAAAAACCATACTTTTTCACATTGAAAATATAGATTTTAACCCTTCTTTTTAGGATATTTAGATTTAGATTCTCTTTACCTGGCCATTACCGGCTACTTTAATGACCTTTCGTCTACCAAATAGCATATTCCACTTTAACCATCTTCCCTCGGAGAGAGAATGAAAAAGGGGAATCAAAATCAGACACCCATGAAGATCATACCTTTTGTCGTGGTTCTTTTAAAAGAAAAGGAGGTATTTAATATCATCTTATTTATTCCCGCGGAAAAAACCTTTCAAATAAAATTTTCATCTATTATCAGATTTTAAAATCTGAAAGTAATTAAAAAAAAAAAGCTATATACTAAGGAATTTTACCATTTTTTTTTTCCAGTATTTTCACATATCAAATCATTTGTACTAGTAAATTCACACATATACACTGTTTGCAAAGAGCAACAATGGGAAGAAAAAAAATAGCCGTACCCTCAATCCATCAATTTTGGCATATCAAATAATTTTACAGATGCTAACTTTGCATAAGTTCAGATACTTCCAAATAGAAAACTGAGTAAAAAGGTAAAGAATAATGCAAAAATAAAAAAACCTTAGAAAATAATCATCCATTTTATTGATGGTCATAACTTATTATATAGACATCCAACCATACTTATCCTACAATGTCATTTCCCGAACTTTCATGACTACATTATAAGAAATGCGCGAGCTGACTCGCAGATCACCTCACCGAACACAAATCTACATGATTGAAGAAAAAGATAATCAAATGAAAGTTAAAACCAATGAGAGATCTCCATAAACAATCATCTAAGGATCAAGTTAGTGGCTGAATGCCAAAGTTGGGATCCTCCTCCATTCTTGTATTAACAAAAACTTGTATATACTCAATCAATGTCTTTAACTTAGGAAAGAAACAAAAAGTGTTTCAGGAGTTTACTTTCCTCTAAATCCGAACAGCTAGCTCTATCCAACTGAAGACTTGTGAATGCATTGATTTGTTATTTTTTAAGGTCAAGCAAAGGGGTGGAAATGTGCCTTGATGACGATTTTTTTCCACGAGCTATGCAATGTGAAGAAGCTTCCAAATGCAGCAAAATCCGGATGACTTGCACAAGGAAGCTACCTTCGTCCATGACCCCAATGCCTGTTATGGTTTCCAGGTTTAAAATGTGGATTCCTCTGGACAATTCCCTGCTTAGGGAGATCATGTAATTCCATGACCTGTATCGTCCTTTGCTTTTTGGCTGCAAATTTAAAGGAAACAATGGTTTAATCAATTTTGCTCAGAACTCAAAATAGTGTGCAAGAAAAATCAGATTATGTCATAATTTTGTGTCTAGAAAATCAGTAAAAAATGCTCCAGATTCAATGTCTAGGTCAGCCAGTCCAATCTCTGCATTTATCTACTGACTAATCTCTAACTCAATGTAAAGAGTCGGACTAAGAACAGACAAAGATTTAAGGAAAGTGGCAAACCATTTTCAGCTTGTTGATAACGCTCCTGAAGTTTCCTCTTTGTGGCTTCAAGCTTTGCAGCATCATCTGAACACAAGAATTTCTGACAGACACGAGATATGAAGGTCAGATCAAACTCAATGCTATAAATTTGAAGGACAAAAAGATTCTTCCTTACATCTTGTTGAGCAGTGGGAGGCCTCTTTGTGATAGCATTCTTATCTACCCTTTGCAGCATCTTAGGCTCAACATTTAATTTTCGCTGCATCTTTGGGTCCACATTAGCTTTTTGCTGCATGCTTGGCTTTGGTGGTCTGCCGGGGCCAGAATCAGCAGTTACTGGTTTATTTAGCTTTACAACAGACTCGTTCTTCTTAATTTGCTGATTTCCCTCGTTAGAAGGCTGCTGTTTCCTCTTTGCTGTGTTTTGAGTGTTCAGCGATGGTTTTCTACCATTTTCACGGTTCTTGTTGAATTCTCCATTCTGTCGAGGATCTGAAACAAATTCCCCATTCAAAATCAGAAAATCTAGGAAGCGGGGGAAACAAATAAATAACCGAAGGGCAATTAATAACTATAACAAGCATGAGCTATTGCAATTTCAACTCACTTCCATCATCATCCATGCCATCAAAGAACTTCACGTCATCCAGATATGCAACAACCAAGAGAAAGAATTAAAGGTCAGTTTATTATTTGCCAAAACCTTCAATGAATAAGCACACAAGGAAAATGGACGAATACATACTTGTGAGAGTTCCATTGAAGCAGGAGCTGCAAAGAGAGCCAATTCATCCATAGGAGGTGATGGAAGACCTTCCTCTTCTTCAACAACAGATGGATTTACAGAATCTGGGGTACCTTCTGAACCTACAAATAATTAACAAAAGGTCCAAAAGTAATTATGAATTCATTTTTGAAGTGGAGAATAAAAAACAGCAGGCTCAACATGACCACTACCATGTGAAGGAAAATAAAATAATACCTGCAATAGCTGCTGTAGCCTCAACCCACGCATCTACCATTTCCTTCCAGACACTGCAATTTGAAGACTTTTTTAAGGATGGATGCAAAGATTAAAGCAAGAAACTTGAGTAAAAACATTAAGCAAAGAAAGACCATGTATCAACAAAATGAGAAAGAAATAACATGTAGCAGAAGGGAAAAAGGATCATTTTTCCCACATAACTTGGCTGCAATATATTAAAGGAAAGTTAATTCATACTCGATAAGAGTCCGTGCAAGGTCACGAATCTCCTTTGATCCATGCTTTCGGAGACGATTAACAGCCCTTCCAATCTCAGTTGCCTGGCCAAGTTTTAATTTATTAAAGGACTCGCCAGTAAGTGACACAGCAAAAGCAAGAAGAGCAAATTGCCAAAAAGCATGAGACCAGAGGCACACTGAATTTGATGACTTAAGGGAAGTTTCAATTCATACCTTTAGCAGATCCACAGATAGTGCCATCAGCTGGAGCCTCCTCAAAGACTCAAACAACACTGAATCAGACTGTTTCAACATAAAAGAAAATACCATGAATCAGAAACCATAGCACACAATAAGAAATCATTCATAGAAGAACCAAAATGTCCCTAAAAAGGCAAAGTGCCCAGCAAAATTTCCATACCCACCTCATAAATTCATACTTCCTAGTACCTATTCTTCAATAAAGCTTAAATTGCACAGGAAAGAAGTAAAAATTTGAAGCAGAAGAAGCAAGGGGATCTTTACAAAAGAAAAGACTAAACGAGTATACACCTCTTCCTCGCTGTTATGGAGAATCTCTCTGATCCTCAAAACCTCCCCAACAATCTGAGACTCTTCCTCAATCTCATCAGTCAATGCCTCAGCATCTCCATAGCTATAATTACTAACTTGGTTCATGTTCATATCCCCATGCTCATCTCTGCTGCTGTTGACTTTGCTCTCTTTACTCGCCCCAGCTTCAAATTCAGCTCCATCTCTATCAAAACCACTCTTACAAACTCCATCTTCCTCATCATCCCCAGAGACAGCCAATTCCACTCGGTCACACCCCAAACAACGAGTCAGTTTACAAGAAAACAACCGCTCTGCAATTCGATCTCTTCTCAATCTGAACTCTTTCGGACAATCAGAAGCCGCTACTATGATAGCCCGGTCAATTATATCAAATATATCGCAATTTGCAGTTCTAAAGTAATTCCTCCAGTAATCTAACGACCCAGAATTCATGGTTATGATAGAAAGACCACAATTTGGATCAATTTTGGGAAGGTAGATCCAAAAATGGAATACCCACAATTAACCAGAAATCAAAAATGGATTTTCACGTGATTGTGGTAACATCTAGGCACAAAAATTCTATTTTTTCTCATGTGCTGTGTATAGCACCACGATGTTCACGAACAAATTCCAACAGATTTTGATCCTAACCAGAAAAATACGTGATTTGACAGCTACCCAGATGTCCAAAACCGATTATGATCAACAATCAAGGCTTAAAGTTGTAAAATCTGTGAACTTTGACCACGAATAAGTTCAAGATAGTCACAGTAATCTCCGATGAAACAATGGGCGAGTATCAGAAACGATGAAAACAGAAACCAGAAACTAACAACAAGGAAGCTCGTGCAGTTTACTAAATTCAGACTTCAGAGCTAGCCAAAACAACCTCCCGCAGAGACTCCGGTTTTTGCCAAGTAAATGGGAAAAACATAAAAATGTATCCAAAAAAGGAACAAGAATACAACAGAGTCTATTACTTTATGTGTTCTATATCTGTTCTATCTATGTTGTTTGCTCTGTTCCTGCAAAGGAAATTCCGGTTTCGACAAGTTCTCTGGTAAATGGATTAGACTGTTTGCAAGAGAGTTTTTTTGACTTGATCGGGCGCAGTGGGTAGGAAACGTAGAGAGACTGTGTGCGCTCTTTTTCTTCCTCCATACTCCATATGTATTATTTTATTATTTTATTTATTGAATAAAAAAAGAGATTTGAGCGTGAAATAGAAATTATTAGTTTTTATTTTTTTTATTTAGGTAATCGAATTAAGAGAGGGGCAAGAAGGCGGTCGTGTTCAAAGGAACGAGTTATGTGGGGCCACCGACTCGGTGCCCTCGCTATTCTGAGTCGCCGCGTCAGGTCAAATTATTCGATTATTTGGACATTCTTTTTCTAAAATTGTTAAATCATTATTTGAATTTAAGTAATTATTTTAATTTTGCAAAACTAGTATTTCGCATCAGATTAGATTATAGAAGAAGACAAAAGTATTTTTAATTCTGTTCGTTTTTGGTAAAAAATATTTTCTATAAAAATATAATTATAAATTAATAATATTATAAAAATAATTGATATTTTAAATATTAAATATAATAAATTTGATGAAAAATAATTTTATTTTTATTTTCTTTTATTATTATAATTTAAAAATATTTTTAATTATAAAACATAAAAATATATAGTGCTTTTCGTACGTATATAAAAAATAAATTGTTTTTACCAAAATTATTTTTCGAACCTTTATTATAAAATTATAAAATTTGTTGTGTTTCTTGTTGTGTGGCAGAATGGTAAAAAAAGAAAGGGTTCATTTACTTAAAAATTATTAGCCGCGTAACTGCAAGTGAAAGGAAAGGCAAGGAAGCCCTTACTTGTTTGGGTTGCGTTGCGTGTCGTTTGTGTGTGTTTCGGAGGTGATTTCCTTTGGGTACACGTGACATTGGGTGCGCCACATGTATACGTGTGCTAGCTAAGGTGCAAATTATATACTCTTTTTTTACCAAAAAAAACTATATTTTTTTTGTTTTAAGATCCAATGTTACCAAAAAAGAGAAAAAACTAAATGCAAAGTTACTTCACATTGTACATTTTCAACGGTGAAATGACATTTGATATAGGTAAAATAGATGTAATTTTGATTTTATTTTATAAAAATAATTGATAAATTAATTAATAATAAATAAATTTAAGTTAATTAATTATATAAAAAACATTTTTTAAGCCGTTGAACTAATTAAAAATATAAAATGAAATTAGAAACATGAATCTAAATAAATATACAAATTAAACTAATTCATATTTATTACATGATCACATTATATTGACATAATTAATATATTCAAAATAAAAATATAATAATTTAAAATTTAATTAATGATATTTTATGCCTTACAATTTATATTTTTACATAATTTTTATTCATTTATTATTTATAATAAAAATATAATCAATTATATTTTATAATATCATATATTTATTTTTTTACTTACTTTTTTTATTTAGATTTAGAGTAAAAATATAATTACTTAAAATTTAACTAATTTTAATTTATGGTATTATATATTTATTTATTTACCTAGAAGTGAAAATGCATAATTGAAAAAAATATTTAGATTTTAATGATTAAAAGAATGAGCTGTGAGATGAAGAATAAATTTGAAAATAGAAAAATTGATAAGTCATTTAAAGTTGTTTATCAAGGTTTCATTTTATGTAATAAATAAATTAATTTATAATTTGTTAACCTAATTAATAAAGTATAAGTTAACCTCTCAAAACTTAGGAGTCATTTGATATATAGGAAATAAGTTTTTGTAAAAAATTGAACTTCTCAATAAATAACTTTACATATAAATTTTCTAAGTACTTAAAGTTATTTTATTGATATTAAGGAAGAGATATTTTTGAGAAGTTTTTTTTATATTTTATTTTATTCAACTTTAAACTTATTGAAAAATATTAATAGAATGATTACTATATCATCAATATTATTATAAATAAAATTAACAATTTAATTTTTGAAATTATAAAGCATTGGCAAAATGACTCATACATTATATAAATTTACAATTTCATCTATAAATAATGATTCGTACAAATAATTTTATCCCTTTATATAGATAATTTTTCTCTTGATTATTATACAAAAGGATAAAATTATATGTATGAACTATTATTTAATGATAAAATTATAATTTTATATAATTTAAAAATAATTTTGTTAGCGGTTCATAATTCTAGATATGAAATTGTATACTTTATCATTATGACAATACATATTAATAAATGTTAATTTTTTTAGTTCATTTTCTTTGAAATCATATAATCATTATTTTTTGCATCATAACTTTTATTAATTCATAGTTTTATATTTTTTTATAAAAAATTAAATTAGCTCATAACTCATAATTTGATATTTTTTTAATCCTAGAGAATTATATTACTTTGAAAATACATATATTACTTATCTATCTAATTTTTTCATTTATTCACATATAATATTATGCATGGTACATAGTTTAATATTAGTCATATTTTTATAGAGAAATTTATTAATTGTCCTATTAAATATGTTTGCTCTCTATTAAAATATTTAGGAAAAAATTTAATAAAAAAACACTTTACACTAACAAAAAAATTTGACATAATTAAATAATATATTTAAAGATAAAATTAATATGGAATTATTGATTGAGCTCTTAAAAGGGTAAAGTTGTTATTAACTAAATTTAGTAATAATAATATTATCTTTGTATATATAAAGCATTCAAAAATAAAACTTACTTAGGAGAAGTAGATAAGTAACTTTTCATATTGTATAAGAAGTAGAATTTTATGAAAAGTCCTATTTTTCTTAATTTGTTAGATAATAATCAACCAAATATCTCACTTCTTTTCTATTTATTAGGAAATAGGACTTCCCATATTATTGCTATAAATCAAATTATCTTTTACTTTTTTATTATAAGTTAGTGTGCGAAGGATTTCTAGAAATTAAACTTATATTTTATTAATCAAGTTAATAAGTAATTAGAATATATTTTAATTATTTTTATTAATAATCACATGAACATAACAATTGATAAATAGTTATGGATAAAAATTAGGATAGAATTTTATATGAAGAAAATAGAATTTTATCCCAAAAATAAGAAGAACTAAATTAATTATAGGATTATATGAAATTAGAACTTGCATTATTTATTTATTTCATTATTGTAGATGAGTTTAGGACACATATTTAACTAAAGAAAATAAGATATTATATTGGAAATAGGAAAAATAAAATTAAATGAGTTAAGGTATGATTAATATTGAATAAGTGTATATGAATGAGATTTAAGAATTAATTTTTTTCATTTTTTCCCGACTTGTTTTTGAAATTTCTAAAATACCCTCATAATATTAATGAAAGGCCAAAACCTAATTATTTCTCCATTAGTTTTCTCTGCTGCCCAGCCGATTACCCCCTCCTCCCATAGCCTAATTTCCACCTCCTCGACCTAATAGCAAGATCTAACAAGGAAACTTGAAGCAATCATTAAGTACATCAAGCCAGCCTCAGGACCACAATACTCATCCGTGTAATCGACTCCAGTCTCGTCCGACAACCAAATAAATAGATAACTTACTTAAGTCTTTACAATTTATTTAATTGTAATTTTAGATAAAAAGTAGAGAAAATTAAGAATTTTAATGATTTAATATGTATAATTGTTATTGATAGAAATTTTGATTGCTTGTGAGATAGAAATATGTTAATGAATGTTAGTTAGGGGTAAAATTCCGGTTTAACAGTATTGTAGTATGTTAAAAAAATTTATAAAAATTCTTGTTCAATAATTATTTTTATAATCTTTAAATATATAATTTAAAAATAAAAAATAAAATAATTTTTAAATATTTTCTTAAGTAATAATTTTATAATTAAATAAAATATTTTTTATTTACATCACCAATCACCTCTTATTAAAAAATATCGGTTATTAAGTGTGAGAAAAAGTTTCCCTTCTTAAGATAACTTCTGAATCAAAAACCAATTGGGCATTATAATTGGATTCGGATTTGCAGAATGCCCTAGAGTGACAAGAGATACGTGAACTAAAACCGAGCTTAAACTTGTTTAAATGCAAATTTAAGCTAGTTAATTAAACCTGTAGTTCATGATGCGGACAGGATCTGATAGTATTTTCTTCACTTCTTGCCTTCTAAGACTTTAAAATCATTCCGAAGAGGGTCATCAATATCCACAAGCGACAAAACATTGGTAGAAATTTGTTAAATATTTAGGGTTTCCAAAATATATATTTGCCTAATTAGGTCACGACGAATACATTTACATTAAAATCAAGAATTTTATAGATATCGATTACCCTAAACACTACCTCTCCCATAATCTCGGAACCATTAAAATGCACTAGCAATAGTATATTTATTTATCTAAAAAAAATACTTTCTACTCTCATCTCCAAAATTATAATACGAGGATTCCTATTTCCCCTTTTCAATTATCTCTTAGGAATAATAATTATTTAAAAATTAATTATATATTTTCTAAGACGTAATACTCTATTCTAACACTCATCCACATAACAATTTAACTATTTAGGATCTATTTGTACATGTTTTTACATTATTATAGAATTTTGATACAATGTTGTTATATTAACATCAATTAAAATAAAAATTGATATATATATATATATATATATATATATATATATATATAATAGTGTAATAGTATTTTTATAAATACAAACAATTTATAATGTCAACTGTAATTAAAAATTTATATGAGAAGTTGGCGTGTTACTTACCACATTGGTTAGTATAAAAGACCAATGTCGAAAATCAAACATTCATAGGTTAGGATGTCAATTTTTTATAACTATCATAATGGTTGGTTATTTAAAAACCAACATTTATAATTTTTTTTATAAATTTCTCTTTCAATTCATTTTTTATTTAGATGATATGAAATAATACAATCATCCTTACTACACATTTAGAATTGTTTCAAATTTTATGATTAAGAGTTTCCTATTAATCCATAATAATATTCTATTGAAATAAGATGCTTATGATCATAAGATATTTATAGTTTAGTGAGAACCTTATAATAATAAGATTCAAAGTATTTTTAAATGTGTAGCATCAATAGTGTATATTATCATCATATTCCATCCAACACTGTGAAGAATTAGCTAATGTCTATAGAATCTAGTGGAGTACTTCAACACGAGAAGAATATAGTATATCTCTTTAATTTATGTGGATTTGCAATAAGGATTTTAATATCTTCAACATAAGGAATTGGTAGTTATGCTATAAACTATGTTATTGACGTACTATAGTTTTTATATGGTTGTTATTTTATGAAAAATATATAATATATAATAATTTATAAATTTTATCAAATAATTAATTATAATATTATTGTATAATATTTATTAGTTAACATTGATAATATTATTAGCAAAATGATTTGTAAATGGTATTTGTTGTTAGAAAAATGTCAAAATGTAGAAAGTTAATAATATTATTTGAGAAAATGAAATTTGTTGTTAGAAAAATATCAAGAGTAGAAATTTTATAAAAAATAAATAAAAAGTGTAAACCATGTAAGTTATTTATTAGAAAATTGATGTGGTTTGAAAAAATTAGAAGGAAAAGATGAAAAGTTGGATTAGAAAATTGCTTTACTATGAAAACTACTACAGGCTCTAAAATCATTGTAGTCATAAAAAGTCATATACCATAACTCATAACAAATAGAAACTAAAAAACAATTATCAACTTCAAATTGATGTAGCTTGGAAAGTAATGATGCAAAATTGCAAAATATTAAATTAGTTAGTTGAATATACTTTTTGGGTTTAATAGTTCAAACTAGAAACATAACATAAACATAGCAAAGACACTAAATTTCACTTTTGCATATCATAAAGTTAGTTCAAATTAAAAAATTTCTAGCTGAGTTTGATCAACGGGAATTCAGTATAGGCTAATCATAAAAATTTAAAGTAAGGCTAATCAAGGTTATAATGCCTTTTAATATAAGCATACATATTTTGGAGTTAGAATCTCACTTTTTTTAATTCATATGTCTTTTTAGCAATGGAAGATAAGGCCCCTTCAATGGCAAGTGATAAATCTATTCTTGCTAGAAAATTGAATTAAGTATCTTTAAATAGCACAACACTTATCTTAGTATTGTGTATATTAATTTTGTAAAATTTTCTCTTGTTGGGGGTTGGCCATTTTCTAATTGCAAAGGAATAACCTATATTATCGATGCTTTAAGCAAATCTTGACCATGAAATATAAGATTATGCCTTAGGTAGACTGACAATTATTTTCTCTATTATTTTTACCATTTTTCATTTCTATGGGTCTTTATTTTTTAGGTTTTATCTAAATATACAAATCACAAATTAAATTTTCCTATGAATAGATAATTTATTTCTTTAGGTGATTGGCTTCATTTACTTATATATTTTAAGTGATTAGCTCTTCATTTTGTTTCAATTGTTTATATAACTTGCCAATTATTGCAATACTTATATACCTAAAGCCCACCCTCATTTTAGTTTAGGGAGCCCTAGAAAAACTTATCAAATAGTACATAACAATAAAAAATAAAGGAACTTGTGTTTACCCTTAAGCCATATTACATAGACAAAATATATTATTTAAAATTTTTTAGTTCTAATAAAATTCATGCAAAAACAAGTAAACTAAAAATTATTCTAAATAACATTGATTTTGAATAGTCAATTCACCCCAAATACCTTGACTTAAAATGTAGAGTAATAAAATAATGAAGCAAAAGAAGGCTTACCAAAATTAATAGCCGTTGTTAACCTCTTACTGTTGCTACTACAAGCTTATAAAAAAAACCCTCAAACAATGAAATTGCACTTTGAAATGGAAGGAACCTTCACTTGTAGCTCTAATGGTGTTTAGGTTTTTAAGGGTAAAAGTGACAAGTTAAGACATAGAGCAAAAAGCTTCTTTTTTTTTTTGATACTTTGAAATAGATTTGCAAGAGACATGTCCTTGGCTAAATGTTAGTGAGGCCTATGTCCTTTGGGTTATCCTTTGCTAAATAGGTTATTATGAGCTTGGGAAAAAACTCCATGAAAAAAACTCACTCCCTTAACCCAATAACTTAGGATTTAGTGAGGAATGGTTCTTTCATTAATTTCAACAAGGGATGGATCTTTCAATAAGTGCTTTAATAATTATTAAAATAATTTTAGATGGATTTTTCCTATATTTCTTCATAGGTTCCTTGCGAATACCTCGCCAATGGAATAATTTAGCAAAGGAAATAGAGTCTCTTGCCAAACCATAAATTTCTTGTAGTGCTTTCATATCTATGGCAATTATTTTAATCTTTAAGACCTTAAAGATTAAAATGGTTTCCTAAACATGAGACTAAGGAATTGCTTTAAGAATACTATAGCCAAGTTTAATTTTTATGACTATTTTTTTTCTCTATTATGCGATCACTTTTAAATATCTAGTTATTTTATACCTTTCTGCTGATGTGTTTTAGGAACTAATTATATAGATAATTAAAATAATACATAATATATTATATTTTATTTTAGGTAATTTTATTATTATATTTTATTTTCATAATTTTATTATTATTCTGCATGATTTATAACTTAATATAATAATTATCCTTGGAATAGCTTCGCTATTCCTAAAATGCCCCTGTCAAGTATTATTACGAAAAAGGATAGTAATAATACATCGAGATTAGCATGTATAGTGACTGATGATTACGAATCATGGATATGTGATATCAAGTCAATACATGAGTACATTGCTAATGACAATGTACTGGACTGAACCACTATGAGAATATTACATAGATAGATATGTCATAAGTTATTCTCATATGATCACAAATATATATAAACCTTTGACCTGAAGTTACTACGGTTCCCTACATGAGGAATTTCTCACTTTAATATTGTCCTATGTCACCTTTAATCAAAATGATGAGTAGGGCATTAATTGAGTGTGTCATAAATCGTGCAGAGGGAAGTGAGTGATGTAGATGATATTTTATTACTCTTGTATAAAAAAGAAATATCCTTGGGCCTTTTGATTGAGTGAGACTTAGAAATGCATGGCCATGCTCAATTGGATTAATATGTGATATTAATCATTTATTTTAAGTCTACTTAGTATCAAGAAATATAAATTGAACATTGACGAGGATGACACATTCCATGCCTCCTGTTCAATTTAGATATTATTACAAAAAGGATTATGATGCAAAACGTTGATCATGTATTAAGTGGATATCGAATCACAGATATTCTTACTACTTAAGTGGCAGTGATGTATTGCTAAATAGCACTCACTCTCTATGGCTCGATAATGAGTCATTATCAACGTAATAAGAACCTACAGGATCACATAAAAGGAGTAGGAATAAGACAATAATTAATTGGATTTTAATTATATTAATATCCAATTAATTAAACTTATTTTCGTGTATATATATTATTATTAAGAATAATAATGTGTTATTCACGTAATATATATATATATATAATATTATGTGATATTATTTGATATTAAAGTAATATCAAATAATTATATTATCAGATATTAGATAAATATATTATGAGATAATATTATTTTAATATTTGATAACTATATGCAATTATCTAATATTAAGATATTTATATTATGAGATAATATTATCTAATATTAGATAATTGATAGATAAGTCCTATCTTTCCTCATTATCTCTTGGATAAGGATAAGATGAGTTGTTAAATGTTATTAGGATTTTGGAAGTATTATCCTAATAGGACTAGGATTATGGCTTGCCTAAGTTCTATAAAAAGAGGCTTGAGGGCAACACATAAGATACACGCTCAAAACTTCCATACAAACCCTAAATTACTTAGAAAACATCCAATTCTAATTCCTAGAGAGAAAAATGCATCCTAGCAGATTTGTAGAGGGTGAGAGGTCGTTGTTTACTCCGTGTAGATACCGTAGAGACGCGGTACCTTCCAGCTGACGTTTGATTCATCCGTTCTCAAGTTTTGATCAGTAAAAATACGAGTGCCAAATAGGTAAAATCCTAATCATTGGTTTATGCTTTTTGCATAGATCCTAGGTAGAATTCAGATCAAAATTTTAAAATTTTGCTGCATGTAATAATCCGAATTCCCAACACTTTCCTATAAAGTTATGGGACCTACACTTTTTTTATTATTTCTTTTGTTACTTTTTTCCTCTTGCTAGGAAAAGTCATTTTAATACTTAATATTTTCACATCTAGTAATACAAGTTTAACTCGATTTGGTTCTTTTAAAAAAGAGGTTGTACCTTTAACAAATTTGGTAGTTGTAAGGAAAAAAGCTAATAAAAAATCATCCTTGCATTACCTTAGGTTGCCTTCACTTATTAACAATACAAAGTTTATATTGTTAGTTGTTAAATGTAATCTCAAAGTGGCCTAATAAGGATCTTAAGTTAGCTATTATCCCTACATTACTAAATTTAGTAGATGTACAACTTCTTTTTCATAAGAACTAAATAGAAAGAGCTTGTATCACCAAATTAGAAAATACTAGGTATTGAAATGGCTTTTCCTAATAGAAGGTAGGGAATGAGGGAAAAAATAATGAAAGAAGTGTATGATTCATAGCTTTGAAAAAAAGGTACAAGATAACTAGATATTTGGAAGTGATAGCATGATGGAGGTAATAAATAGTGATAAAAATTGAAGTTGGTTACGATACTTTTAAAGCAAATCCTTGCTCTCATGTTCATGGTAACTATTTTGATCATTAAGGCCTTAAAGATTAAAATAGTTACCATGGACATGAGAATGAGGAACTACTTTGAGAATACTACTGTTCAGGAAAATTTTCATCATTATTCATTTTTATCATGACTTTAAAAAAAGACTACAAATAACTAGGTCTTTGAAGATGGTTGCCTAATGAAAAAATATATAGTGAGGAATTGCTCTGAGAATACTATTGTTTAGGGAAATTTTCATCATTATTCATTTTTTTCATTAGGCAGCCATCTTCGAAGACCTAGTTATCTTTAAAGTCATGAAAACCACACTAAACTCCTTAACCACTAGTTTTATGGGCATGTAGAACTACACATTTCCTCTATAATTAGGAAATTATTAAATTCTCATAATTAATAATTGCTCTTTAGTATTTCTGCATGCTTATTTCTTAATTTTTAAGAAAATAAACAAACATAAATTGCATGCAAGTATACAATAAAAAAAGAGTATACTTATAAAAATTATTCTAGAAGATAGAATAATAATCTTTGCTTTGCTGAACCATTTAAATAAAGTAATAGCATTCATATGTAGATTATGCCCTTTATATTTGTTAGAAATGTTCATATTTGCACTCTTAGGTAAGGAATACTTCTAAAAGAAAAGTTATGTGAAATTGAATATGAGATAAAGAACAAAGTTTCATGTTGAGTTAGAAATAATTATTTTTATTTTTGACTAACATTTGACTTCCTTCTTTATCTTATAATATTAGTTTCACTTAAAATTTCTTTTGCAAGCATCCTTTATTTGGGGAATGTAAATACGAACATTTCTAATAAATATGAAGGGCATAATATGCATTGAATACCACTACTTTGTTTAAATAGGTCAACAAAGCAAACTTTATGACTTTATCTTTTAGAACAATTTATATAAGTATACTTTTTGTTGTGGTATATTTCTATGTAATTTATATTTATTCATTTGCTAAAATCTTAGGAAATAAGCATGCAAAAATGCTAAGAGGTACATAATTATAGAGTATGATTATTTAATAATTTCCTAATCATAAGAGGAGGGTGCACTTCTATATGCACATAATTGAAGTAACCAAGGAGCTTAGTGTGGTTTTTTATGACTTTGAAGAAAAGTTGAAGATAATTAGGTACTCAGAGGTGGTTACCTCATGGAGAAAGTTAATAGTGACAAAAATTCCCTTATGTTATGGTATCATCAAAGAAATTTCTAGTTTTTATATCCATTGCAATTATTTTAATCATTAAGGCCATTATTAGTGGACCTTTATAGAAATCTTAGCTTATTCTTCCTAACGATACTTCCAGATTCTCTCTATTAAGGTGGTAGTGAATTAATTGAAACAAGATCATTTTTATCTATTATGAACTAGTATTTTGATATAGATTATGGCTGAAATAAGATATTAGTTTAGGAGCAACAATTTGCATCTCAACAATCAATGATCAAGCAGTATGAATGCAACATCAATGCATTATTGAATAGTTAGTAATTTTTTGTATTTATTTTAATTTTCATATGTATGGAGCTTACACATTAATTTATATAAATAAAATATCAATATTTAATTTTATGAATTAATTTATTTTATAAAATTTGATAGGAGTATTTGATTATTAAAAAGGTTTAAGCTTGATAAAAATTGATTATGCAAGATTTTTGTTATTTGGATTGCTATAAAAATGAATAATGCAGTGATAAAGTGCATAATATTAGTGATAACATTTTGAATATGACATCGCAAACTTTCCAAGAATTTCCTAATTTAACAATGGATTTATCAATGATTTAACATTAACAACAAATTTATCCATCACTAAATTTTGATCTAATAACAATGGATTTTGAATATGACATCGCAAACTTTCCAAGAATTTCCTAATTTAACAATGGATTTATCAATGATTTAACATTAATAACAAATTTATCCATCAGTAAATTTTGATTTAACAATAAATTTAGTAATGGACATGAAAGAGTAATAGATATGTTTTAAGGATGGAGATTCCAGCATCGTAAATAAATTTAGTTACAGAAAGATACATTGCTAATTCCATTCCATTGTGCATTCCTTTCATCTTATTCCCATAAATTATGATAAAATTTAATGACATATGGAACTAATCTATTATTAGTTAGTTATTAATACACTATTTATCAATGCCTTATTTTTCATTGCTAAATATTTTAGTGATGGAATTGATCTAATCAGTGATAAATTTTTTATCACTAATTATTACTTTTTTTAATGTATCGAACAAGAAAAAAAGTTAGGTTAGTGGAAATCAGATAATCAAGTTCTATGCTAGTCATGACCAAAATTAAGTCATGACAATTAAGGGCTTGAAATTGGTAGTTTTACTTAAGCTTCTGTATCTTCTAATAGAACTTAGAAGGTGTTAGTTACTTTCTAATATTAGTTATTTATCTTGACATTTGAAAGACATTTGCATTGTATTGAAATTCCATAATATAGTCCCCATGGTGGAGAGCTATCGAAGCTCTAAGATAATCTCGAATCCTCCTAATTGCATAAATTTAAAATTTGATAAAAAGTGTTGGCCTCACATTGGCCAACTAAGATTCTTGCATATAGCAAAAACACTTAGTTAAGTACAATTAGCCATATATATTTAAACTTTTTCAATATTTTGACATTTAAGACTTAAACCTTTTAACTACAATTAAACTTATTTATCAAGTTATGTTTACTCCTAGAATCAATTAAGATTCTTATGGTTTGCTTATCTATAGTCCCTTCCAAAATCATTGCCTTATGGAAAATTCTCGATTAGGGCATGTATGGATATCATTGAATTAATCTACAACTAGTCAAATTCTTGCTCTAAACCATTATCATTCCTTGTATATACAACTAAAATACTCTTATAAAATTTCCTTTCATCATCATTAGTTATAACTAGTATATAAAACTTGAGATTGCCTATAATTCTGATGAATAGGGTGCTTTTTAAGACATTAACAATAGAGGACTTTTCTTCTTCTTTTCTAAATTTCTTTTTGAGTTAGCTACCTAATAGGTTTATTATTAAAATAATTAGGTTTTGAGTTTTGGAAGGAAGATATTTAGTTTTGTGAGCTATAAAGTTGGTTTTTATTTGAGTTTTGAGTAGTAGATGTAAAGGCAAGTAAGGTTTTAAAATTAAGACAACATTTTAGGGTTAGAAAAAGGAAAATAAGGTAAATTGAGATTTCCAAGCATTGATAGGGTTGATTTTCTTAAATGTTAATTAGGGCATAATACTATGATTGAATCCTTTAAAAGTGTTTTCTTATAATTTAGTTGAGTTTATAGTTTCTTATAAGGTTTTAGGCTTTAAAACCCTTATAGCATATTCAAGTTTCTACATTAAACCCCTAAGATAACAATTGATTTTGTGTTCTTCAAATATAATTGTGAAATCCACACTTCAAACTTTTCCTAATGCTTAAGAATAAAGTTTACTTGTTTTAGATTTACTAAATCAAACATTAATCCTTGCCTAAAGTTTTTGCCAAATCTTTCCCTTAGACATTGAATATATTCTTGCCATCCTAGTATTAATTCCTTTTCTTTAAACATACGTGTTTGGAGCCATTGTAAAGCTTATCATATTAAATTTTCATAAAAAATTCTCACATTGAATTTTGTGAAAAGTACAATACTAAAACATAGAAAAGATGGTGATTAAAAATATTTGATGAATCCATATGAAATAAGATGATAAATGATAAATCTTAATCTTTAATCAAATACATCATAGGAACATTGCATAAGGAATATTGCTCTTATCAACTCTAGCCATTAACAAAGTTTTGGGGAGATAATCTATCGGTAATAAGGAGTGAATAGAACAATTTAGAGTTAAAAAATAATAACCCTTATTTATAGATTATAATAGTTAGTGGGTTAACCTATTACCAAAAATCACTAATTATCACGTTAATGAAGTAGATTGTCATTTGAACCCAAACTAGATACTCATTTTATTAGGCCAAACCTTTCATGTTTTATTTATTATTGAATTAATAGATCAAAAATAAAAAATTTAATAATCTTCTACTTGTACTATGTAATTCAATAATAATGGCTACTTTAATAAAATGTAAAAATAAATTATGGCATCTTTACACTTATCAATCTAAATTGAGATTATAAATGTCCAGTAGCATATAATATAGTATTCGATAAGGATATCAATAAAATACATATTATACACTTATATCTTACTAACCAAATATAATATCCAATAAGGATATAAATAATAAGATTATACTTAATAATATTTGTATAATAAATTGTGACAATATATGTAAATTTTACCTGTTTAAGATGCCAAATAAAAATCATAATTCTTAACATAATATTAAGACAATGACTAAACGTCTTTATAAATATGCCATAATAAATATATGCATAATATATGGAAAAATATAAATATTTCATTTATATACATCTCGAGAAAAATAATTTATATTATAGTATTTTTACTAACTTAAAACATTAAAAGACTTAACTAATCTTGTATTATTTACATGATTATGATATATTCCTACTGTTAAGTCTTTGGAAAGTGGATTTGTGAACATATAATTTGCAAAAATATGTTCAATATGTGAGATAGGCTCATGTACCTTCTCTCACATAAATTGGTACTTTATATCAAAATGTTTCATACGGGCAAAACTTTTATTATTACTAGAGAAGTTTATAGTAACAATATTGTTATAATAGATGGTCAAGAGTTTGGAGATACTTTCAATAATTTTGAAACCAATCATAAAATTCCTTAACTATATAGTACTATAAATAGCTTTATAACATGTGACATACTTTACTTTCATAGTGGAGGTTGCTATTAACGTTTACTTAACATTTTTCCATAATAGAGCTTCTTTTGCTATTATAAAGATATACTTTGATATTAATTTATGATTATCTGGATAACTAGTAAAATATGAATCTAAATAACTTATAATCGTGAAATCTTTTAATTTCTTGTAGGTTAGTATATAATCTTTTGTATCCTATAGGTATCTTATGACTTTTTTTGTAGCAATCCAATATCTTTAACAAAGATTACTCAAGTATATCCCTAATAAACTAATAGCATAAACCATGCTAGAATGTGTATATATATGAGCATACATCAATCTACTAATAATCAATGTATATAGGACATTTTTCATTCTTTCTATTTCAATATTATTTTAAGGATACTGGGACATAGAAAAAAATCTTACCTTTTGAAATAGATGTAGAAATTTGATAATATGTTGACATATTGAACTTTTTTAATATTTTCTCAATGTACCTCTCTTTAGATAAACCAAGCAAACCTTGAGATTTGTTATGATAAATCTTTATGCCTAGGACATAAGAAGTATTTCTAAGATCTTTCATATTAAAGTATTTAAACAACATTTGATTTGTATTAGTCAATAGGTTCATATCATTACTTGTAAGGATAATATCATTCACATATAATACCAATATAATAAAATTCTTCACACTTATCAGCATGTGAATGCATTGATCTACTACATTTTCTTTGAACCTAAAAAAGTTATTACCTCATCAAACTTAATATATCATTATCTAGAAAAATGTTTTAAGGTATATATGGACTTTTAAAGTTAACAAACAAGATATTCTTTTCATTTTTCTTAGAAACCATCTAATTGATTTATATAAACAGTTTTTGATGGCTCACTATTTAAAATAGGTATCTTTACATCTATCTAATGTAACTCTAAAGTAAAATAAGCCACCAATGCTATGATAATTGAAATAAGTTTTTAGTTGAAATTGGTAAAAGAATTTCTTTGCAGTCTATGGCTTCCTTCTTGATGTAACCTTTAGCTACTAATATAGCCTTGTACCTTTTGATTTTACCTTAAATATTCTTTTTGATCTTAAAGACTTATTTATATCTAGCTAGTTTATAGCTCGTAAGAGCTTTACTAGATCCCACACTTGATTCTTGTGCATTGAAGCTAACTCATCCTTTATAATACCAATCCAATTAAGATAGTTTGAACAAGATATGGCTCGAGAAAAGGTTATAAAATTAATATCATCATTGATGTCATATTCATGTTCTTGCATATATATAAAGTAATTGTTAAGAATTACTAATATACAAACTTTATAAGATCTCTTCAATGAAGTTTCTTCATTTATCTTATTTGGATTAACATCTTTTACCATTAGTTGTACTAAATTAACTAGCAAAAGAATAGAATATGACTTCTTCAATATCAATGCAACAAAACAATTGTGTTGTTTTCAATGGAATCTGTGATATATTATATTTAGCTCCCTTTGTCCAACTTATCCTTAAAAAGGATAACTCGGTTTGATTCAATTACTGTGGTCATATGAGTCGAATAGTAAAATCTATTTCCTCTTAAAATAATTATAGTATCTAATGAAATATCTACCAATAAATTTTAAATTAAATTTCTTATGGATGAAATGTATAATTTTACTTCAACATTGTAACATTAAGCTTAAAAATACCTTAAATTAGGCTTTTTACATTACAATAACTCATAAGGGATTTTAGGCACTTGCTTTCTGGAAACCTAATTTAGAATGCATGTTGTTGTTTTAAATATATCACCTTACAAGAATACTACTAATGAAGTATGAGCCAACATGGATCTCACCTTACCTATGAGAGTCTAGTTTCTCTTTTTATAATTCCATTTTGCTCCAACATTCTAAGCATAGTGTAACTTTCTTAAATTTTACACTTCTATTGGTGTCTCACAAAGAGGCTATGATTTTTGCCTGTTTCATCATACCTATTATATTACTTACCACTTCTATCAAAATTAAGACATTTTATCTATTTACCCAATTTTAACTTAATTATTACCTTGAACAATTTGAAAACTTTTAGTGATTTTGATTTCTTATTGAGTTTACTCAACCAAATCTAGAATAATGTTGATGAATATGACGAAATATTTGTAGCCTCCTATAGCACCAAGTATTATAGACCCATTAATGTCAATGTGGATTAATTTTAGAACATTCTCTTTTCTACTTCTCTTCCATTTTTTAGCTTTAACTATAAGTTTACCCTTGATGCAATCCATGCAAGCCTTAAAATCCAAAAAGTCCAAGTTATAAAGTACTTTCTTCTTTATAAGTCTTTGAATTCTTTCTTGAGAAATGTGTTCTAACTATTTATCCACAACATTAAAGACTTTTTATTGATTTGACATTTTTTCTTATCGATAATAGAATTTATTAAATTTAAAAAATTAGGATTTGAATTAATTTCATATAAATCATTACACATAGAACCAATGTTTACAATAGAGGATTTATAAAGTAATTTAACTTTTTTGTTTCCAAAATAGTAGTAATATACAATAAAATCCAAAGAAATAACTAAAATCAAATTCCTTTTCATGGAAGGTACATAAACTACATTGTACAATAATAACTAGTGTCCAAATTTTAACTTTAACTTCATTGATCCTATGTGCTTCACTTTAACTTTATCTTTATTTCCAAGTCTTTCATAATCATCTTTCCTTCACTTAACTTCTTTATATTTGTTAGCATTTGAAAATCATTTGTAACATGAAGTGTTGTACTAGTATTTAACCATTAAGAGTTTAATGGCGTATCAATAATATTTGATTTAAAACAATTTAGAGGTGGATGGGTATCTTTTTTTTTCATCTAGGCCTATACTTCTTAAAAATAATAGTTACCCTTGGAGCGGCTTTATTAGGTTTGTAATGTTTTATTATTTATTACATTCACCTTTCTCACCTTTCTTCTTTTTATAGTTATAATGACCCTTACTATTTTTTTATTAGTTCTTGCACCATAGTCTGAATTTTTACCATGTATTGTATAGTTTACCACTTAAGCCTTATTCTTTTTTATATCTTCCTTGGTTTGTGTAATGATAGAAATGAGCTTGTTGATGGTTCATTCAATTTTTTGAGTCTTACAATACATTTTTAAAATATCAAATTAAAATGAGAGAGGCTTTAGCGTACACTAAGTTAAATAACTATCCCCCAAATCAACTTGCATAATTTTTAACTTGTTATAGTAATTGACTAATTTTAGAATATGCTTTCTTACCTCACTAACATCATCGTATATAGATTTTTCAAGTAATGAAAAATATTGTCCTTTCTTAACCTTATCAAACTTTTTATATTTTCAACTATAATGTCCAGGAATACTTTTGCATTGGTTATGTCAGGGATACTCCCTCTTATAGTCTTATCTATCGTATACTTCATTACTATTAAATGCACTTTATTAGAGTGAATCCATTTTCCATGGTAATTTATTTAGTTTGTTATAGATTCAACATTAATATGAGGTTTTGTCTTCTTTATTGCTAGATCAAAATTAAAGACTATTAGATATAGCTTTAGCAACTCAGCCTAACCTCTATGATTCATCCTGTTAAACGTCTTAACTACATTTAATTACATTAGCAAAAAAGCTAAAGAAACAAATTTAAAACATTAATGCATGCTTAACTTTAATTGTAATGGAAATTTTTATTAGTAAACTATATAATTGAACTTAGTATTACATTATAGGGTCCCAATACTGATGGAATATTAAAAGGCCCTAGAATATAATATAAAAATTAAACATCATATTCCTAAAATCTAATATTGATGGGGTGATCAAAATTTTAGAAACATAATATCTATTCCTACACTTATGTTATCACTAGCAAATCACATTAATAATATCATACCAATATGATATTAAAATATTATTAATATGATACTCTCTTTAATCTAATTATCACTTTATTAAAATGAATAAAATTTTATGCAATTGGGCCTACAATGAGTGAGCTAATAATTATATAAAATTTCATAATATAACTATAAACTCAAATAATTTTCTAAAAATAATTTTTTGTATACATTTATATATAGAAAAATAATTAATAGATTAAATAGTGTCTAAAAATTCCATTAAAAATATATGTGAAAAATCCAATATGTAAGAATCATATTGTAAAATTTTTAGGCCCAAATAAAGTTAAGTGTCATTTAAATCAAATAGGTATTTGAGGATATATATTATTATAAATCTATTTTAGTAATTTTATAATTAAAAAATTTATCTTAATTATTTTTTTAATATTAAAATTAGTTGAATGAAATGATGTATGATTTTAAATTAATATTATTGTATTCATGTTGAATATTAAATATTAATTATATATATATATATTTAAAATTTATAAATTTAAATTTTTTTCAATTTTTTAATTTTTTCATATTTTCTTATAGATCATTAATGTCCAGCAAATTGCAGGAATGAGATACCAACTTACCCTATAATTAAAGATGAGATAAGGTAGAGGTAGATTATTGAATGCACGAGGCAAGATGGTATATAATCAATTTTTTATTAGCTTTTCCTATTATCATCCCCGTTTAAGGCTTTCTGGAAAACTCCGTTGCTGACTTCAACTTTTTAAGACCGAAACCCTTCAAAATTAGCCAACATGAATTCTAGTCATGCTAGTTTAATGGAAAAGAATTCCTTCGCTAGAATTATGATAAAAATCTTTCCATTTTAAATGCAAAACTTTCCGGTAATAAACTTCCATCATCACCATTAATGGTATATACTATGGAATACCCTTTTAGCACAAATTTCTCACTAAATTTTCTTTTAGAAATTAAAAAAAAATTAAAACAACAACATAAATTATGTCAATTAAAAGTTTAAAACTCACGCTCATGAAATAATATATAATCATTTCATGACAATTTGTTTCATGAGCAGAAAATTATAGATTGAAACACATAATCAATCCGTTCAAAAATTATGTAAATATTGAAATCATGCGCAGGTGAACTATTCACAAATTTCTCATATACAAATGTGTATATCATTTATAATAAATATATATATAAAACGAAATTTTTGCAAAATTCGCAAGAAGGGATGCGATCAGGGATGGCGAAAATGGAAAGCATTATAACCGCCATTGCCACAGTGGTTTTATGAGATGGATCAAGGAACGACGAACAGAGTGGCAAGGATCGAGAAACAGCCAACAGAGTGGGTCTCAGTCGGTGCTAGCTGTATCGCTGTAAACATTTTTTCAACGTGAACAAAATTCCAGAAGCCAGAAGATTGGAGGTCATTCAATTCCATCTTAAAGGGCGTGTTAGAATTTTTTATTTTTTTGGATATATTAATTTAACAATAAATAGGAGGTAAAAATATAATATTAAAGTAATTGTTCAATTTGATCTCAAATAATAATCTAATCCATTCACACAATTATAAGTAATTTTTAGTTATTTATTAATCCATCAATTATTACAATTTAAAAATAGAAGTCGTTATTATTAAATTTTAAATTATTTTATTCACCTGTGACTATCACTAATGGGATTTTACTATTCTTGAATACTCTCTAGCATCTCCTCCTGCATGCCACCCAACTCTTGTTCGAGCTCTCTCATCTGGTCCCATGTCTTTGCCATGCTTCTGCCAAGATCAACCTTTTGATACCCATACCGAAATTGTAATCCCTTTTTTCCAAACTTAGCACAATTTTATTGTAATCTCTTGTCATTCATTTCTCCTGTTTTCTTTATAGTAACTCTTACTTCTTTTATATCTCCGTATATCTTCTCACAACCCTCCTAACAATTATAACTGTCAAAACTGCTTCTTAACTAATTTCCCTCTAGACTTGCTAGCAATGAAGAGTGCTTCTCGCGTGTACTCTTTATTTTTACGCTTATTTATTTCTTATTAGAGTAACTTGTATAAAATATTTAAAAATATTTTAAAAAATGTATACTATTCATGAATATTATAAATATATTCTAGTATTGTCAAATAAATTTTAAAAATATTAAATTAAGATATTAGTGGCAACATAAAAGCATTTCTTAATTTTAATTCATAAAAAAGATATGTGAGAGACATAAGAAATAGACATAATTTTTTTTAAAATTTTAACAATTTGAAATTTACATTAATACTATTCTATTGATCATTATTGACTTTATCATGTGGAATTTGATGTATTAAAGAATATTATAATTTTGATAATATAGAATTTATTTCAATAATATTCTATCAATCTTTATCCACTCTCTCATAAAATAAATAGCCTTATATGTAATTCAATGCTTAAGATAAATTATACAATCCTTTGAAATCTCCAAATATAATAAATCTTAATTATGTAATTTATCATATATTATCAAATTTTATTCAGTATCCAAATAAGATTTTAATTTCTTTTTTCATTTCATAATTAGGTTACAGGCCATTATCCGGTGTCAAACCTTCATAAATAAATTTTAGTGCATAAATAATTTAAAATAAAAGAGGTAAACTACTCAATAAATAAATAAATCACCATGAAAATAATTATTTTTATTAACTTATCTTCTTAAGTCTGGTTCAATTCCATATATAATATATGAGTCGCTATAAATACAAAAAATAATTGGTTCGATGAAAATTACTCTTGTTTTTGTTTATTTGTGGTTACACTGACATGCGAAAAGCAGCAAAAACGTGTATCACAATCTTGAAATTGAAAAGCTGGCTGTTGCCGCCGTGTAAATCCAACCAGGACGTCAATTTGATTTGGGCAAATTATGATGAATATAAATTAATTTATATAAATTTATTTAAAAGGTAAAGTAAATTTTAAATGATATATTTTGATTTGATTTGATTTGTGAATTTACAGATCTTAACGATAAATATAAAATTTGAGTCAGCCTAGTATAGAATGGAATTAATATTAATATATATATATACACACACGCGCGCGAAATTTATTAAACCTATTGACCCACATAAAATTATATTATTATTGTATTTATATCTTTCATCAATTTCACAGTAAATCAGTCAAAATTACATAAAATTATTTTGTAGAATACATTAACCAATTAACATTTGAGGTGTAGCGACTTAATGTTTAAAAGATTTTATAACACAATTTAATTTTAACGTTGTAAAATGTAATTCAATTAAGTCCTTCCATTACATGGCGAAGAAAACATTAATAGAAATTTTATGTGGTACTGAAAACTGATTACTTGATTATTTAAATGGCCCGAAGATCTAATTTGGTATAACAACAGGATCCACAATGATGAAAAATAATTCTTTCCAATCTGATATATTTTTGTCTGCCGGGCATTTCTACTGAAATGATTTTTAACTTTTTACCTTTATTTTTTAGACAGGGCTATGTACATTCAAAATAGCATTTTAAATTTAATTTTAAATATAAATTAAGTGTTATTAAAGATGTACAAATTTATAATATTTAATTCAATTGGTATAAAATATTTAAAACTTAATTTTAAATTTTATTTTTTTAATAAATAAAAATAATAGGAAGAAGGGATTTCCCCAATCGTATTAGACAGGAAGCCAATGGCACGGTAAAAGTATCAGTAGAGGTCCACTAAGTTACTATTAAATTCAATTAGATTTAACAATTCAAATAATTCGGAATAATTAACATTAACAAAAATTCAAATTTGGAACTAAAAATAATCATAATAATCTTATTTATAATTTTACGATTAATTCAACCATCCGTACAAATATAAGTAGAGTTTGCCTGGTCGGGCAAATATTGTACTGAATAAACAAAAAAGTTATCGAATTCCATCTTTTAACTTTTATGGTTAAAGTATTTTTTTTTTCGATTTTCATCCTTAGCTGAACTGTTCTCAAATGTGGTGAAGGAAAAAAAGGTCACGTGTAGATTTACTTTCCCATATCAAATATCAAATAAATAATTTTTATTTTTAATATGTCGGATAATTAATTAAATATATTAGATATATATTTTTTATCTTTTTCCTTTAACTTAAGGATTTAATTAAATCACTTTCTTTAATATTAAAATTAACTTGAGCAATAAAATCCTACCAGAATTAAATAATAAGATTTCAAATTCTTCACTATCCATCAGCCAATTTACTCTAAGGACTCGTTTGGTTCATACGGGAAATAAGTTCCCATGGGAAATAGAACTTCACAGGAAGTTGATTTCTCGTATGAACTTCTTGGGATATCTGAATTTTTGTTTGGTTGACAGGGAGCAAGTTCCATTTCCCGCAGAAGAACTTCCTACGTTTTTGTTTGGTTCAACTTTGTATTTCCTAGGATATAACAATGAAATGACGACAATAGCCTCCAAAATAAACATTAACAGATATTAATTGATTGTGTTTTTTTTATGTGGAAAACACTATTCTCCGAGGCGGGAAAATGAAAGGACACGACATCGAAGCGACAAAACGCAATGGCCTGAATACGAAACGACGCACGCGAAGGGCGTTTCGGCGAGGACAAAAAGGCCGAAACAGTAACAGTAACAACACTTCGCATTCCATCTCAAAGCTCACCAGAACCAGTGATCTCAAGACGCAGGAAGACACCGTGGTTATCATCGCCGAATACACCAAGAGAAGATACCACGCGACTCTGAACAACCGGATAACATCATTTATCCACATCGGACGCTGAAAGCAAGATCAAACAGCAACTCCGCACAAATGGGTTGCCCACAAGTAAACCCACCTCCTCTTTAGCATTGACTCTAACACAGGCATCATACTTCAGTTATAAGTGCAACGAAAATGTGGAGTTGCTTGCTTGGACTTGTGTTCCTACGTGAGTTGAAGTGAAACCCTAGCAGTTAGTAGGACCACAACATGCCATGTATTTTGTTGCATGTTACTGTCACTCCACATAATATCCGTAAGACAGTTATACTACGGTTATAGGCTCATGTTACTGTTTCTCGGTGAAACAGTAACACCCCACTGCCACGATGTTGCATTGTTATTCATACCTCACATAGTGGCACTTACCCACGAGTTTTGTTAAACATGTATGTCTCATTTTTTATGTCATGTTACTTTTTCTTGCTGAAACAGTAACACCACTAGGTCTGATTGGATGTTGCATTAGTGATCATACCTGGTTTTGACTATTTATGCTTGATCTAACTGTTGATTTGACGTTTGCCCGAGCAGAAAGGCGCTAAAGCACTCACAAAAGGAGACTTTTCTGATGAAGAAACCCAGAAATTTCAGCAATATAGGTCCAATCTCTTGGCCTGCATTAGGCAGGTTGATCAGCTTCAGTTGGATGACAGGCACACGACGGTGCTATGACACAACCCATTCTGGGTCCTGATAAACGCAATAATAACAAAGGAATTGGATCGCAGCATGTGTCGTAAGAGCGATGTTGAAATTCAGTCCATAATTGCTACCTTCTCAGACAAGAATAATTATTTCAACATCGGGGGCGATCATCTCAGAATAACACCAGCATCAGTGAAGCTGATCTTTGGAATAAGAGATGGAGACCAGCCCATCCAGACAACCTCTGGCAAGAGGACCTTGTCAGACTTTGATGTTAGATGTTTTCGTGGCAAATCACGGATGAGCAAACCAATCATATTCAAAGCTCTCGAAAGAGCAGTGCGGGGAACATCGCAGACTGATGTGCAGGATGTCTCCCGCCTCATGACGTTGATGCTTCTTGTCACCCTCTTCGTACCAAACAGAGCCCACACATTGGCCTGGTCGTATATCAAATACGTGGAGGATGTTGACGAAATAGCACAATATGGGTGGTCACAACACATTCACGACCAACTCATGAATTCTCTCAAAAAGGACAGCACCCCCAATGTAACCGGGTGCGTCATGCTATTGCCAGTAAGTCAAAGATGTCAAAACTGCTCTTTACTTCGTGTCCGAATCCTTTACATTTTCTTCATTCATATCCATTCATTTGAGTGAATGTTCCTGTCTCCTTGTTGTATGTTTGTCGCAAGGCTTGGCTCATGTTGCTGTTTTAGACTAAAACAGTAACATGCCCCTGCTTTGCCTCTGAGGGGTTGGCCCAAGTTTTATGGCAATTGTTGTTGTTAATGTGATCTCATTAGACTGTTATTCGTGAGTTCCTCATCCCTGTTGTATGTTTGTCATGAGGCTTGGCCCATGTTGCTGTTTTAGACTAAAACAGTAACATGCCCCTGTTTTGCCTCTGAGAGGTTGGCCCAAGTTTTATGGCAATTGTTGTTGTTAATGTGATCTCATTAGACTGTTATTTGTGAGTTCCTCATCCCTGTTGTATGTTTGTCGCGAGGCTTGGCCCATGTTGCTGTTTTAGACTAAAACAGTAACATGCCCCTCCTTTATCTCTGAGTGGTTGCCCCAGGTTTTATGGCGTTTCTATTGTTAATGTGATCTCATTAGACTGTTATTCGTGAGTTCCTCATCCTTGTTGTATGTTTGTCATGAGGCTTGGCCCATGTTGCTGTTTTAGACTAAAATAGTAACATGCCCCTCCTTTGTCTCTGAGTAGTTACCCCAGGTTCTATGGCGTCTCTATTGTTGATGTGATCTCATTTGACTGTTATTCGTGAGTTCCTCATCGCTGTTGTATGTTTGTCGCGAGGCTTGGCCCATGTTGCTGTTTTAGACTAAAACAGTAACATGCCCCTCCTTTATCTCTGAGTGGTTGCCCCAGGTTTTATGGCGTTTCTATTGTTAATGTGATCTCATTAGACTGTTATTCGTGAGTTCCTCATCCTTGTTGTATGTTTGTCATGAGGCTTGGCCCATGTTGCTGTTTTAGACTAAAACAGTAACATGCCCCTCCTTTGTCTCTGAGTAGTTACCCCAGGTTCTATGGCGTCTCTATTGTTGATGTGATCTCATTTGACTGTTATTCGTGAGTTCCTCATCGCTGTTGTATGTTTGTCGCGAGGCTTGGCCCATGTTGCTGTTTTAGACTAAAACAGTAACATGCCCCTCCTTTGTCTCTAAGTGGTTGCCCCAGGTTTTATGGCGTTTCTATTGTTAATGTGATCTCATTAGACTGTTATTCGTGAGTTCCTCATCCCTGGTGTATGTTTGTCGCGAGGCTTGGCCCATGTTGCTGTTTTAGACTAAAACAGTAACATGCCCCTCCTTTGTCTCTGAATGGTTGCCCCAGGTTTTATGACGTCTCTATTGTTGATGTGATCTCATTTGACTATTATTCGTGAGTTCCTCATCCCTGTTGTATGTTTGTCGCGAGGTTTGGGCCATGTTGCTGTTTTAGACTAAAACAGTAACATGCCCCTGCTTTGTCTCTGAGTGGTTGCCCCAGGTTCTATGGCGTCTCTATTATTGATGTGATCTCATTTGACTGTTATTCGTGAGTTCCTCATCCCTGTTGTATGTTTGTCGCGAGGCTTGGGCCATGTTGCTGTTTTAGACTAAAACAGTAACATGCCCCTGCTTTGTCTCTGAGTGGTTGCCCCAAGTTTTATGGCGTCTCTATTGTTAATGTGATCTCATGTTAAAGACTGAGTACAAGAATAACTTGTTTACCTCCAGTTGTTCTTCATCTTTTTATTACTCCGTCTTCGATGCAGCCTCTTAAGGAAATTAACCTGACAAATTGTACGTTTTATTGACCGCAGTATTGGCTGTGTGAGACTACCAACGTGCTGGGCGGGCACCACATCCAAAGAGTTCCAAGGTGCCTCAAATGGGACCTGAAGCTCCTCACACGCCAACTGAGGGATCAACTTATCAGCCAGCTTCAGGTAACAGTATGAAAATATCAACTTTTCATGATGCCCGATACATGTCAGTGCAAGAAAGCATGTTACTGTATTGATACCCATTCCAGCAGTTTACTTTATAACAATGCATGGTGTTGCTGTTTCATAACAGACACAAGCATGCCGTAGTCACAATGCAACATGTTACTGTTTTCTCTAAAAACAGTAACATGCCGAATTCCCACACTAACAGTTGAAATAATGTTATGCTTCAGGTCGTAAACAGGGAGATTGAGCCCACTGTACATGAATACGACCTCCTGTACACAGATGAGACAAATCTGCGGTTGACTGAATTCGCTGACAAAACAAAAACGCATGACACACCCTCCTAATCGGAGGATTCGGAGGGCGATAATGAGACAGCATCGGCCCAGTACGTGATCCAACCCCGGCCAACAAAGCTAGACCAATTCGCCGATATTGCGCTATCCCAGAAAGATCAACAGCAAAGAGACAACGATGAAGTTCTACGGCTTAGGGATCAACTCACCAGTGCAAACACAGAGTTACTCAGACTGAAGGATGAGTTGACGTCCCTCACCGAGAAACTTCATTCGTTAGAACAACAGAAAGAAGAAAACGCCGAGACAATATCGAAACTTAAACACGATAACGCACTGCTACAGGAGGAACTGTCCACAGCAACAAGTGAGGCAGAAAACCTCAGGGCGATCAACATTAGTTTGGAAATGGTTAATAAACAGCTCAATGCACAGTTATCAGAACAGATTGTGCAGGTGGTTGAACAAGCTGAGGTAGAAACCACCAGAGCTGAAGAGCAAGTTACATACGAGGCAAAACAGCGATCAATGATAGCGAACATAAAGAAAAAACCAAGAAAAATAAAACGGGACAAGGAGTTCACGTACTCTGGTCCTTTGAAAAAATGAACGAGACAAGCATACGCACGTCAGCAGATAACAACCGCTGAGGAGGTCTATGGGCAGACCAAAGAGGCCCCTGTTGTAATTGAGGATGAAACACCCATAGATAAAAACAATAAAAAGCAGACTCAGAAGCCACCCCACAGTCCAAAGTTTCCAACTTCAAAATACCTGACCAAGGATGTCAGGACTAAGATGATGCGATTAAAACTGGCAGGCGATCCACAGTAAGTCATGTTCTACCTTGTTGTGGTTGCTTTGCATTTATTAGGAAGTTTTATTTGTAGCCTTGTCTAATCCCCTGGACACGTCACCACATGCAGCATTTTTGTCTGGTCAATCCCCCAGCAGGATTTGTTCATCACATTTGAGGAATTGGTGGGAGTTATGAAGGAGGAATCAATCACGAACAACGTATGTATCATCTGGCCGTTGTTCACGCATTGTTGTTATTGTCATTAATCACACCTATGTTCCTGTTACTGTTTCTTTCCTAAACACTCAATGCAGATCATAGATGTCCATGCCTACACTCTGAGCCTGGCTTCCAGGAACAGTGAAAGGAAGGTATTTGCCTTCGACAGCTGTTGCTGGGTAAGATTCTGGATCCATCTCGCTTATACGAATCACAGAAGGCATCATTGATTCTGACGTAGGTTAAAACTATGTTGACAGTCTTACATTGTGAGCGACCTCAAGTTTCTCCAGGAAGCTAGGCAATACAAATTCGATGCACACATGGAGGAGGCAATGGCTGCAGATGTTGTTATCTTCCCACTGAACTCCACGGGCATCAATGACTTCAGCAACCCCAACCACTTCACTCTTCTCGTCCTAGATAATAAAGCGCGCAGGTGAACACACTATAACTCGATGCGGCCGAGAAGAGAGGGGACACCGGATCCATACTTTCGTGATGCCACGATGGTGGTGAGTGATATTAAATACGTTGTTATTTTATTGACGTCACTATTTCCATCAGACACAGTAACATCATTGTAGACAGTTGCATGGAGTTTTCACTTTTCATTTTTGTTGGTTTGCTAACAACAGAAGGATTACTATGAGAAAAAGATGAATGAAATCCTCGAACGGGGTGGAATGGATAAGAGGGTAGGGCGAGCCACCTCAGGGCCACCGTTTGATATAATATCATACGAATGGTCACCTCAACAGGCAGAAGCATCGTAAGTAGCAAGGTCCTTTCTTACCGAATGTTAACATGGCTAGTGGGTACCAAACTAACTCGTTACTATTTTGCAGGCAAGACTGCGGGATAATCGTGTACTTCCATATAGAGAATGTATTCAACAATAATGAGTTCCAGGAACAATTTCCCTTGGAAGAAGTGAGATGATACAGAGCAAACTTAGTTAATAAATTCCTCCAGGATTTCACTCTTCCCAGCTGAAGTTGTTTAACATGCACATATATAACAATAAAGTTGGTTATTATGCACATATGTAAAACTAAATTCATGTTAAACCATTGTCTTCATATTTAAAATTCAAGTGTATGTATAACTCAATTGTAAATGTAATTCTTCTGTACAGATTAATCTTATATCCAGTTTATGTTAGCACTCAGACATCAGGTTGCCATGTGAATTACTCGCACACGTGTTGATGCTACTATTTTTTAACGGATACCCCTCCCATCCAGTTGTGCGATACTATTATCAAAACCTACCACCAATGTTTATATGAATGAAGGACAATTAGGTGGACACAGTCATCAGCGATGAACATGCACCTCTCACACGCACACGGGCCAGTTCCCTGGGCGTTAATGTTTTCGTCCAAAACAGAAACATCGCATTGACTGTAATTCTCTTGCTTCTCATCGTGAGAGGGTCTTCCCAAGTGACATGCACAACCACTCAGACGCAGGACTGAGCATCCGCCTAGATGTTACTGTTTTATTCCAAAACAGCAACATCGCACCTGAACACGTTTCCTGGACATAATGAGGACGGGAACCTGCCAAGCGACTTGAATGATAACCTAGACCCGCCCTCCAGCCAACCTTAACTTCCACGGCTCAATACCCAGCAGCCTGGGCGATGTTACTGTTTTATCCCAAAACAGCAACATCGCGCATGAACACGTTTCCTGGACATAACGAGGACGGGAACTTTTCAAGTGACGTGAATGACAACCTAGACCCGCCCCCCAGCCAACCATTACCTCCAGGGATCAATACCCAGCAGCCTGGGCGATGTTACTGTTTTATCCCAAAACAGTAACATCGCGCCTGAACACGTTTCCAGGACATAATGAGGAGAGGAACTTGCCAAGTGACGTGAATGACAACCTAGACCCGTCCCCAGCTAACCATAACATCCTGGGCTCACTTCCCAGCACCCGCGTTGATGTTACTGTTTTCGCCAGAAACAGTAACATCGTGCCTGAACACGTTTCCTGGACATAATGAGGAGAGGAACTTGCCAAGGGACGTGAATGACAACCTAGACCCGCCCCCCAGCCTAACCATTACCTCCAGGGATCAATACCCAGCAGCCTGGGCGATGTTACTGTTTTATCCCAAAACAGCAACATCGCGCCTGAACACGTTTCCTGGACATAATGAGGAGAGGAACTTGCCAAGGGACGTGAATGACAACCTAGACCCGCCCCCCAGCCAACCATTACCTCCAGGGATCAATACCCAGTAGCCTGGGCCATGTTACTGTTTTATCCCAAAACAGTAACATCGCACATGAACACGTTTCCTGGACATAATGAGGAGAGGAACTTGCCAAGTGATGTGGATGACAACCTAGACCCGCCCCCCAGCCAACCATAACATCCAGGGCTCACTTC
Organism: Sindora glabra; assembly: GCA_020226215.1. Classification (NCBI taxonomy): domain Eukaryota; kingdom Viridiplantae; phylum Streptophyta; class Magnoliopsida; order Fabales; family Fabaceae; genus Sindora; species Sindora glabra. The sequence continues at coordinate 53,525,050 of CM035233.1, forward strand.
CCAGCACCCGCGTTGATGTTTCTGTTTTAGCCAAAAACAGTAACATCGCGTATGAACTAAGTTTCTTGGACATAATCAGGATAGGCACTTGTCAAGCGACGTGAATAACCACCCGCACCCGCCCTCCAGCCCATCATAACCTCCACGACTCAATACCCATCAGCTATGCGATGTTACTGTTTTCGTCCAAAACAGTAACATCGCATAGACTATATTTTCCTTGCTTCTCATCCTGAGAGGGACTCGTCAAGTGACATGCACAATCACTCAGACGCAGGGCTGAGCAGCCTATTGGATGTTACTGTTTTCGGCCAAAACAGTAACATCCAAGATAATATGTAACTAGTAGTGTTCGATGATGCACGAAAAGGACTGAGCTATACTACAGGAGTATCAATGGAATTGCCATGAGGAAAAAAAAAGGGAATGTATTGTTATATTCAGCCACATCATCTAATACATTAATTAGGATCCGATGTCAGTGCCTAAAAAATAGGTGCACATACAGAAGTTCGACAACATAGTATGAATTTAGTGAGTGTCTTGGTTCCTATTGACTACTACTTTTCTAGAACTTCACTGATCTGGAAGTAACAAACCATGCACATAAGCAAATCTGTACTCCTCTGGAAGGCTAAAAAAGAAATCAACTTCTAGGGGGTTAAGAGCAATCTTCCTTGCCGCAGTCATAACTTGGGTAGGAGTTAACCCATCAATCTTCATAATCTCACTTGTCACTTGTATCCTTCTCCCTGCAGAATCAGATTCATGTTGGAAACAAGAAGCCAAGCGGCCTATATGTTTACTTGCATCCTCCATCACATCACTCATTCGTGCAAATCTAGAAGAGAATTCTCTCAGAACTTCTGAAATTTCTATCTTTGCCTTCTTTGACCTACGGTTTACTGAGGTGGTTGAGGAAGAAGTTCCCATTGGGGCACATGGAGGGACTGGGTAAGTGTCCTCCGCGGAAAAGGCAGGAACATTTTCTTCTTGCTTTTCTTCTTCTCTGTCCCTTACTTCGTCTTCTATCCCCTCTAATGCATCTTGGGGATTTACAGCCTCGTCTCCAATGGCTCTATCCTTCCCAAATATTTTGGCTAAATCATCAAAAATGGAAATGGCTTATTTCTTAAACCCACGACATTTTTGTGGCTCTAGCATAAAAGAAGGGAAAACATAATGAGAGAAGGTAAAACTTTAAAAGCTGTCACCAATAAATAGAATTATACACAATTACACGTATGTGCATAGAAGAAAAGGCATAATATAAAATATTACCTTCACCCATTCATCCCACACTGGCTTTGAGCAAGTTATGTACTTCTCTTCATCATTCCATCCAAAGCCGCTGGCAGCTGGACCAAGCATCTCCGCAATAGCATTATATTGATTCCTCAAATACTTGATATGGGACTCGATGTGTGGCTTAGCCTTCATACCACACCCAGGAATCTTCTGATCCATAAGTTGTTCCAACCTGTTATAAGCACCATTCTTGAACTGGCCATTATCCGTTTTCCAGCCACCCAGCTCCACAAGATCCATCATTGCACTAATTAGTGCACGATCCTCAGTGCTTCCCCATCTTGTGCATCCTCTACATGGGTTCACACACTCACCACCTTGGTTGGCATTTCTCTGAGCTTTTGGTTGACTCATCTGTGAAGAACGAAAGATGGAAAGACAGGAAACATAGGAATTCGTTAGAACGGCATTTTGCTCATGATTTAGCAATTTAGGATGGTCATACTACCAGTTCAATAAAAAGCGAAGTCATTACTCCCATCTTATTACAAATTCAGATAAAAATATTACAAGAATAAAGTGTATATTGTCTACTAATCCATAAATACAATACAAGTAAAACACGCTACATAGTTTTAGCTAAACCCTATGGTTACATGACGTGGTGTCATGTAACCATGCATTGTACATCTCATTGGCAAGATCATGTCTGAAGGTAGTCCATGCAACACTAGATTCCATAATTCCAATATTAAGTTCACCATTGTCTTCTTCCTCACCATCCACAAGCAAGGGCTCCATGGGATCCACACTCATGAATGTTCGAATGAAATTATGCATCAATGCGCAAGCCAGGATAATTCTACCCACGGTTTTCCTAGGGTACCAAGTTGTACATCTTAGAATACCCCATCTCATTTTTAACAATCCAAAGCACCTCTCGATAACATTCCTTGCTTGCGAATGCTTCATATTAAAATATTCCTCAGCAGATACAGGATGCGCACCACTCTTCCACACACTTAGATGATATCTCTGGTCTCTAAATGGTGTTAGAAAACCCTCACAATTCATGTATCCGGCATCACACAAATAGTAGTTGCCTATAATTAACCAACATAAGTGTTAGGTACTGTCATCTCAAATAAGCTCCTTGGTTCAGATTGAGCAATGTCAAGGTACCTATGGTGTTACCTTGTGGAACTTGCAAAGCATTTTTCCTAGAAAGTGCATCTCGAAGCACTCTATTGTCATGTGCGGACCCCTCCCAACCAGGCAATATATAAATAAATTGCAAATCCCACGTGCAAGTAGCTAACACATTAGTAGTGAGTTCTCCTTTTCTATTCCTGAATCTAGCTTTATCTTTATCCCCAACACGAACCTTAATATGAGTTCCATCCAAAGCACCTAAGCAATTCTGCAGTGTGTATATATATAACTTGTTAATAGATACTGTATATATTTATAAATATTTACGCATTCATCTAATCTTCCTAGAAATTCTAACTTACCTTAAACCATTTCCACCTCTCATCTTGGCAATTCTCAGTCACTGGCTCAGGTTTCTTTAGTAGAATATCATGGCATCTAAGGACAGCGAGGAGAACTGATTTGAAGTGCTTAGATATTGTCTCACCACTTCTCCTAAAGTACAATTGAGTTCTTCGATTTTTTGTGTCATGAGAAAGTGTGAATAGAAATAAAGCAACCATCTCCTCTAAACTAGTATTCCTATTTCCTTGTAACTTACCGACATCTCTAAGCATATCACATAACTTAGAAAAACAGGCTCTATTCATCCTAAGGTTGTCCAAGCATGCTAAGTCACTTTCTTGAATCATTGGCCTGAGATTCAAAATCCTAGCATAATATCTTTCTTCAGCACAGCTGTCAAATATATAGGACATAGGCTGAGGCAATCTAATGTCCAAAAAGGCCAAAAGATACAAGAATTCAGAAATAGCCTCCAAAATCATGAGCATCATCTGTGTGTATAATGCAATACATGTAGTAGCAATCTTCTTCTTTTTACTCAACGGTAAGCGAGCCATAACTGTATGACATAGGCAAATTACATGCAAGAATGTTATAAGTTAGAAGAGCAATAAAAATATGGTCAGCCACTCTGAGAAATTTGAATGCAACAAACTCTATTCATCTTTTTCAAGGTAGTCAACAGGCAAACAACAACGATATTATATCCATAACCTCTTAGAAGCTCTGCCGTCGTGGTTGGATTAAACATACCAGTTTGCTAAACCATAAGCACACCCTTCTTTGTCAAATTCCACAACAAGAGGAAATATAACGAGCAATGTCGCCAAGGCTTACCTTGAATCGCTAGTGCCGTTGCCCGGAACTGTTACTAGGGTTTAGGGGAGATGGCAGAAGCTCGAGAACCAGAAATCGCTACTACCGTTGCCGGAGACTGCTGCTAGAGTTGAGAGGCGACGGGAGATGCTCGACAAACAAAAAGGCATACAGGAAGAAGTGAATCCTTTATATTCAAATTACAAGGGCAAAATTGGTATTAAGTAATTTTAGTAGGGTTATTCTTGTCTATAAATTAGTTGAAAACGCAGCCAATAAAACTTACCGAAGGGGGGATGGGTAAGTGACCTCCTGCGTTTTATGGGAAATACAAGTTCCCGGAAAGATCCATTTCCTCCCATTTGGGCAACCAAATAACTCTGGGGTCGTTTATTTCCTGGGAAGTCTAGTTTCCCACGTCATTACTGCGAACCAAACGAGTCCTAATTTTGTGCCAAGCAACTCCTCTAATGAATTTCCGCATGCCAACCACCAACTCCTCGTCTCAAAGCGTGAGGTTTCACGTGGTTGAAAATCATGGGAGGAACGAGGTAAAGAGGTCGAAGGGAATCAGCAATGAGGGGCCCACAGGATAGACATCGGATAATGTGGGGCCAAACTTTGCAGTTTTAGAAGCACGTGACATGTGTGGATGAGAAACGCGATTTCTTACACGGGCATGTGCATTCTGTTTCTTTTCTGACTCGAACGATATTTATTTATTTTTAACTCGCCAAATATTTATGTCTCTTTTGTAAATTCTACTCCAGATATTATTGATTGCTCGGCAGTATGCACCGATATTGATTGAAAATTAAGATAAATTGAAGTATTAAAATTGAACAACAAAATATCAAAATGAATAGAATGAATAGCTTAGGTTTAAATGGATAAAGAGAGGAGGGGTCGTGATTTCTATATATATATATAAGTGTGGTTGTGGATCTTTTTAATATACGTTTTAAGAATTGCATTGTTTTAGCGTGACCTTCTATTAATGTTGAATGAACACATATTTTAATAATTATAATTTCTAAAGATATGATTTTTTTTAATTAAAGTGGATGCGTAATACACACGTAGATTGAAATTTTTTAGATGTAGGGTATTCAAGAGATGATGATTAGGTATATCAGATCAGGTTTATGACCACACTAGAATGAAGTTGACCTTCCTAAATAACTTTATAAATCTTAGAAATTATTTTAAAAATAATTGATTAGTGATAGATTTATTGATATGTCCCTTTTGTCGAAATGGATTTGAGCCGTGGTTGTCCAAATTAATTCTTTTAACAATAACAAAATGAAAAATTCTCAGCAATAGTAAACTAATAAATTATATTCCCATCAAGCAACCCAAAATTTTTCATTATACATAGTGATGAATGTGACGCTTAAGTGTGAAATTCTTAATGCCCTAATTAGAGCATATGAATCTTGATTAAACTGTTTTCTATTAAACTACCCCCGAGTAAATCTCTATTTTTTTCCTATGTAAAATTTACTTTTTATCATTTTTATTTTTTATAAAATATTTTATATTAATTTTATTCTTATGAGATATTAATTTATCAAATCTCATCTTTAAAATTACAAAATTAAAAAAAATTATCTTTTATATAAATACTGGAAATAATTTAAAAAGATAAAATTAATATAAAATATTTTAGAAGGATGAAATGAAAAAAAAAATCACACGGGGTAGAAAAGAGGTTTTGGCTGAATTAAGAATCTGCACTACGTAGAATAGTCCACAAGTAAAACTAGAAAGGTTCAATTAAAGTTTTGATCTTTTAAGAAATTAATTAATTACATTTCAACCTCTCTAATTAAGAAATTCATTTTTTATTTCTCTAATATATAAGTTGAACTAAATTAAATTTATATTGATAATTTCAGTTGAATTTAAAATAAAAAATTTTAGTTGACATACAAAAGTTAAACAAAGTTCCAATCTAACAATTATTAGATAGAAAATCTGAAGCTTTTTTTTTTTTTTTTTTGAATAGATGGAGCTAAAGCTAAAAGAAAAAAAGAAATTATAAATGAGTTATTCATTGAGTAGTGATCCTAATAATATCAATAAAAAGTAAATTACTCAACACCACTGGAGGTTGATCAAGATTATATAATTTGATATCGTAATCCAAATTAAAAGAAACCGGCTGATCTGTAGAGATTTCTCTTTCTTGGTAAGTATGCTCCATAATGACTTGTTAATATTGATAAATCAGATTGTGATATCAAATCAATAAAACACCATATTTAATAGGAAGGCAACTCTCATTGGTGAGAAGTTATTTGCTAGTTGCTTCGAGATAATCATTTTAAGTCCACATTAGTGAGACTTACTTTGTTATATTAAAAATCACACAAATTATGTGACCATGCTAAAGCAAGAAAATATCAATATTTCGGTTGCTAGGATGAGGGAATTAACTAATAATTTTCTTTCCAATAATCATCATCTTAAAGCTCAATTAAAATTTTATATTCAATCTTCAATTTAATTGAAATTATTATATTAGCCATGATGTAAATTGATTTGTATATTAAAGATATTAAAATAAATGTTGTATTTAAAGCGATTAAATACTTTAATCAATTTGTATCATAAGATGATTAAAATGACATTAAAGTCTATTGTAAATTGTTTGATAAACAAAATAATCAGTACTCGATGGAGGTTTATAAGGTAAAATATAAGTTACCCCATTTAGAATACTCATTATGATTTTTAAAATGTGTAGTAAAAAATTTTGAACTTGACTTCTATGTGAATTGTATTTTTTTATAAAAAAAATAAATGACCTGTATGGGTGTAACACAACTGTTACATTGTGGCTAGGCTAAGCCCACTTCTGAACCACCCATTATTCAATTAAAAAAAATCATTTATGGGGTTGGGTTGACGAATAAAATAAAATGAATTGAATATAAAGCTGGAAGATTAACGCGCTTATTAGATGAACTAAATTTAATTTGTAATTAGTTGGATTCATCCAATTTATGACAAGTTGATAATTTAATTATGTTTATAAATATTTAAAAATGGTTAATCACCGAAGGCTTGCTTTGAAGTTTTAGGTCATGCAATTATATCAAAGAAGCTACCTTGCTTTGAAGTTTTAGGTCATGCAATTATATCAAACAAGCTACCAAATCGAGTGAAATTGTTTACAAGCTCCTTTCAAAGTAAATTGAGATAAAAAAAATTAATTTAGTTAAATAGGCTTTAAGTTTCGAATCGAGTTTTTAAAGTTTCAATGCTTTTATTATAATGAAATTTATTTTTATATATTAAAATAAATAAATTGATATTTTAGTGATGTAGTACATTATCATGTAATGTTATTTTACATTTTTTATTTTCTGTGATATCAAAGGTTAAGATTCAAAATTTTACACATTTATTAAGTAGAGTATCATTCTTCCAATAAAAAACATAAATTTTAATATAAAATTAATAATTTAATAATAAAAGTAGTCATTTTTTAAGAAATTAAATTCTACTTAAAATTAATTCTCAGAAACGTTGCCGTCAAAAATTTCGATGTTGATTACATTACGTTTGGTAAAATTGTATGGAATGAAGTAGAACAGAAATAAAAAAAGAAAGGTAAAAATTTAGTTGATAGGTGTTGTGTAATGCAAATATCAATTCTTTAAGAAATAATTATTATATTAAATAGTAAAATTTTCATTCTATAATAAAAATAATAAATGAATCATTTTATTGTTGATAAAATAATTTTTTATTAAGATGATCTTTTTACAATCTTGTTATTCACATTTTTCATATATTTTAAATTATTTTTATTAATAAATAATAAAAATTATTATTTTTAATATATTTATTAAAATATTTTAATGATTATATTTTAAATAAATAATTATTTAGTTTAAAATTTTGAAAATATATTTTTTATACTTTTATTATAAAAATTTTATTCTAATTATAATTTTGAAAACAAAATTTAAACAACAATTCTGTGTGTAGCAAAAAAGTGATTCAAAATTAAATTTCAAACATAAATTAAATATAAAATAGTTAAGCAAATTTCAATTTTAATTGCAAATCAAGAACTATTATTGAATATAAGATGATTAAGCAAATCTATAAAGTTCAATTTGACAAATATAAAAAATTCATAACTTAATTTCAAGTCTTATTTTTTTGTGCATATAGCATTCTTAAAATTTAAAATTTGATAATTTTTTATTTTTATCACAAAATATATTTTAATACTATTAATTTATTAATTATATGCTTATTATATTTGTACTCAAGATATCATTGCCATTAACAACTTTTTTTCAATTTTTTTCCTATATTATTTTTATATATATACTAAACATAAAAATGAAATTAAATATTTATTCTAATATAATTATAAAATAATCATTTTATTTTATTTTCATTTTCACTTCATCATATCAGATGTTAATATTAATTATTACGCTAAGTTTATTTAATTTATTTAATTATTTATATTATATTAATTAAGATTGATATTCTTTTCCGCATTTTAACATATTTTATTTTATTAAATTGCAAAGAGGAATTAGCAGTCATATCCATCTTTTGATTTATATCTTTTTGCCATAATCGCGGCCACATGTTTTACGGTAAAATAATTGGGAATGGGCTAAAAAGGCAGTTGATTTTTATGTATTATTTTATTTTAAATAAAAATAATTATAATTATTTTTAAATATTTATTTTGCATAAAAAATTAAATAAAGATTCAATTAATTATATAATATATAGTCATGTGATCATAATAGAGATTCATAGAAGATATAAGTATAAGTTACTTATAATTAATAAAATTAGTACTTCCAGTGTATTAATAAAATTGGATACTTTATTAATGTTATTGTCAATTTTGAAATATATACCTTATCTTGATGATATAAAACTTACAAATGTACTTAGTATATTGAGTAGGATCACAAATAAAATTCATATAATTAATTTTACGATAAGTAAAATTTCATAAGCATAAATTTGCTTTATTTTAAATTTTGAATTTACAAATAAAGTTTACAAATCTAAATCTTGGTCATATAAAGTTTAAAAATATACTTGATATATTAAATAGGATAAAAAATGAAATTTATATGACTAGTGTCAAAATAAAAAAAATTTATAAGCATTAATTGGATACATTTTTAAATAGGAAATCATATTAAAATAGGAAATAATCACATATATTTAAATATTAATTGGAGATATATTTTTAAAATAGGAAATATCCAATTAGCAATATTTGAAATTTAAAAATTAGAAACTTTAAGACAAATCATAAACCTTAATGGGCATTGCTGGCCTTAATGAGTCATTATTAAGATTTAATAGGACATAATGAATCTTAATGAAGCATTATGAGCCTTAATGGAAAATTATTAGTTTTAACAAGATATTATGAGTTGTAATGTGTCATTATGAATGAGGACATTTTATATAGTGATTTTCTTACAAAGTTGAGAAATAATTTTAAGAGAAAATTACATTTTATCCCCTTTAACTATAGGATTATCGGATTTTACCTCTTTCAATTATGAAAACTTAGATTTAACCCTCTTCAACTTTATAAAACTTAGATTTTACCCTTACCGTTATTAAATTAACGGTTATAACACTTAGATAAGTGAAAAATTTTCAAAAATTAGTGAAAATAGTGGCATTTTTTAGCCGTCGCTATCATATTTTACTTAGTGACAGTTTTCTTAAGAGATTTCATTAAGTTAATAATGATGGGAGTAAAATTTAAGTTTTATAAAGTTGAAGGAGGTAAAATCTAAATTTCTATAGTTGAAGAGGGTAAAATTCGACGATCCCATAGTTAAAGGAGGTAAAATATAATTTTTTCTAATTTTAATAATTGTAGGGTAAAGATTTATGAGGGTAAAAGCTTGTAGTTGATAAATTATCTTTAAAAATTGTGAAAGTTTGAAATATTTCTTTCTTTCTTTTGTTTGACTTTAAAATTTATCAGGCCATTATATAAAATATAGGATGAAGATGGAGAATATGTGAGTTGGGATTTAAAAAACAAAGAGTTTTATGAACATGAGTTTTTAAAATAGATAAACAGTTAGGATTGAATCCAACATAAGATCAAAGGCGAGATTTAGTGAAAGTTAGGCCTAAGATGCCCCAAAAAGCACTGGATCAGAGTTTATAGCTTCTTAGCTTCTTTGTCTCTTTTCTTTCTACTCTCTTCTTTTTTTCTAAATAATCCCTTTTCTTTCTTTTTTTCTCTCTTCCTTCCTCCTTTTCTTGGGTTCCCTTCCTTTTCTTCCTATCAAACATGTTTATGGCCTTTCTAATATTGTGTTGCCATGTGCTTCTTCACTGGTGTAGCTTTCATTGATTTGTCATTTAGCTGCATAAGAGAGCATCATGGAACAACTATGAACAATGTCATGAAGGAGTTGAGTTTTCTCTTCTTTTCGATACTACTTTTGCCATTTTCTAATAACCACCATCAGAGCTCGGCTTTTACTAGTTGTTACCGCGAAAAGGGTGTGGTTAATTATGGTAGAAAGCATCAATGCAAGGCTCGATCTCTTTCTTTTTTTCTTTTTGGCAAAGTGTGGTGGCTTTTAAGGCCAGCAAGCCATTAGCAACCTTTTAAGATGGAAGTAAGTCACCCTAGACACTAAAATTCCTATAAAGAAAACCCATTTTATGTATATTTTGAATATATGATAAAGCTTGTGAAAAAAATATGATTTTTATGATGAAGAATGCTAGAATAGTATGATTAAGGAATTTATGGAGTGCATGCATGATTTGAGGAACTCTTAAAAATGTGATTTGGTGATTTATTTGAGATAGAGCTAGAATATTAGGAAATAAGTGCTAGTATTACTTTAGCAACATGTTTAGAACTTATTAATATTTTCAAACTATAATATTTTTATTATTATATGCTTGATCTAAAAAAGCCCTAAAAATGTGAAATGTGATCTTTTTGAAGTAAAGTTGAAAATAGTAAGAGCTAAGTGCCTAGCTTCATGCAATGATGCGATTAAAGCATCTTGAGAGCATAAAATTCTAATATTTTGATTCTTTTGTGCTTAAATAAAAAAACCCTTAATCATTTATAACTTTGATTCTTGATACTAACCTTAAAAATAGAAGGAACTTATTATCTAGGATGATTAAATGGCATAAAATAAGCTTTTTTAGAGCTTTAAGTTCTAACATTTTTATCTATATAATCATGATTTGAAAATCTCTATATTATGAGATATTTTGATTTAAAATGCTAGTATAAAAAATATAAGTAGCCAACAATCTAGAGTGTTACTATATCATGATGTGAATTAAGAATTGTAATAATTAGGAAGAAATTAGGGAATATACACTTATAAATTATCATCATGATTTGCCAAATAGGAAAAAAATGGAAAGATAAGTATGGGTATCTCAAGACTTCTAAGAGTGGATAAGCATCTTATGTGAGTATACATCTTCCCTAAAATTAATGTCTTAATATTATTTTTTTAAATGGCATGTTTAAAATCTTTCTTAAAAATGATATGGATCATATATACATCCACTCATGAATTTTTAAAATATAATTATATATTATGAATTATTACTAAATCACTCTTGTGGTTATACATGAATAACATGAAAATAATGTTTATGATAATGTAGTGATTATTAATTTGAGTGAATGTTAATTGACCATGTTTAGAAGGCATGGTTGTGTTATCATCAACTATTGATTGATTATGATTGGATTGCAATAATAAATGATATAGTTTGTGTTGTGATTAGATTTACATTGTTATATTTATGTTAGAAATGCATTGAAAAATATAGTGCAAATTGTTTTATGATAAGGGTGAATGTTTGTGGTGTTGTTGAATCTTATTATGAATTCTGATAGTGGTGATAAATTATTGATTTTATATTGTGAATTAATTGGAATTATAATGTGTAGATCTTGAGTTCTAGTATATAAATTATATCATGAATGGCAATGAAATTGAAAAATACGATAGAGGGATGACATTTTAAATATTAGATAGGAAATTCTTAGTAGAAAGTATGATAGGGTATAAGGTTAGCCTTAAAGGGAATAATGATGGAAAGGTAGATAAGGTTAGGATTGGCTTGAGAGTCAAAAAGTGAATGTATGTATTTTATTATAAACTATTATGTATTATGATGTGAAATTGATATCTACTTGTATTTCAATAATTCCGTTTGCTATAATTGTAATGATTTAGTTGTAATCAAGCCCTTGAAGGCTACTTAAAAATTGATAAATACTTGAAATAGGTTGTATGTGATTTGATAATAATATTGTATAAATTGAGCAATTAAGACTATTATGAATTGTGATGTAAAATAAGAAAATTAAGTTATGTTCAGGTAAATAAGTCAATCTGAGAATTGGTATTGCATATGCAAATTCTAGGAATTAAGTTTATAATTATTTTCTATTTTAATAGTTGATTAGAATTTGATCATTTTATATATTTAATTCTATGTATGGTTATGATAATGATATATGCTTATTGAGTTTTTACAACTTATTCCTTTTATTTTCAATGTTTTCAAGTTAATATAAGTGTAATAAATTCTCGTTACATCTAGGGAGAATCAAAGACCACCTTATTATGAGATTTTGATAGTTGGATTGAGAATGAAATTTATTGATATCTATATAAATATTATGCGCATTAAAGTTGTATATAATTGTACATATTTTGTATTGTTGTTGAAATTGAAACTTATAGGTTAAATAATTTAAGGTATATTGCTCTTGGAAGTGTCCAAAAATAAAGAAAAATTTATCCTTTCTTTTGTAAAATTTAAAATAATTTGAGTCACCATATAAATAAAGAGATTTTTATTGAATATAATTAGCATAGTTATTAAGATTAGTGAAAAGCAGATTTTGTAATTTACTTTAATCACAATTAGGTTTGGATTGTGATAGGAGGATAAAGATTTCATAAATCAATAATAAATAATTAAAATAATTATATGAATTATATCAACTTTTAATTAAGTAATAGTTTATGCAATCATATAAGTATTAATATTTATTCTCTTTATAATTTTTGGGATTTTTTTTTATGAAAAGAAAAAGGAGAATATGAGCAACTAGTAAGAGCTATACTTTCAAGATATTATTATAAGAATATTTTCTTATTACGTTGAATTTGATTTTTCTTTACTAATTACAATTATAATTATTATATTTCATTGTTAATCAATGATGTTATGAAAATATAAATCCCCATTTATTTATAAGATTACACGCAATAACGGTAGCTGCAGTACTTAGACCGGATGCATGCCCATCTCAAAAGTCCTCCGACCTTAATAGTGCTGCGATACGTAAAGATCTCCCCAAATTCATTCCCAGAATCGGACGGTCCTTCAATTCAACAAATTCGATCATGATTCAGCATTTTCATCTGATTAATTTTAGATAGTTAATTAAAATATTGAAATTGCTGTGGGATGGAGCTCAATTAGTTCATTATCTTTCAATTGTGAGATAAGACATTTTGTTCTAACTTCGTCATGTACCTGAAATATACAAGAGATGCCAATTAGTTAGGTGGGAATTCATCAAAATAGCTAATTTATAATTCTTGGAATTCATAAATTTTACCTAAATCATTAGCCATTGACTTTCGGGCCAGAAGTCATCATCCCTATTCCAACCCGTCAGACGTCATTACTGCCGTCATAGCTACCACTTTTTCATTGGGTTCATCATTGCCTTAGAATGAATAAATATTTATGTGGTTCAGCCTTGTTGAGGGCTGACTCCACGCATGGACGAATCGTATCGATCCACTTTCTTAGCTAACTATAATATGCATCTCGAGCCACAAGTTAAACTGGTCCTTCTATCAAACTCAATTGCATGAATGATTCACATTCTTCCAAACCAACACTTATATTAAACGTTCCAATTTCAATTTTTTTAGTATCATTTAAAAATATTTTTATTTTTTAAATTAATAATATATTTATTATTTTTTAAATATTATCCCTACTATTAAATAAATACTTAATAATTTTATTTATCAATTGACTTTTAATGAAGAATATATTAGTAGATTATAATTTATCTTTTGTAAAATCAAAATTATTTATTGATTTCTTTAATCCTTATGCAATAATCTTAAACAATACTTTAAAAAAAATGAAGGACGTATAAGATTGCATCAACCATCATTGTATCATTATAAATATATAATATAATCAATATATATTAAAAATGGTGGTACTATTGGGTGTACTATTTTTTAAGAGATTGAGTATTTTTATTATTGGATTGCTTTTAATGCAGTTAGATTTAGTTTTTAAATTTCAATTTACTTGCTTTGAAATTGAAAAAAAATAATATAATGATAAAAATACATAACCTCTAACTCCACAACATTATCCATTTAAAATTACATACTTATTTCATATGTCAAATTTACATATTTTATATGATGTATATATTCTATGATGATTACAACATTGCAAGAAGTAATATAATAATTATATGTACAAAATATTGTCTAAAAATGATCAAAATATTCGATCGAATTTACCTTAATCTCAATTTAATACTAAATGATTCATACTCAATCAATCAAGGTATAGCTAACTCAAAGGCTCATTCGGCCAAGATGAAGCTAAATGTCAATAATTAGTATCATTAATGGCAAAATATACTTTAGCATGTTTGAAGTAATCACCATCTTGACAAACTTCTAATTTGTAGAGATTATATCACATTTCACATGCCAAAGTCTTATAAAAAGCCTTAGGTATGTGTCTATTACTCTTATTCTACTTACATTTCTACTAACTTATACATTAAAGTGTGTTCAGCTGATCACTTCTATTGTGCACACCTAAATATTTATTGCTTGTGCAGATAGTTTAGTTCAGTTCCGTCGATCTACATTCAAATCGATCAAATCAAATAGGAGTTGTCATTATCATTTCTTAATCAAATATTTTTGTAAGGATTAAAGGCAATTAATATTTCTTTATTTACACTCAAGGTATCTCTACATGTTCTATGATACTAACTTTTATTTGAGTAAGAGTAATATACAACAAATCTCTTCCAATAAAGATGCTTCCAACAATCAAATTTAGGTCTTTTATTAGACCTAAAATAGTTTAGTACTTGTTTATTTTCACTAATCCAACTAATTATTGATAGAAGCAATGACATTTCAAAGTGTTAAGATTTTAATGCAGATCCTACTTTTTTTAAAATAAGATGATCTTCTATTTTATCTTTATTTTATTCATGTTTAACTTTTGATATGATAAATATTTCAATTAAATTAAATATATCATATTATTCAATATTATGATCAAATTAGACTTATTTTATAAGTATTTTAGCTTATAAATACTTATGTTATGTAAGAGAATTTATATTTGCATGGGCTAAAAAATTCTATATTAGAAAAGATATACCACTAGTCAGAAGACGATTGTAAGGTAATTCATTGCATTTAGAATGTAGATTTAAAAATTTTCATGCCGTTTGTATTCTTTTTTTTTTATTTCGTAGTGGGTTTTTTTTTGTCTTCGCCTGTGCAGACTACGGTATCTTTTGCCAAAAGGTGGGTTCCGAACCTGGGGCAAATGGCAGCTTTTGCTACTGCCATGTATTTATATCACAGAATAACAATTCATATTCTATAGGCACAATTTTGTGGGGAAAATTGCAGAAAAACCTCAATGAATGTGATGACCGGGATTGTAAATCTAATTTTTTTTTATATCAGCTATTTCTCTTTTACGTTAGTTAATTATGTGGAGGAAATATTTAATTAGTTTTACCCATTTTGTCAAATCCAAGTTGTTATTTTTAAATAATTTTTAATTATAAAATATAAATATATAAATTGAGATTGCATTACATGAGTTATAAATTTTTAATCATCCATTTTAAAAATTTCAAAGAATTGTTTGAAATAATAAAAAAATTTATATCATTATTTTTTTCTTCCTCCAACTCTTTCAATATTAATTTATATTTTTTATTTCACCCAGCTTTATGGTCTATGAATTGATTTTTTTTATTTCATAAATATTTTTATTATAAAATTTTAAATCCTCTTTTATCTCTTTATCTTATAATATAATTTCTTTCTTATTTTAAGAACACTTAAAATATGTTAAGGTATTGAATTAATAAAGTTAATTAACTTATATTTTATTTTTAATCATTACCATTTTGCAATTCACACATTGTAATGATTAAAAATAAAGAAATTATAAATAAATTATAAATTAAAAATATAATTTAATTTAATTAAATTTATTAATTCAATTCCTTAACATATTTTAAGTGTTCTTAAAATAAGAAAGAAATTATATTATAAGATAAGAGATAAAAGAGGATTTAAAATTTTATAATAAAAATATTTATGAAATAAAAAAAATCAATTCATAGACCATAAAGCCAGGTGAAATAAAAAATATAAATTAATATTGAAAAAGTTGAAGGAAGAAAAAATAATGATATAAATTAAATATAAATAATATCAAAAATAAAATAAATGAAAGGACGAAAATAGGATTATACATTAAACTGACATAAATAATATTGAATTGGTTGGAGGAACGGAAAAATAATAATAATGTAAATATAAATAATATTAAAATAAAAGAAAATGTAAAGAGATAGGAGTTCACGTGGAACTGCCGTACAAATTGAATATTAATATATGGATGAATTGTTCCGTCAACACTGACACATAGTATCTTCATTTCAATTCTTGGGTCTTGTCTACAATTTACTTTATTTCATATCCGTTTTTATAATTTTTCGCAACCTCATCAAATGAATTTTTTAATTTACGGTAGTGATTAAAGCAAAGCAATCGGATGATTAAAAAGAGGCCACGTCACCCTGGGTTTCAAAACCTGCAGGGTGCCGTAGAATTTCCCTCTATCTTATGATTTCCTTTTTCTTTAAGACCTTGAATCATACTAATGCTTAGTTCAACACATGTTACATTTGTTAAATTTTCCCAACAAGTATCAAAACCCAACTTTGTTAGATTTAGGTTCTACTTGATTTTCGTTTTGATTTTGCTAATCTTGGTTGATTCAGTACTGCATTTAGTTTTATTAGAGAAATTTTGATATGGATTTGTTTTAAAATTTATCAAGATTTTTTCTAAGTAACAATTATATTTATATATTTTTTGGTGATTTTGTTAAAAGACTCTTTATGGAGAATATGAATCAAAATTCACAAAATCCTCCTTGATACATAGTAAAACTAAAATGCTATTGCTCTACTAATGGTGGGGTTTCAAAGACATTCCTCATTTATGGAAAAGATATTCAAATTTAGTAAACTACTTAATCTCTAGTTGCTTCATTTAAAATTTAAAAACTTTTAATCATAGAATTTGTGTCAAATTAAAGATTATTAGGATTTTAACATAAATCCCTTCATTTTGGGTAAGACAAGATATTCTCCTATTTTATTGTCATTTTATTCAAGTTTGAATATTGATTTGACAAGGATTCAGATAAATATATTCTATTATTTAATATTGAGATCAAGCTAAACCTACTCTTTTAAAAGAGTTTTGTCTTATAAATATTTTAATTATTCAATATTTATTATGTTTATTAGGAGAATGAGAGGGTTTGTATCTATAACCCTAACTTACGAGATTTTTTTTATAGCAATCATTGAGAGTGAGTATATATACTATTTTAGAAAAAAACATACCAATAAGAAGATTTGTTTTCCTCACTTTGCCCGTAAAGTGTGATAAAAATAAAATCACATTAATTATTTGAATCTTATAATATTGCTGCTTTTTTAAATCTTACCATCACACCACTTTCGTGTTGCCATTACGATTTTGTTTGTATTTTGAAAAGTATTTTTTATAAAAAAGATTATTTACTATTATAAATGAGTAATATATGGTCTCTATATTTCATTATTAAAAAATAATTTCTAAGATTATAGTAATAAATAAGAGTAATTTTTCTTTAAAAACAGAAGAAATTATTTTTTTCCAAAAATTTTAGATTTAACATGAAATATATAATTTTTTTCATAATTTTAATAATTTATAATTATATTTTTATAAATATTTTTCGCTAAAATTAGAACAACGTTTGTGCTGAATTTTCCAACGCAGAGTGACATTCATATCACGCATCGTCATCTTCAACTAGACCATGAGTATCGCATCACAAACAACCACTGAAACAAACAAACCCCATCAAATTAGGAGGCGGTGGCGTAGATGGACTCACCCGGAAGCTCCCCCTCCTTCATGAGTCAGCAAATGCAATTCTTCAATAGTCAAACGAGCCTTAGGCTTTTCCACGCGCAGCCAATAATAAAAGTGGTAAGTTCTAATATAATATGATAATTCAATACCAACGGCATATTTATTTAGATTTGAATTAATATATTAATTTATTTAAAAATTTTTATTAGATTTTTAATAACTTTTATATAAAAAATAAATAATATTTTAATTATAAATCAATATAATAAAAATATAAAATTATTTATTTAATAAAATAATAATAAAATTAAAATAATATTTTATTAATAATTAAAAATATTTTTTATAAAAAAAAATAATTAAATTTAATAAATATTTTTATAATATTTTATTATTTTAAATTATTAAATAAATTAAACGAATGATTTATGAATCAACATAAATAATATGGCTAATAAATGGATTGAGTTGAATGACACAAATTCCATCCATCCCGACGGACGACTCACTCCTTTTATTTTTCACCTAACAAACACAACTTTTTAACTCATCTGATTATTAATTTAAAAATCTAGTGCATACGTAGTATGCTATGAAATACAGAATTTTTTCAAAGTCAAACATCAAACAACGGGCAAATTCGTTTATCATCAAAATATTGTAGAATTTATTTCATTTGAACAAAAATAATTTTAATTTTTTATAAATTAATTTTGTTATTTAAAAACTACATTAAAATAATATTTTTAATTCATTTATAAATAATTTTTTAAAATATATTAAAAATATATAAATTTTTATGATATCATGATAAATATAATATTTAAAAACAATAATTTTTTACAAAATATATATTCAAGATCAAACGAAATAAATATTAATAAAATTATTATTATAATCAATGAATTTTATAATAATATAAATATAATTAAAATAATAATTATAAATAAAACAAAATCTTTTTTTATTTAAAGTTAAACATTATTTAAAGAAGAAATTTATTTAAAAATTTTATTTTTAATTATGTCTAACGCGATTAATATAAAAAAAAAAGAAACGGAAAACTTTTTGCGTAATTAACACATGCTTGAATAAAGAAAGCTGGCCAAAGAAGCAGCTTCAAGTTTAATCCCATGGACAATTGGGACGATGACGAGGCCATGTCTCGGCTTCCGCGTTTCGCTCGGTGCTGGTCAAATTGTTCAAGCATTGTTGAATTCCGTTGCCGTCAACCATCTTAAATATGTTCTTTCAGAAAACATGGAACCAGTTGGTACAGTTGAAAAGTCAAACACGTATTTGGTCAGCGGAAAGAAAGTCCACAAGTCCCATAGTCAAAATTCTCGTTGGGAGAACAATATGAATAAGGATTTGGGGAGGTTAACGATCCTTAAGATTTTATTTGAATGAAAAATTATATTATTAATTTAATAATAATAAAATAATAAAAAATATTATAATTAATTTATTATTAATATTAATTATTTTTATTAATAAATATATTTATTATAAAGATAAAAGTGAATGAGTGAAGTTAATTTAAGTGTTAATTGAACTAGTTAGTGATATTGATTATATTATTTTATTATTATTAAATTAATTATAATATAAATTTTTTAAATAAAATAATAGAGGTTATAATATTTTTTATTAAATTATAAAAATAGTTGGTAATAGTAATAAATTGATTATAATATCTTTATTATTATTAAATTAGTAACATAATTTTACTGTTTACATAAAAAAATAGAAGTCGTTTGAATGTAGACGTTAAATATATTCTACATATATTTATATTTATTTTAGGGTAAGATCTTTTGTAAATTTTAGAGTATAAAAAATATTTTAATTTCACTATACAGAGAAATTTTATCAATCTCCCGTTAATGTAACTAGAACATAGAAAATAATTAAAAAAATGAAACTGCCAAATTAAAAATTAATATTAAAATTTTTTCATCTATTACTAACACAAAAAATTTTGGTATTAAGTTGATCTTTTGCAAAATTTTTATATACTGAATTGACTAAGAAAATTTTTTGGATACTAATTTAAATTATAATTTTTGGAATTAATACTAAATTGATATAAAAATTTTTAATACTAATTTAATGATCTTTCTTGAATAATGATTTGATGGTTTTCTTAAAAAATAGAGTCTAAATTTCATAAATTAAGTACTCGCTTGGTAAAGCCTTTGTTCGGGAAAAAATAACAAATTTAAAGAAAGGGAAATACTAACTTATTAAAGAAGAGAAAGACGATGATGATGGTGGGGGTCAAAATATTAGAAGATTTTTGCCCCGCTAACGACTTCTCTCCTTTGTATGTATTAAAACTACCAGCGATGATTGTTTCAAAACTCAAAGTCGGCACCTTGTTTTGTGTGCCTATGTATATTTAATATGGAAAAATTTAGGTGAAAACTAGGTTTTACAGGCAAAGATTTTCTTCGTGTTTTTTATTACGTTGCAATTCAGGATTTTTTTTTGTTACTTAGGAGATTTAATTTGAGAAAAATATATTTTATAAGAATAATTTTATTTATTTTTATTTGTAATTATAAAAAATTAAAATAATAAAAATATTTTTATATTTAATGTTAAATGTACGGAGTGTGAAAAAAACTCATCCTTGTTAAGAATTTTTTTTTTACTATCATGACACTATATTATTTTTCTAATCATAATACATCTTATTTTACGCTCTTTTATTTATGTACAAAATATAAATAAATAAATTTTTTCTGGAAAATAACTTTAAACAAAATAGACATATTGGTATGTCTTCGAATGAACATAACATATGAAGATGCTCTACATAATAATTACATGCGCGTTTCTCCATATATTTGAGACAAGGGAAATACAGGTCCCTCATCCATATTTCTATTAATTTCCTCTTACATTGCGGTAGGGTTTACGATAAGATGAAATTACCGTTACAAGATATATATTAGAAAAATGTAATATTAACACACTATTTGAAATTTTTTTTATTGAAATATAGTTATTCATTATTAAAGTGATGAAAAATACTTTATATATTCCATACTAAATATAAAGAATTTGGTGAAAATCATATTTATCTTTTAAAAAAATTATTTTTTTATTATTTAATCTAGATATCATATTTTTTAATAATAGAATATGAAGATAATATAATACTTTTTTATTTATATAAAAATATATAATTTTTTTTTACAGAAAAGCAGATGGGTCATAAGTACAAAAATCATCATGCTTATTGGTGCTATTCATGCATCGGTCACCAAGAAAACAGCAGCAGGATTGACATGAACACTTCCATATCATATATTTGCTAAAGAACTCTTTCTTTTTGCAACAAATTCAATAATGATATAATCAATGTATTTTCCATGATAGTAGCGGCAAAGAACAACAAGATTGACATCATCCCCACACAATTTCAAGTCACGTTCCTTCATTTACATCTTATCTATTTTGAAACATTATATAGATAGAAAATTACATTTTAGGATGCTGCAGAATTACAGGAACATCTAAGTTTACAATACAAGTACGTTACAAAAATTCACTTAAATTCACGCTGCTATAATTTTTAATTTTTTTTAATATAATTGGCGATCATAGGTTTTAAAATTTTTTTAAAAAGCAAATGCTGGTATATATTTTTTTGAAAAAACTTAAAAAGAAAAAGGATAGCGGCAGTTGCAACTTGCAAACCATCGCCACCTCCATATTTTTACTGCACGAGACAACTTGATAATTTTTGAACCTGTGAATCAGCTATCAGAGTATGCAGCAAAAAAAATTGGCCCAAAATTAGAAAAATCGAGACTTATAGTTGTACTAGCAAAATTAACCCAACCGGGAAAAATGAAAAAGCCTACATTGAGCCATAGTGCTAGAAAGTGAGCTGCTAATTGGATTTCTCATCTAGATTGCGTGCATTTCTAGAAAAGTAATTCTGGTGGATGGCTTATAACAACACAAACTAATGCAAAGTAATTGAATTTACCATGAAAATTATAAACATGAGGTAATGACAGACCCGTGCACAAATAAAATCATTTTTGAACTTTCCCCGGTTTGTTTAAATTAAACTGTTGAAATAATCTATTCCTTGATAATTTGTCAACAAATGTGCACTATCGCTCCAATTGTTTTTCGGAAAATATTTTTTGTAAAAATTTTTTATATATAAATGAAGGGATATTATATATTTTTATTTCTTATAATTAAAAAAGATGATTTTAAAGCCATAATGAAGAAGGAATGTTTTCCATCAAAAATAAAAGGAGCTTGAAATTACTCATTTAAGTATACGAACCACTTGTACATGTGAAATTCGCTCAAGAACAGAACCAGTAAGATTTAGAATTCTAGCAGTAATGGCATGTTTTCTGGTACTAACGAGGATTGTTATCCTTACTGATCTTACTCCCAACATGCATGATTGCCTCTTATTGACATGTTGTTAATAGTGGAGTAATGAAAAGAAGACAAGCCACATGTTATGCAAAATCAGAGTAAACTTTCTCGATCTGAATTTTTTGGTCGAGAACAAATTCATTTTGGTTCGAAAATATCCCAAAAATGGATAGTAAAGGCTAAGAGAAGAAAAATAATATAAGTAGGAATAGCTCTAAGGACTTATACAAATGAATGGAATGCAAACAACAACTGCTATTAGATAAAATTTTGTGCCTATTTGATGCTACTAGCAATAATGAATTTGCATAATTTTCTTTTTCAAAGGAAAACGATAGTAAAAGAATAAGCGAGGGGTTACGGAATTTGATTAGAGTGGGAGGTGGCCGCCTATGCAGAGTTTAGAATCTGATTGGGAACAAACTGTTAGATTCATATCAAGTTGGAAAGATATAAATATTCTATGTGTTGAAGAATTAAAAGAAAATGAATTTGAAAGGTATATATTTCATTTATTTAGATTTTCTTCATGAGCAATTGAATTCATATCAAATTGGCTTGTAAACACCTACCATTGCTATGACTTATAAACATCAGCCAGCAACAACTGCTTCGATTGCTTTTGCTCGAAAATATTTTCTTTTGAAATATAATTATAAATTAACAAGATAGTAAAAAATATTTTATATATTCAATGTAGAGCGTATAAAGTTCAATGGACGATAACTTTCTTTTTTTCAAAAAAAAAAAGTTAATTTCCTTTATTAACATGGATTTATATATTATTTTTTTTGCAACAAGGTGTAAAGGTAATATACTATTTCATTTTCTTTATTTATATAGAAGCAAAAGAGATTTTTTTATGAAAAAATGAAAACTCAGTGAAGCAACACATCACTAACAAATTTTATAAGAACCTGAATATATGTTAGGGTTATCAAGGAATCTAGTTTGGGAATACATGTTCTACTGCATAAGAGACTAAACTGCCTCCTTCCCACATAAGCTCTTCTTTGAGATTATCAAATTCCTCGTTTAACATGATAGCCTTTTCCCTCATAATAAAATGCCTGTTGAATACAACAGAACCGGACTTTATGAACTCTCTGCTCTAAACTAGGCATTACTAAGATGGCAACAGTTTCAAGAATTTTTTGTAGTGGCTTGTCCCTGAATGTCTTTAAACATGCTAAGTTGGTTTCTTGGTCTGTATTGAATTATAAGCTCCAAACGAAAGAAATGACCATGGCAAAAATTCAGTACTTAATATTAATAACCTTGTAATAACAAACAAAAATATAGATTATGAAGAGAGGATAAACATTTAACTTTAGTAGTGAAAATCTTTATATTATTTATAAATAAATTTTGTGAGGATAAATAACAACCGGGTACAACTTACATGAAATTTTCCAGCCAAAGTTTCCTAAAAGATCATAAACCACCAAGGGGACACGGTCGAGCAATTGAATGAAATCTAGTGGTATTTTATGCTGACTCATGGTCTCTACATTTCACTTGTCAACCTTTTTTTTTTTTTTTTCCCATTTATTGGCCTGAATTGGCAGTTTTTGTCCTAATCAATGTCATAGCTTAGTGTGTGTTGAGATGGGCGAGCCTCTTCCTATGTAACTTTTAATTCAGTTGCTATACGATCTTTTAGTCGTTCCATGCGTCCTTAATGGCTTGAGACTTTGAGTGCGGATCCTTGCATTTGTCTTCTTTGATTCTCTCTGGTTGTAAGTTATGCATTTACTGGTCTTTAGTGAACATTCATCATACTACGTCTAACGATTAAATTGTTAATATCTGATTTTCTGTGTTGTAATATATTGTCCATTGAAAATATAATTTTCCCTTAATTTTAGTCCTATTCTGATTTTTTATTTAATTGTGCACAGTACTTTTTTGGTCAATAGACTTTCATTGAAGGCTTACTTTTTGCTTTTACATACATGCATCAGGTGTAAGGAGACCCGTAGGAAGCCTTGGTTATCAGTAAGTCAAGGGATTGCGGAGTTTAGAGGATACATCTGATCTAGTGTCTGGTTTTGCTACAGTTATAGTGATGGATTGAGTGAATCTACTCACTATCCTAATGAATATTGAAATTCCAATATGCAAAATGGCCTCGATCAAAAGATGGACAACGTTTTTAACAATAATGGGGGCTGTGGAATTTTATTTGTTTATGTTACAATTCACAACAATCCACCAAGAAGAAAGTGCTGTAGTACACAGCACTGCGCCGTCATTTAACTGCCTTCCACCTCCAATTAGGCCTGTTCATGGCCTTATCGGGCCAAGTTTGGGCTCAAGCCCATAAAATATAATAGACCTTTGATTAAAGTTTAAATTTTAGTTCATATAATTTCAAATCTATTTATATATTAGGATTCAAGTTCATGGGTTTTGGCAAAGCTTATACTTAATCTAGCAATAATTTTTATTTGTTAAAATGAAGCGAGAATATTTATTTTATTTAAGTTTTGATGGTGCTCATAGTAATTATCAAAGCAAATAATACTTCAAGTTTAAATATAATTAAATTATAATATATTAATTATTTTCAACAACAAATTACTGTAGATTTATAATTTAAGGCTTAAAAGTAATGAAATTACACAAGATATTATTTTAACAATATATTGGTCACGCTAAAACACAATTGCAATCGAACGACGCCTTCCATCGTAGTTCATAGATCAATTTTAGCTTCCTCACAGAGTTTATAATTGAATAGAATTTGATCTGTGTTTTTTGACTTCACTAATCTAATTCATTTTTTTCACAGGATAAATAATTTCAATTCCTTCCATTTTAAGTCAAACAAACCCAGGTAATGATTTGTAATTTAATTAAAAAAACTATGATTTTATAGAAAATTTTTGGATAATATGTAAAAGACTTTATCTAAGGTCCATAATACATAAGTTTAGAAAAAAAAATTGCAACATCTTTTTACAAGAAAATAATAAAAAGTATAAAAATTTCAAAAAGATTATAAGTAAGGTTAATTATAACCAATTTCCTCAATTGGAAAAAGATTCTATGTTGAATTTGTAGTTATATAATTTTTTTATGGTATATTAATTAATCATAATACAAATATAATTATTTTAGAATTTAAGCTTGGAATTAACTCAAGTCAACTTTAGATTTAGTTTATAATACATGAAGGCTTTGCTCACTAAATAAATTTAAAACCATATCTTATATAATGAATTATGTCAAAACTATTGGCCCCCAAGTCCTTCAAACCCGAGAACACTTCTACCTCCGGTGCTTCCAAGGTACTAACTATCCCCACCTGACTTGCTATTGTGTGTTAAGGAACTTGCCATGCCGATCGCACCACATCTCTCTTTCTTCCATCTTTAGCTCCGGCTGCCGTTGAAGACCTTCCCTTCCAAAACGACCGTTTTCCAAAAATGAAATATAGACTTGCTTCTTTTGTTCAGGGGAAAGGGGGGAAATCGTTAACTTGATTTCGCCTCAGAGCACCGGCATGGTCAAGTTTTTTGTCCTAGTATAAGAATGATATTGCATTTCAGCGGTGAGTAATTGAGAGTACCCGGAGCAAGTAGTACTGAAGAAACCTCCTGTTAGTTATCATATCAAAATTTGATGCTTCTGTTAAATTTACTTTATTTTTTTAAAAAAGGATACGCACTCTATTTCTTTCTACTTATTGTTTAAGATTAATGTAAGAAAATTGAAAAGGTTAATAAATAATCTCAATTTTAAGAAATATTGGGATTGCATTTTACTGATTATCTTTTATCAAGAGTTAATTGACATATAAACTTTACATATAAAGTGGTTAAGCATTACTTAAGAATTGAGATAATAAAGATAAAAAGTAGAGAAAAAAAAATAATAAATGCTTATCAATTCTTGATAACGATCGACGAATGGAAAGCAGTAAGCGAAACCTGCAAATCTACTTATAAAAAGAGACGGGGAGGAACAGAATGCAACTTATATGCTTTAAGTCCTTAGTATAAAAATGCCATTATATATTTCTACGGAAGAAGATTGTGCACTTACTTATTTGATATTTGTGTTTTTTTATCTAAATCATAAGAAAAGGTAGAAAAATACTTGGTATGTAAGAAGCTAGTAAAGTTCTCCCTATAGAACTAATGGTATAAACCAATGATGTTGAGTGCAAAACTAACAACATTAATTAATTTTCGTGCAGGATATTTGTCACCAATGTGTCTCACTCTAACCCACGGATTTTCTTCATGAGAAATCATGCCTCATGGGCAAATTAATTACATATCTTAGTAAAAGTCGGACATGATGGAAAAAGAACAAAGTATTTAGACAATAGGAGATCTCAAATATCATGCAAACTTACATAGCATGAAAATTTGAACTTTTTGTTGCCATCATGTCCAAAATCCATGAAAACCATCTCAAGTTGTTTATATTGAAACCGACGTGGAAGCTTGGATAGAAGGAAAGAATTTCTTATTTCAGCCAATAACTGCGAGTCACTTCTGTTGTTTCAGAACTTTTACTACTTCTCTCTGATTCTGGTCTTTACAAAATCCAGCTTGACCTTGTATGGCTAAATGCATGGTTGGCACAATCTTTAAGCAAATTCATGATCATCTTAGTGTTCATACCAAAAACAAGTTTCATTTAGTCATTAAAAATAAAAGGTCGAAGTCATGCATGCAGAACAAGAAAGTAGAAATCTATTAACAAACCACTTTGATAGTTGCAAGCAGGCATGATTGTAGATTATAATTGCAGACGTGATTGCAATTATAGTGGAATAAATGTAACTGTGGGAAATGTGAATAAATGAGAAAATTAGTACAGTTGCAATATTGTGGGTAATATCGCATTTATAGATCACAAACCACAATTCAAAATTAAAACTACGGTTATGAAGTTTAAGACTTAAGGTAAGAAAAATACATGTTTTTATTAGCTTTTTGGTATCTCTACCGAAGCTTTGTCTTTATCATTTCAAGTTTTGTCGGGAGAGCATCGGTTGGCTACTAGATCATGAAAACAAATGAGATTATATGGGATATTAATAGATACGAAGTTTAGAATTAAAAAAACAACATAGTTCTTTTTTATATATATATATATATATATAGCAACATTTTTTTGGACTACTTTTGGACTTTGATCAATTACTTCCTTATCCATCTTCTTAATTTTTTTTTTTTTTGCTAAAGTTAGAGGGTGATATTTCTCCTTCTTTATTTGGTTTAGTCATTTTTTCAAGTAATTTTTTCTTTAGAATTTTCATTTGGCCATTGTTGTCACTAGGTTGCAGCTCTAATTTTCTTTTGTTTTCTCTGGGAGTAATGCTCGTGCTTTCACGAATCTTTTCAACTTGGTTGCTATCTTCAAGATCTTCTTTGCATAACCAAATACGTAATTTCATTAATGTTAATTCAACAAGAATATAATGTTGAAAAATAATCTAAAAAAGTCTAGGTTGAAATGCTTAGAAAATTGTTGAAGAGCTTAGGAAATTGGGTGCATGCATAAATGAAAGATAATAAATTATGAGAAAATATCTAAGTTAATGGATGTATCTTAATATTGGTATTTACGTGCCTAGATAAGTGAAGTGTCATGTACCTAAATAAGTGTAAGTTCATGAGTTAATGTGTGTATTTAGATAAGTGGAAATTCATGCATTAGTGAGTTAATGATTATTCCATCAGGTTTCATTACTTACTATAAATATGTAAGCTGTAAAAGAATGGAGTGTATGAGAAAACCATTTGAAAGAAAAGAGAAGTTAAAAAACTCCAGCAGCAATAAAGCAATTCTCATATACTTCTCTCCCACTGATGACCTTCTCTCTTAGTATTCTTATTCATTTTATTCAATGAAAACCATTTGCCCATCAATCATTTAAATATAATCCGTGACATTCTTGCCTAAAGTAAGCACCCAATATAACCCTACTTCCTAAAACCTAACATATAAAATATCAAGAAATTTATCTTAGAGAATAGTAGCTAATGTTAATTCAATTTGGACTTGCTTTCATTGTCATCGACATCGTTGAAAAAAGATTCCCCAAAAGCATGAGACTAGACCGCCAACGGCAAAGCAAAAAGGCATTAAATTAATAAACATTCATAACATATAAATTAGATACAGTTTAGTAGTCCTAACTACTATTTGTGCACATAGAAACGGTAATTTTACATGCAATATTGTTTTTTGCAACTGCAATTTTCTGCATTATTTTTTCAAAATAAACTTATTTTTCTATAATTTAAATTATTGTAACCCAATTTAAAAATGTCTCTTACGTTATCTTTTAAATTTGCATATATAATAGAATATAACTCAAACTTATGGTACTTACATCAATTAAATGGAGTAAGTACAATTCAAATTATAATATAATATAATATATTAGAAATAACTACATACGAAGAAAGTTAATTTGTTTATATCTCGGAAAGATCCATAGGAGGTTGATGAGAAGGAAAATTTCTTTATCCATCGGAGGAGTAGGCAAGCCCTTAGCTTCATCATCGCCGAAGGATGAGTCAGGATATTTAGATTGATCTTCTACATAACAAATTGTTTGCTAATTAATGCTGGCTGCTATGTTTTTGCACTAAGTAAAAATCAAATAAAATTAAATGAGAATAAAAAGGTAATGCAGGGAAGGTAAACTCTTAATAACGATCTCGTTACCTTCAAGATTATTTATGAATTCGACGTAGTTTTTCACTATTGTCGTGGAGCTACTGCAATTTGGAAGTAACTCCATGCAAATATATAATATTTAAAGCGGTTGTGCCTAACCGTGCTTAACTATGACTAAAATTGAAAAATTTTAGTACGATTAAATAAACTGCCTCTCTGCATCAGTTTGGAAGTGATTCCGTCCAGCCGCTTCCATGCAGGCATTGCCATAACAATGCAATTTTTGTAGTGAACTATATTAGTGATTCAAGAGGTTACTCATCAATCAATGCCCTTTTTCTTAACTTACAAACAAAGCAGTTAATTTATTAATAATTATCATCGATATTATAACTTTGAAAAGAAACTAATTTTATAGTTAAAAGCAAAAAATGGACAAGGGACATTTTAACTTGAATTAAGCTTGGGAAGTTTCAAATTTATTGACGGAATCCTTCTTATAACATGCAAGTATTTCGTGTATAATGACTATATTCCTTGATTAAAACCAGAGATCAATTAATTGCAACAAGTAACTTCTGCACAAATGCAATTAAGAGATTCTTAGATATACAGTGCTACAACATTATTTTTAGACAAACAAGAAAGAGCTATGAACTTCAAATTTTTTCAAGCCTTGCTTTTATTATATCAATACTTAACTAATTATTTCAACAATTGACAGATTTGCTTATAGTGTCATTGCACATAAGAAACGATTGTATTAACTTTACAAGATTCATGCACGGATACTAATTTAATCTTGAGATTGTGTGCGTATGTATGTATGTAAGTGTAGGCACAGAGTCTTTTGCTAAGATGGTGTGTTTCCGGTAATCGACTAAGGAAATTCATCCAGAATATTTTGATTAAATAAAAAAATGCAAGTCATCAGAAGCCGCTACACTGATTGTTTTGTCTATTATGGTGTAAATATTCGTATTTGCACTTTGAAAATATCTTTTTCCAATCATCCAAACACTTCAATTCCATGGCTATCTATAAGCTCATGCCTAAAAGCGTTAAGACAAATAAGAAAAGTAAGACAAATATTTAAGCACCATGTTTTAACAAAGAACAAAAAGTTGGAGAAGACTCAAAGATCGAAGCTATCTTAGCCAATGAATGAACTCTAAAATAGAAAATAAAGGCTAATTAAGTTTTTAAAGTCAACCTGAATGTTAGAATTAGCGCATTTTTCTAGACATATTTAAAATAAATAATATTTTCTTCATCATTAAAAAAATTAAAAATATCTTTTTGAAAGTTGTAAATCAACTTAATAATTAAAATAATAGAGCAGCCTAAAATGTAGAAGACCACCATGCATAGGCGGTGCACAAATTTATATATAGATACTTGTGTAAGCAATCTAATTAAGTTGAAATAAGAGTCCATTTTTCTCCAACAATTCAAGGTCAGGTTCATTTCCTTCTTTCATTCATCATCTCTTTTTCTCTTTCTTTCATCAGCATTTCCTACACGTTCATAGGTAACTTTGACACTCTCTTCCATACTCATCAAAGCTAATACACTTACACACTCTCTATCTCACCCCACTCACAAATACCAACTACATTTATATTCAATAGCGAACACTCAGATTTAAGATTTTTACCAAATAAATCATTTATTTGAACTTTGAATTCATAATTTCTAGCAAGAGATGATGTTCAAATGAAAAGGAAGAATTTTTGCCAAATACACTTATACAAGTCCACGAGCACCTCATTCAACTTTTGCTGTAACTTTGGGTTATTGGAAATATCTGCTTACACAAAAACAAACGTTAGAACAGACGCAGTCGTATTATACTTTACGCAGAGTTATGTGATTCGTAACTCTTCTCAGCACTGCACCATGAACAAAACTACTTGTTTCACTCAACGGTTTTATGCCAACATTATAGCAGAATGCAAGAGTGTTTTCCCCATATGGCCAAAAAAAAAAATATATATTGCTAAGAGATTTGCAAGGGGGGGATTTATTATTTTTTATTTTTTTAAAAAAGCGACCAAAGTACATTCGGTAACATAATGAATTTGTGGCATTAAATACTATAAAAGCAAAAGTTTTTCAGTAATTAATCACCATATCGTTCACAAATCGATGGAACAATAATTAAAATTTCTAGTGGTAGTTCAAGTCATTGGGTGACAAAAACAAATGTAATTGAATATAATTTAAACATATAGCCTGACAAATACTCACTCAACCAAGTAAACAGTTTACCAACTGGTTTCGTGCAGTTGAGAATTGGGCAACAGCTTGAAGCATAAGAACAATAGCTAGGCAACCAAAAAAATAACTTTAACACGAACAACAATCACACTCGTGCGGCTTCTAATGCTGCTCTAATCCAAAGTACTTAGAACTAGTGACTCAAGTGAAAGTCAAATTAAGCATTAGAAGTCAGACTCCTTTAGTCGATGACCTCAACCAAGAAAATCATCAATAGACTTTGTTGATTATTTAAACTAGTGAAGTGCAAAAAGAATCAAGAGGAAGAATGAGACTGTAGGAGGCTATATTTTATTCAGCAATTTAGCATCCAATTTATACAGCATAAACTAGAACAGAATTTCAAAATAAAAATCTGATACTTGATCAGATAAGGTCCTAAAAAATAGAAAACAAACTATGCATATCCTAATAGCTGTTAAGACTTTTATTTGCCTAAAAAATAGCATAAAAACTGATCTTTAGGAATCTGTTAAACAGCTCCGTAAGTCACTCTGCTGAACACTCCTCCTTCACTTTGGAGTTGCACACTCCAATCTTTTGCCTCAAGAGTTCAAATCTAGCTTTAGGAAGTGCCTTGGTCAGGATATCAGCCCTTTGATTCTCTATCCTATAGTATATTAGCTGGACTTCTCCCTCCCTTTGAACCTCTTTTAGAAGAAAAAACTTAATCTTAAAGTGCTTTGTTTTTCCATGGAACACTAGATTCTTGGCAATTGAAATTGCAGCTTAGTTGTCCACAGAAATCTGTGTGCTATCTTCTTATTCCATATGCAAATCTGTTATAAGTTTCCTGATACAAAGGGCTTCATTTACAGCAGTAATAGTAGCTACATATTCTGCTTCTACAGTAAATTGAGCTATGACTTCTTGTTTTTTAGAACACCAGGAAAAAATACCAGAACCAAAGCTAAAACAATAACCTGAGGTGCTTCTCATATCATTAATACATCCAGCCCAGTCACTATCAGAGTAACCATGAAGACTGAAACTTTTAACTTGACTGAACCTTATTCCATAATCAATTGTGCCCTTGACATATCTAAGAATTCTTTTAGCTGTTTGAAAATGAATTTCACTAGCACAAAGCATATACCTTGATAGCAAACTTACTGAATGCATGATGTCTGGCCTGGTAGATGTTAAGTACATCAAGCAACCTATTAAGCTCCTATATAGCCTTTCATCTACCTTTGTAGCTCCATCTTCTTTTCATAACTTCTCCTTTTGATTCATTGGTGTTTCAATTAGCTTACACTCTTCCATGTTGAACTTCTTGAGGACTTCCTTCACATATTTTCCTTGGCATACAAATATTTCATTTTGTCTTTGTTATATTTGCATACCAAGAAAAAAATTTCATTCTTCTAAGATCTATCATCTCAAAAACATCTTTCTTTTCTTCTTTAAACTTATTAATCAACTTCTTACAACTTCCTGTAACAAGTAAATCATCAACATATAGAGATACCATAAGTATTTCATCATCAACCTTTTTTATATATAAGATGAATTCACTCAGACTTTTTACAAAGCCCAAGTTCATCAAATGGGCATCCATTCTGCTGTACCAAGACCTTGGGGCTTGTTTTAAACCATACAAGGCCTTGTTCAAGCGATAAACCTTCTCCTCTTGTCCTTGAAGAATAAAGCCTTCTGACTGCTCCATAAAAATTTCTTCCTTCAATAATCCATTCAAAAATGTTGACTTGACATCTATTTAATGAACAACCCAACCTTTTTGTGCAGCAAGTGTTAACAGCATCCTTATGGTATCCATCCTAGCAACCAGGGCAAATGTTTCAAAGAAATCTACTGTAAACATTTGTGCATATCCCTTAATAATAAGCTTTGCCTTATACTTATTTACGGAACCATCAGGATTAAGCTTGGTTCTATAAACCCATTTGACTCCTATGGCTTTCTTATGAGTAGGTATGTCCACCAACTCCCATGTCTGATTTTTTTCAATCATCTTGAGCTCCTCCTTCATTGCATTTATCCACTTTTGATCAATTGCAGCTTCCTCATACCCAGTAGGCTCCATGACAATAACATTACACCTTTGATAGATATCAGAAAGTGATCTTGTTCCCCTGATAGGTTCTTCATCTACATCTTCATTCTCCTCCTAAAATTCAGGCCTCTTGTCATATTCCCAGCTCCAGCTATCTAACTTTGAGAATTGTACATCCTTGCTAACAATTACTTTGTTGTGGTGTGGTAAATATATCCTGTAGGCCTTTGAAATTAAGCTGTAGCCCACAAAAATTCTAGGTTCTGCTTTCTTTTCCAATTTGTCTCTCTTAATCTGAGGAATGTAAGAGAAACACAAGTAACTAAATGTTTTCAAATTAAACAACTCGAGTTTGTAATCATACCATGCTTCAAATGGTGTTCCTTTTTGTAAAGCTTTTATTAATAGCCTGTTTAGCAAAAATGTTGTTGTACTTATAGCTTTCGTCCAGAATCTCTTTGGTAATCCTTTATCATGAAGCAAACATCTAGCCATCTCCATAATCATTCTGTTTTTTTCTCTCCATGATGCCATTCTACCAAGGAGTGTACGGTGTTGTCAATTGGTGTTCAATGCTTGCATCTTCACAAAACTTGTTAAATTTTTCAGACGTATATTTAGTTCCATTGTCAGATTTGATCACCTGCATTTTGCATCTACTTTGATTTTCCACCCAAGCTTTGAATTTCACAAAGATGCCAGCAACTTCAGATTTAAGCTTCATAGAGTAAACCTAACATATTCTTGTGTGATCATCAATGAAAGCAATATAATACTTACTGCCATTCAATGAAGGTGTATTCACAGGTCCTCCAACATCTGTGTGTATTAATTGTAACTTCTGTGTAGCCGTCCAAGCTTTATTTTGTGGAAAAGAAAGCCTTGTTTGCTTCCCATACTTGAATGCAGCACATGTAAGTAGCTTTTTCTCTAACTTTGGTAAGCCTTTTTTGTTCTTATGCTTGCAATGTATTCACCACTTCAACCAAGGTGATGGTGGATAGATCCTTTGAAATTTCCAAAGATGAAATTATAGCCTCAAACTTCTCAGGAATTGTAACTAGGATTTTCTGAATTATTCTGGAATCAGAAAATTCTACACCAAGGAGTTTTACATTGTTGGCAATAGCAAGAAGCCTATCAGTGTATTCCTTAATGGTTTTTGAATCTTTCATCTTTTGCATATCAAATTCTTGAATTATGTTCATCACTTGCATCCCTTTTACTTGCTCATTCCTTTCATATTCCTGCTTCAAAAAATCCTAAATTTCGTATGCTGTTTTGAAAGTCATTATTCTATTAAAAATGGTTAGAGAAACAGCTGCAAACAAGCTTGCTCTTGCTTTAGATTTTCTTTGCCTCATCTCCTTCTGACTTTTGATTTGTGCAAGAGTTAGATTGGTTGGTAGGGTTGGAACTTCATAATCTTGTACAACAGCTTCCCATAGATCATTAGCATCAAGGTAGGCCTCTCTTCTAACAGCCCACACATGATAATTTTTTCCATCGAACACTGGCAATGCAATTGCAAAGGATATGGCTTCTATATTCATTCTGAAAATATTATGGGGTTTTTTAGGTATGGGTTATAGTAGGCTAAGTGTTTAGGGTATGTGTTTAGGCATAGGTTATAACACACTGAACTCACAAGTCCCTTAAGATAAAGCTCTGATACCACTTTGTTGGTTATTTAAACTAGTGAAGTGCAAAAAGAATCAAGAAGAAGAATGAGATTGTAGAAGGCTATATTTTATTTAGTAATTTAGCATCCAATTTATACAGTATAAACTAGAATAGAATTTCAAAATAAAAATCTAATACTTGATCAGATAAGGGCCTAAAAAATGGGAAACAAACTATGCATATCCTAATAGCTGTTAAGACTCTTATTTGCCTAAAAAATAGCATAAAAACTGATCTTTAGAAATCTGTTAAACAGCTCCGTAAGTCACTCTGCTAAACAGACTTCCACGTGAGTCCAACATTAGTGTTAAAATTGCTAAATTTCAAGGCTTCACCTGACAAGTATTCTGCTGAAAATGAATGACATTAGGCACATAATCTTAACCTAAACCCTAATGTTAGTGTTCCTTCAATTATGTCTGGAATCCTATGACTTTTTCATAATCTCCAACCACATATGGTCTCTCATACTATTGGAGATAAATAAAAATTACCATTTCAAAATTGTAGCCCTGATTAATAACAATAAACATTGTAAGGTTTTAGTAAACAAATCAAGCATAAACAATTTGAAGACATAACTTTATGCAAAGACTGATTTGTTCAAATCTTTAGGAGCCTTAATTTCAACCATGATTGACAGCAAACTTTATCACTGCAATAAATCTTCTCACTTTTCATCAACATTGATTAGATATCCAATGTAGATAATCAATTATACAATGACGAATTTAGTTTAGAGAATCCAAAGTGCACTTAGAAATAATATCGTATGATCATAAATTGTGAGTGAAATTAAAATGGTGGAAGGATAAGGGATAAATTGAATTGGTAGGGTGATAAGGTAAAGGTGATGCTGTTATTGATTATTGAATTGCGTAATTTGTTAGTTAACTAAAGAAAATTACTGTTGGATTCATACCTCAAGATTTTCACCCGTTTCTTTACCTCTCATTGTATTGATTGTATTTAATGATTTAATTGCTTTCTTTATTTCTTCGAATATGTATACATGAATGATTTCAAGTAGCAATGTATTTATATATCCTTTAATGATTTGGACAAGTCTCTTTGATTAATGCTAGCTGCTTGTTATTACTCCCTTATTTCACGGGGAATCTTGAGTTGAGAAAAAGAATCCCAGTTCTTTATGTGCTTTTTAATTCTACTATTTTCCCATGGAATTATGGATTTATACAAAGATAATTTTTGTTTCTAAAAGTGTAATAGTAGAATTATGCATATAAGATATAATATTTGATGTTTTGTAAGTTATTTAATCATTGAATTTCTTAGAAACTTAATACTCCTTCCCTTTTTTTTTGAAAAAAAAGAATATTCAAGTTACACAGCTACTTTTCAATAGGTGGAAAAGACACCACATGGCTGACACATTGGTATGATAGGATGGATAATTGGATTAGGATCTCGGTAATATATTTATTATGTATAATGTTAGAGGTAGAGAAATATCTAGAGAAAAAAATCAAATTTAATTAATTGAAAGTGCTAGGTATGATAGGATATTTATAGCACTTAGGAATGACTTTTGATACAACTATAAGTGATTCTCCAATAAATAGTTGCATGAACCTAAACATATATAAATCACATATACCTAGATGCAAATGCATTTCTAGATGCATGTACTTTAATATTTAGTGTGCATTCTTTTACATAATGAACCAAACCTAATATATATATAAACTTAGACATACTAAAATTATAAAATTGCTACTTCCACGTTCCTCCTTAATTTTGGAATTTTTGCACTTTAAGCCTTTATCTCATGTGTAATTTTTGAATTTCAAGAGATTTTCTAAAAACTTTATACCATACAGTTCAACAACAAACTCAAAGATTGTCACACAATCAATTGTATCATTTTGTTTGAGATTTTTGTGCCTTTTCATAACTCTTTCAACATTTCTTTCATTTTCAATACCTATTCAACCCTAAGGACATCATAGCTTAACATATGATTCCATTTCTTTTGCTTCTTCTTGACTTTGATTTCATCATCCATTATTTGACTCCATGGATTGTTTTTTAGATGTTCATCCTAATTCAACACTAACAACATTATGGCTCCACATATACTTCCATTTCTTTCATTTTTTCTTGACTTTGATTTCATTATTCATTACTTGACTCTATGGATTGTCTTTTAGATGTTTGTCTAATTAGTTAAATTCTTCTTTCCTCAAAGTTTGATTTGAAATGATTGCATCAATGTCTTTCTCCTTGTCCTCAACCATGACCTCTTTATCTTTGACAAGACAAGATATGCCATTAACATCAATAATTTTAATTGCATAGAATTCATCAAGATTTGCCATTGGTACGAGCCTTTTACTTAAATTTCTTTTAAAGATTAATAATCATTAGTTAAAGTTAAAAAAAGTGGCAGAGTCTTCTTTTTTATAGCTACTATGGCCTTTTGACATTTATTGACATGAACTTTTTTGATTTGGTTTTCTTTTTGATTTAGTTTTCTTCTCCATCATTGGCAACAACCATAGGCTTTTCATCTCTAGAGACATTAGACAAATCATATGTTATTTCATCTTGAATAATCTTTTCGTCATCTTTTACCAAAAAAAAATGTAAATCACAAACTATTTCTTTAAAATCAGCCATAACTATATATATATATATAATTTTTAAAGAGACAAGATAAATCATAAAGTACTTCTTATTGAATCCTCTGGCTCCATATTATTTCTTCAACCTTAACATCTTTCACAAGTAATGTGGTCTTTTCTTCTTTAATAATATATGAAAAATCTTGAGTCATTTCTTCCATAAATTCTAAAGTTTGTTATTCCTCCCTAGCCTTTATATCTTTATTTTTTCTTTTGCAAATAGATTCCTTTTGCTCATCAACCTTAAAGATGTGAGATAAATAGTTCTCTCTCTTTCTTAATTTCATAACTCCAAGATATTTTTTCAATATCAGCATCTTCTTTTATAAGTGATGTTGTACTTTCTTTCTTTTCTTGGATTTTGCATCTTGGAGTTACTTTTTCAACTAATTTAATATTATTTCTATTGAATCTCTAATGATCGCCTTTTTCTTTTTCATTTTTCACTCTTCCTCCTTTTCCATTTTCTAATTTTTGATGGTCCCTCTTTTGTATTCCTTCTTTTCTTCTTTCCCCATTGTCTCCTCCTCTTTTGAAAACTTTTAGCAACTTCTCCTAGACTTGTTTTGTAATGGTTGCATCCACTACAATTTTAAGCATCAAATCATCAAACCTTAATAGATAAAAAAGAAGGCTAATTGGTCCTTTTACTTTTCCTTTTCCAAAGTATCATTCTCTTTTTAAGACAAATATGCCTTACCAAATGGTGGGGTGTAGTCTCTTTCTACACTTTTCTAGACATCTTGCTCACTAAGAAACACTTTCATGCGAAATTACAAACTATTATAATTTTTTTCTTGTTAGAAGAGGAATCATCTCTTCATTTTTTTCACAACATTTTTCTCTCAATGTCAAAGAATATCAAAGAACCAAGCTCTAATGCCACTTTGTTGGAGGTAGAGGAATATCTAGAAAAAAACTTAGATTTACTTAATTGAAAATGCTAAGTATAATAGGATATTTATAATATTTAGAAGTGACTTTTGATACAACTATTAATGATTGTCTAATAACTAGTTATATGAGCCTAAACACACATGAATCATACATACTTAGATGCATGTACTTTTATATTTAATGTACTTGCTTATATCTAATAAACCTAACTTCATAGGTATATGAACTTAGACATTAAAATTATCAAATTATTATTTTCAACATATAACATGTCATGATTTGTGTACATGTTTGTGTTCTTAGATGAGTTATTAGGCATATACTTCTTGTACTTTTCATAGTGTACTCTTAGAAAATGTCCAAAATAGAAGAGGTTTCAATGATCTTGATTAAGAAGTTGATAAGAATAGTTTACTTAATGTCATAGGCAAGTTTTCCAGTGCTTATAAATTAGGTTTGTAGAAAGCAAATTTATGGTGACTACCTATACTAGTCACTTGCTTATTATTAGAGCATGAAGCAGATGGCATTTGAAGAAGTTTGTGAAACATTAAATACTATCTATCAAGAAATCATTTGTAGCAAAATTGAAGTTAAAGATAACTATCCTATAAAGAAGATGGTTTATCAAAACTTGTAGAGGTAATTAGTTAAAAGCAATGTAATTGGTGGAGTCTATCTTACACTACAAGAAATTATACAATTATCGACAGTCATGGTCATCAATAAAACTAAATGTAACCGTTCATAATTGTTTTAGTGACAAAAAGTTAGCCGTTAATAATTGTCGCAATAAAGGGTGCCACAAATTATATTAGTGACAATCAATGACTGTCAATAATGATTAATTATTAACCACCAACAAAGAATATCACAAATTATATTAATAACAACCAATGACCGTTAACAATAATTAATTATCAATGGTCTTAACCATCAAAATATGTATACCAAGGGTTCATATCTTTCCCTATAAGCAATAGTTTTTGTGACACTCCTTGATCGTAAAAAATAATCTAACATTAATTTTGACAAGCTCTGACTATCGATAATAATTTAGTTTGTCTAAAAAAATTGGCCACATTAACATCCCCCTCTCTTTCTTTATATATATATATTCAACAATAAAACACTAAAAAAATTTGCTAAAATTTAGACAAATATTACTAAAAATCAATGATGCTTGTAATATATGATTCAAGTCTAAAAGCATTTAATACTAGAAAAATCATTCCTAAGAAATGATCAAATTTATGTCATAGACCCAGGTTTACATTAACAACATCAAGAAGTTAGAAGTACTCAACCAAAAAAGAGATCAAGTTAACATTCTACCACAATAGCTATAAATCAATGAAACAAGATTGGAAAAGGATTTCCTAGTAATATAGTGTCCATGATTTGCATGTCGAAGGTTATGGTTCTCCAAAACTAAACTAGCAAAACAAGATGGAGCATCTACCTACAGAGAAAGTAGTATAAATATAAGTGTATGATAATATTACAAACTACTCATTCTTTCAAGCAAGACTAACAAGCACGCTATGAAATACTTCCACAAAATGTTAATAAGTATAAGCATGAATAACAATGACAACTGAATTTAAAGGTTAGAAGTTATTCATTTATTTTAGAGGAAGATGCTACCCAATTCAACTTTGATACCTCATCCTAGATTTAAGTTGATATGGCATCTTACCTTATAATTACAAAGAAAGCCGCATTAGTTTGAGGAACAAGCATCACAAACATTGGTATAAGGAGCATACGCTACCAATTCTTAACCATCCTTGGTCTTCTATTCTACACCTTTAATTACCACTTTCTTTTCAAATAGGGAAGTAACCATTCCTTACTTTAACTGAACACTAACATAAAAGGATATCAAAGCATGAGTATTAGTAAAAGATAATTATTGGAGTATTAAATTACACAAGAAGCATCCATAGCATATGTTTATATGGACAATCACATACCTAAAATAAAAAAAGTCTGATTTCATATGATTATAACTTCTAAATAAATTATTTTAGTGATGTGTAAAATGTGAAAAATATCTACTTAAATCAACCAAAGTGACATCTATATGATATACTTGAAATTGAGGTCAAGTTATACATATATTACAAAAATGACATGCATAACTAATGCAATACTTTCATAGCTATCACAAAATTAGCTAACAATAAAATCTCTTTATTTTCATGAAGATAAAGTTTTATATGTATAAAGTCATTCACATTGGTCATAAAAAAGACATTTCTTCTTACAAGGTAAAGGCTATCTATTTTTTGGCCTTTGATATTGCTAAAACTGAAAGTTAACCAGCAAAAGAGAACTCACATAATTTATTTAAGTAAAAACTTTCAACTTTATTATGTACATCAATTTTAGTATAGATAGTTACAAGGTTCAGCTCCTTAATAAAGTCAAGAAACATAAGTAAAAACAAGTAATGAGCCAAACATGAAAAAAGCATAATGAAGGGGTTATAAGATTAGATATTCATAGTTCACCTATGTTTCTACACAAAACTTCTGACATTTGACAATTTGACAGAGTAGCATCTAGAAACCTAAGCTTGAGTTTTTTTTCCATGCAAAAATATATGTAGTGATATTTGATTTCTATGATATAAAAAGAAAGCAATTTGCTCATAGCAGTAGGCAAAGGCTGATGAATGGAACATGCAACTTGTCCTAATTTGTTCTTCACATTCTATAAATAAAAACTACATGTCAAAATAGTTACAAGTAACCACTTAAAAAGAGACACTTATGCATGATAACCATATTTTTTAGAAAAATGCACAAGCCCGCTTCATAGCAAAAAATACAATATGCACCTTTCGTAAAAGCACAAGCCAAATAACAAATGGTAAGAAATTACCTCAAATTCCACCTTGCGATAAATAAGCTCAGATTTTGTCATGATTGCTCTCTGTGAATTCATAACCAAGATATAAGATAAATTAATAGTCAGTTAGAAATGCAAAATCTATGCAACATAAATAGAATTTACCTAAGCTTTAGCACTTTTAAAGTAAAATTGTAGCAAAATAGAGTTGTTTCCATATAAAGGAACAATTTCCTCAAGTCCTCCTTATGTGTAAAGGTGAATTATTTAGTAAATTAAAGGTGATATAGGAACTTTTAATTCTATTGTTAATTTAGCAGTTAATTGTTTTAAACCAAAGAGAGCAAAATTTATAGGTATGTTTTTGCTTTGTTTGCATAGATTATGTCATCCAAGGATGAAATTTTACACATACCTCTCTTAATATTATATTTTTTAACTCTATACATAACTAAAATAGTCTTGCCAATTCAACTCATTTACATCTTCCCCAACCTCATACCTGATGACTTAATAATTTTAGTCCACATTGCAATCTGCAGTATTGGCTTCTCTACAACAAATACTATAACTATATGAGGTACCATAATTATAGATAAAATAAAATAGGAAAAATTTTTAACATCGAATGTAAATTGAAATAAGAAAGTTGTATTCCTCCACTTTCATTTTTATGTTTAACCAATCTCTTTTCCAATTCATAGCCAATTTGAGCATCAATCTTTTGTTGCTCAAATTTGTGGAACTTGCACCTTTCAACTAAGATGGACCTTGCATATTTAGCATATATCCATGTTTAAACAAAATTGAGTCAACAAGTCAAACTAAAAAAATCTTCTATGGGAAAAAATATAAAGAATTTAAAGGACCTAGGATCCATCGAATTAAATGAACTCTAAATTATATAATATCAAAATAATATCTCTATGGAGGCTGTAAAAGCCATTTAGGTGTAGGTTCCTAAATTTAAAAGAAAAAAGAAGGCCATTGTTTTCGCTAACTTTCTAAACTTTGTATATTCAATTATGATTAAAATCAACATCAATATTGTGAAAATAATCAAGCATATAATAACAAATAACTATATATACAGAAGAAGGAAAGAATAGAACTAGCAAAATAATCTTTCAAAATCAATGCAATTTAAACCATTAATTAAAATAGAAAACTTATAAAATTAACTTACTTATGTGTCACTCGTCTTCCTCATCATGACCCTTTTTAAGAAGATAGTACCATCTAGCAGTTAATCAATAGTTTCACTGATAAATGAAAGTAGTGAAAACTACTACACACATTAAATGAAACTTTAACAGCAAAAAGCTTCATTTCATCCCTCATGAAGCTATTAACAAATGAGTCTCAAACAATAAGAACTTAAAATAAAATTAAAATAAATATAGCAGGAATATCACTTTTTTTTTACTTTAATAAACTAAAATCAATCCAAACTATTCAAACTCCAATGTAAAGCACAAAATGAATGAGAAATAGTTACATAGAAAATTAACACTAGTCTTTAAGCAATGTTAAGTATTTTGACAAAAATTCAAACAAAAGCACACAATTTAAAGTGCTTGTAGAGATCAGCTCTGTTTTGAAGAGAATTTATCAACCAAACAAGATGACAAGTTGAAAACAAAAATTGAATAATTATATTATCGCATTAGTAATGATAGGATAGGATTGATCGCACTTATTGAATTCAACTGGACAAGTGACTAAGATAGAAAGGAATGGTAGCAAAGATATGAATGAATTTGCATTGATGAGGGAATTCACCATTATTCTATAGATATTCCAATAAAATAAACTTGAAAAAAATGAAGAATAAAACATATTATGAAAATAGCTGCAAATTGGCAATTACTTATGAATTTATGGTGCTCTGAGCATATTCATCTAGAAGAGGAAGATAGAGTTGATGACATCAAAAAGTGCTTGGAATTGGTTAATTTTGCTTTGATTTGGGTAGGAATGGTGGAAGCTAAAAGTAATCAAAGCGATATTCACTTTGATTTGAATCAGATGGCAAAAATTGAATGTAATCAAGGAGAAAATTACTTGGATTTAACTCTGCTGTGAAATGGAGGCTGATATTAGGTTTATTTCTTCGTGTAAAAAATACCTTTAAATGATAGCCAAAGAAAATTGAAATGCACTAATGTAAGAAAGCCCATTACAAAAAGGGGAAATCCTATTACAAATGATTTTTTTTAAAAAATTCAATTTGCAAAAAAGAAACGAAATTGCGTCGCATCTTGCAACTAAGTACAAACACAATTTCTAGCAATTTTCTTTTGGCTGTCTCTAAATTAGTGTTGAAAAAAGGCCAATTTCTTGTAGTGTTATTTTATCAATCATTTAAAACATAGAG
Organism: Sindora glabra; assembly: GCA_020226215.1. Taxonomy (NCBI): domain Eukaryota; kingdom Viridiplantae; phylum Streptophyta; class Magnoliopsida; order Fabales; family Fabaceae; genus Sindora; species Sindora glabra. The sequence goes on from CM035233.1 coordinate 53,568,706, forward strand.
CCATTAAATTGAAGGAGAAACATTTTTTTGAAATTGGAATTCCGTGACATAAAAAATTTAACTAGTTAGTAAAAATAACGATATTTTCAAAGAATGTTAAGCCTTGAAACTCTAGTTTGCAAGCACAAGATCAACAATATTCATGCCATTATAAGCATTTAAAATGCAGCAATTGCATTTTGAGGGACAAGGGAATTGTTTAATGTTAAAATTAGGATATCTAAATCTTTTATTAAATAAAATTTCAAAAGATAGATGAAAGGTTGATTAATATACAATAAGAAAAATGCATCAACTTTCCCTATGTTTTTAGTGAAATTATATGAATTTTTTTTAGTTTTAAAACTTACGTAAATCTTCCTTAAAGTATGAAATAATGTTAAATTTAAAATTGAACTTTTCTTCAATAAAATGACAAAAAAAGATAATTATAGATTTAAAAAAAATATGATAATTTAAACATTTTGTCATCAAATAAATGTTTTGTTTAAATTCAAATAGCTAAAAATCTATTACATTTACATTAAAATTTGACTTTTTCATTTTCCTATTTTAGTTGTATGAGCTTAATCAAAGTATATATTCTTAAAAAAATACTTAATATATATCTCATATTGGTATATATGACTTGATTTGAATCAATTATCATCTTTTCTCATTACTTTATTTAGAATATTTTATTTTGAAAAAGGTTCGGGTTTAAGTGTAGCACTATGTTGTGTCTTAAGGTAGGTCTGTCTACATTTTGAAACTAGCAGAGAAATTCGTGTAATTTCACTAAAACTCAAGGTGGGTTAATGCATTTTTTTCATATAAAATTGTTTTATCATTTTTTACATTATATTCTGCAGACAAGGATTAGACAACACATTTTGGAGTTGTAATGGTATTTTTCTCTTTAATTTACTCTTCAAGGAAAAAATATATTCTTTGTGCCAAGTCAGAAGGGAATCACAAGGGGTATACCTTTTGACGAAAGACATAAAAGAGTGTGAAGAATACATTTGAAATAACAAGTTTCTATTTGAAAACTATATTCATTCTTCTGACATAAATAATAAAATAAACATAAACATAATCGTTCTTATGTAAAATCATACATGAAAGCTTCACTAAATTATTGTGGTAATAAAATGGTGAGTAAAACATCTAGAGCAGCCACATTTTTCTTGAAAGCTCCGACTGCAAGGTAGAGTAGCAACCAATTTGCAGTCAGTTCACCAGTTTTTTGTTCGGTGAAAACACAAAGTTTTGACAACTTAATCATGTTTAATTTGCAACAAATGGTGTTTTTTCTCGTGATCATAATCATGATTGACAAAGATTATGCTTTGCAATGATTCTAGAATTTGAACAGCGATGCAATAATATACTTCGTACTCTTATAATCAATTATGCTGTTCATATCTAAACCAGAAAACGAAGTTATAGTATATATGCATAGTTTCTATAGAATCAATGAATCGATGCTAAAATGAAATTATATATAAAAGCAAATATATGACTAGTACAAAGTCCAAGTACTATGAATCAATTCCCAGATGATGTCAACTCCATGTAGGCAAATATAGAAAGGAGAGGAACAATTTCACTCCACTTATTTTGGTGAAAAATAACTTTCCTATGAATATAATTTTAAATTATTAAAATGACAGAAAATATATTTATATATTTTCAATTTTAAATGTAAGAAGTTTGATGGAATACATCTTTTTCAAAAGAAAAAGTTATTTTCCTCACTAATATAATTCTATATATTAATTTTTTTAATTACAAGGCATAGAGATAACATGTCATTCCTTTATTTATATATAAATAAATAAATAAATTTTATTGTGCAAAATATCTTTCGAAAAAATAAATGGGGTTTTACCTTTCTTTTCCTCGTTGCAAAGTTGCTGTTTTCCTAGCTGAATTCTAATTCATTTTTTGGCGTTGTTAAAAGTCAAATCGACTGTAATCCTTGAGCCTGCTACCACAGACAAAATAAAAATGCCAATTTCAATAACTTTATCTTCATGCATGCAACTATAATTATAATAATCAACACATGGTGTGTGTCTATATATATATATATATATATATGTATATATTATAATGGTAAAAATAGCAATTCAGTTAATGTATATACATGTGTTCTTGAGTTTGAATACTAGACATGACAGAAAGTAAAATTCCAAAAAGTAAAATTCCAAAGATAATATCGGATGATACCACTAAGGTGTTGGCAAGACACTTGAGTATATTATCAAAATACAAGTTAATTACCAGAAGTAGTTGTGCTCAAGAATTTATTAAGAGGATACAACGCAAACAATGGTTTTACTACAAAAGGCTAATCGAAAAATTATGAACAATATTCTGAACTACCGGACTTATATGATGAGAAACCGAACCTACAACAAAGAAAGAAGAAAGCCATTAGAGTGTGAGTGTGTGCGCGTGCGTACGTGTGTGCGTGTCTTATTTAATATTTGAAAAAAACTGAACTTCAGGGAAAAGTTGAATTTAATGCCGAGTAAGCTTTAAGCAATGCAATGGGTTAATCACAGTTTCTATAACATTCTAATGATTTAATCTTAATTATTACAAACTGTATAGTAAATAAATTCTCTTTACCAAAATATACAATTCAAGGGAAATCATGTCAAAATCAAACACATAACCTACTAGGCAGGAAAATGAAAATTTAAAAAAAAAACCACAGATTTAATAATCACTTTGAAAATTTGTTGTGGCCAAAAATAAGATGAAGTTTAGACCTTGTAAGGTTTTCTTTTAACTATTTGTACCAGATTTTATGTTCGGATTTCAAAGCAAAGGTTAAAATCCAAAGACACCAATCCTGCCAAGTTTTACATGAATAGTTTTGTGAGAAAATAGACAGAAGAAAGAATGCACAACAAAGAGAATGATGCAGGTGGTATTCGCTTCACTGGACTTTACATCCAATAATTAATATTTCGATATATACTGCTTCTATGTAGCAACTAGAGAAAGAGAAAGCAATAGGCAATTCTGTGATATTCCATCCCGCACATTTGTCACCACCTCATAAGTCTATCTTTATCATTTGACGTTTTCTTTTGAATCGATCAGATTCCTAAAATCTTATATTTTCTTCTCACTATTCACTTAGAATTATAAAATATGTGAACATAGTTGTCATATATAATATAAAGAACAGTTTCTTTGAAGAACAATTTTCCTTTTGAGGAGGGGATGATCAATCCTTATATTTGCACAATTGTTTCCATTTAACCTCACAAGTGCATGCAAGCCCCACATGCCTCATGCCCTCTCACATTGTGAAGTGCGTGCGAGTGAACTATAAAATATTTGCCTGACGCAAGTACTAAAAATTACACTATCTCAATTTTTAATTTCATACACAGCTATAATGGTGACAAAATTTAATTTAAGTCGATATTATCTGCATTAAAGTATGTAGAGTCATTTTTAGTCAGAATGTTATAAGTACACTTGCAAGAATGAATATTGTAAAATAATGGTTGTAACTCATAAGAGTAACATTACTCTTACAATTATTAGTTACTACACCATATATTTTCTCTCAGAAATTAAGAATTCATGTACAATTTTTAGATGATTCCATTTCTAAATGAATTATATTTTAGTTATTTTGTGGTTACAAAACATGATAAGGGATTTGAAATTAGAGAAGAAAACTACTAAGCAATCCCAAGAGTATCATTTCTCTTAGTTTCTTTGTTGCTCATCTTGGTTGCTATAATCAAATTTTCCAACAGCACTTCCACTTTTGCTAGATTCTAATGCATCAAAATCTAGAAATGTATCTTTTTCTTGATCCAAGGTGTACTGAAACAGCAAAGAAGATAATAGTTAATGCAACGAGCAAAAGAAAGTAAAATAAATAAATACTTAAATAATTTAGGACAAATGCTAGAATAATGTAATATATACAAAAAATAAAGCCCCCAAAGTTCTCACAATATAGCGGACAATAATTTTTTTTTTCCTGGACCCTTTGGATGAGACATTTTGGACCTAATATTGTAACTCCAAAGTCCTAATTAATTATACATAGAAAAAGGGAAAAGGGTAAAAGTATCAAACTAATAAAATTACTAGGTAAGGCTCTATTTACTTTTCTAAAGACAATTTTTGTCAAAAAATCTTATCTTTTTGAATATAAATGAAGAAGTATCATATATTTATATGTTTTATAATGGAAAAAATCAGGCTGGTGTCGCTTGATGCAATTTATTACAACGAGATACTCGAAGCTCACTTTCTTTTATTTAAGTGCACTAGTGTATGGAAATTTATCACGATACCTAAAAGATAAAATGACACATTTATAGTGTGTTTCAAGAAGATTAAAAGTATCAAAATAGAAACATTTTTTGCCATATATTAAAATTAGAGAATTTTTAATTTAATACAAATAAAAAATAAAAAACTAAAAACTTATAAGAATTAAAATTGAAGAATGTTTAAATTTATAAAAAATTAAATCAATACAAAATTTTAATTATAAATAAAATTAATTAAAATTCAATTTTTTAGGAATTAAAATAAATTTTTAGTTAAGATAAAAATAAAAATAAATAAGAACTTAGAGATATAGTAACATGTTATTATTTGACAATTTGATTGTTAATTAGATTTGATTTATCCATTTATTTAAGATTTTTAGTTAGTATTACTTTTTTGGAATGAATAATAATATATTACTATTTGAAGAACAAATAATAATATGAAATGAAATAGTAATATCATCTTCTTTAATAGTTTGATTGTTAATTAAACTTATTTTATTTATTTATTTGAGATTTTTGTTTGTATTACTATTTTAGTATGAAATAGTAACATACACTTCTTTGATAGTTTAATTGTTAATTAGACTTGATTTATCCATTTATTTGAGATTTTTTATTAGTGTTACTATTTTGGAATGAAAATAAAAATAAAAATAAATAAGAACTTAGAAATATAATAACATATTATTATTTGATAATTTAGTTGTTAATTAGATTTGATTTATCCATTTATTTAAAATTTTTAGTTAGTGTTACTGTTTTAAAACGAAACAGTAATATGTTACTATTTGGAGAATAAATAGTATTATGTTGCTATTTAGAGAAAAAATAGTAATATGAAATGAAACAATAACATTATCTTCTTTGATAGTTTGGTTGTTAATTAAACTTGATTTATTCATTTATTTAAAATTTTTGGTTCATGTTACTATTTTGGAATGAAATAGTAACATACACTACTTTTGTCAGTTTAATTGTTAATTGAACTTAATTTATCTATTTATTTGAGATCTTTGATTGGTGTTACTATTTTGGAATGAAATAGTAACATGTTATTATTTGGACATGTTGTTATTTAACAATTTAGTTGTTAATTAAAATTAATTTATCTATTTATTTAAAATTTTTAGTTAGTGCTAATGTTTTGAAATAAAATAGTAATATATTACTATCTAGAGAATAAATAGTAACATACTATTGTTTAGTAATTTAGTTATTAATTAAATTTAATTTATCCATTTATTTAGGATTTTTGGTGGGTATAACTATTTTAAAATGAAATTATGACATACTTTTCTTTGATAGTTTGGTTATTAATTAGAGTTAATTTATCCATTTATTTAAGATTTTTAGTTAGTATTATTGTTTTGAAACAAAATAGTAACATATTATTGTTTGAAGAACAAACAATAATATGTTGTTATTTAATAATTTAGTTATTAATTAGACTTAATTTATCCATTTTTTTAAAAAATTTTATTGGTGTTATTGTTACTATTTATTATTACTATTTTAAAATAAAATAATAATATATTACTTTATGGAGAACAAATAGTAATATGTTGTTATTTGGTAATTTAATTATTAATTAGATTTTATTTATCCATTTATTTGGAGTTATTTGTTAATGTTACTATTTTGAAATGAAACAGTAGCATCATCTTCTTTAGCAGTTTAATTGTTAATTAAACTTAATTTATTCATTTATTTGAAGTTTTTAGTTGATGTTACTGTTTTGGAATCAAATAGTAACATGTACTTCTTTAATAGTTTAGTTATTAATTAAACTTGATTTATTCATTTATTTGAGATTTTTAGTTAGTATTATTATTTTAAAACAAAACAGTAACATGTTACTATCTAGAGAATAAACAATAACATGCTATTATTTGATAATTTAGTTATTAATTAGACTTAATTTATCTATTTATTTAGAATTTTTAGTTAGTATTACTATTTTGGAATGAAATAGTAACATGTTACTATCTAGAGAACAAACAATAACATGTTATTATTTAACAATTGATTATTAATTAAACTTGATTTATCCATTTATTTGAGATTTTTAATTAGTATTATTGTTTTGAAATAAAATAATAACATGCTCTTTTTTAGCAGTTTGATTGTTAATTAGACTTAATTTATTCATTTATTTAGGATTTTTTATTGGTATTACTATTTTAAAATGAAATAGTAACATGTTTCTATTTAAAAATAAATAGTAATATGCTGTTATTTAATAATTTGATTATTTATTAGACTTGATTTATTCATTTATTTAAAATTTTTTATTGGTATTACTGTTTTGGAATGAAATAGCAATATGTTACTATTTAAAGAACAAATAGTAACATGTTATTATTTGATAGTTTGGTTGTTAATTAAATTTAATTTATTCATTTATTTAGAATTTTTGGTTGGTGTTACTGTTTTGAAATGAAATAATAATATGTTATTCTTTGATAATTTAATTATTAATTAGACTTAATTTATTCATTTATTTGAAATTTTTGATCAGTGTTATTATTTTGGATCGAAATAGTAATATGTTACAGTCTAACAGTCTAAAGAACAAATTGTAACATGCTATTATTTGATAATTTAGTTGTTAATTAAATTTTATTTATCATTTATTTATAATTTAGAGAACAATCAGTAACATGTTGTTATTTAGCAATTTGGCTATTAATTAAACTTAATTTATCCATTTATTTGAGATTTTTTGTTAGTGTTACTATTTTAAAATGAAATAATGATATATTATTATTTAGTCTATAAACAATAATATATTATTTTTTAGTAATTTTATTTGTTAAAAAAATTATTATGGTACTATTAGACACCAAAAGAGTTGGGGAGCAAAAGTTTAATATGCAATTTGAATAAATTTGAATTAACAAAAATGAAATCAAAGTTGAAAAAATAATAAGAAAATAAAGAAAACTTAAGAAAAGTCATTGAAAAAGGCATTTTTTCACTAACTAAAGCGGGCAAAATGTCTTTAGCATTTGCAAGTACATAAATTTTGAAAAGTTACATAGAATAAAAAAAATTGATCCAAAACAAATAATCGAATACAAAATTATGATCATTTCAAATTTTGAGCTTAATTTACATATTTTTTACTAGGTAGACCCTGCCAAATGTAATTTTTTTTTATTTTCTATCGAAAGATCATGGGAAGACGAATAAAAATAAATTGTCATATGTAAAAATTAGTTAATTAATAATGAGGTTATGCCTTTTCAAAATTTCTAATTTATAACTACATTCTCATAATTAAAAAAAGATATTTTAGGAATATAATAATAAAAATTTATAAAATTGACATCTATTTGAAATAAAGATCACTACTAATACTTTGTTGAAAAGAAATTCAGGAAGCAATACTACAATATAATTTACTTCTTTATAATTTTTAGCCTTGATAGAAAAAGCAGTCATCCATCAAATTTAATATATTTAACATTGAATATATTAATCATTTTTTACTATCTTGATAGAAATTTGAGAAAGGGCAATATCGATTCAGCAGTCAGAGGGATATTATTTCTCTGAATTTGTTTTTCTTTTCTTCAGTCTTTGTTTGTTTGGCGAAGCAATTGCTGTTTCTCAATTCCACTCGTGCTACCTCCTAAGTCGTCAGGTTGCGTACTCCCAATGCCACAGATTCTATGGGATTCTCAGTTTCTAAATCAGAGGCATATATTGGCCACACCCCACACTCCTTTATCCCATTTGTTGTGCGGCAATGCAATCCATCAAAAAGAGAGAATCTAAAGTCAAAGCAGTGGTTGGATTTACTTTCTTTCAATATCCAATTAGAAGCATCCGTATCATACCACAAATAAACAGTTTCCGAGAAAGAATCCGTCACCTTACGGTAGAAAGAAGATAAACTTTTGATTGATGTGGAATCAGTTGAGCAGCAGCATTCACATGTAATGGTCCAATACCGAACATCACCATACGGGCAAGTATAGAAAACAAGGCTGAAAGCAAAACCTAAGACAGAGGAATGTGCAGGGAGAGCAATAGTTATCAGGCTAGTCTCTCTTGCCCTGTATCTGAAGCAGCTCGGAACTCTGCTTCCTGGATAGTTGAACCAAAAATTGTTATGCCCCAACTTGGAGTACCGCAGCCAGGCAGCACGCTCATCTAAGTGTTTCATGCAGATTCTGTACCTACCATCAAAGCCAAAATCAGTATTTTCTGACTCAAAGAGACCAAAAGCAATACGTGAGGCCCTGCATTCTTGGCAACAATTTGCATTAACTTTTATAGTTAACGCGGAAGACTCAGCTTCTCGAATTTTGTCCCAACGTGGAAAAAAACAATCCTTTGTAATAAGAAATCGACGACAAGTATCTTCAAAATTTTGAGCGTCGGAATCCTTAGAGGTCAGATGAAATTGATGATACGGATCATCATCTATTGATAACAGGCAAGCTGCATACTTAATTCTAATTATTGCCTCGGAAACAATAGTTTCAAGTGCATTCTCATTCAATTTTGTGCAACCTTGAAATTCGAATCTTTCCCCATAGTCTTCAAGACAAGGTGATATTTTTAACTCTTGGATTTCTCTCAATAAAAGTCTTCTATTCTGGCTACCAAAAGATTTTTTTACGCGGGTAGCAGCTGCTGAACTTGCCAGAGTTTTCAAGGAAATGCATCCACTTGCATCCAAGTGTTTTAGCAAGACCGGAAGTTCTGGAAGACACCGAAGCCTTTTGCAGTTCTTCACATTGAGAATTCTCAACTTGGAAAGAAGTTTGATGCTTTCAGGCAATGCCTCAACGTTGGTTTCACAAAGAGACAATTCATTTAATTCTGTCAAGGGCCTGAGGTTGTCAGGTAGCTCTGACAAATTTGAACAATCGCTGAAACACAGTTTTCTCATGGACCACGAGGCTTCATATATAGAAGTCACTTTCACAAGCCTTTTAGCATTACCAAGCTTCAAGAAAATGAGATTTTTTGCTCTTCGAATTGATGTAGGTAAATGATTAATTGCAGTGGCACATAAGTTCAAGTATTCCAATTTCTCTGAACCAACTGAAAACCCTTCAAGTCTTGAACAATCCTCAAGATTGAGCCATCGAAGAGATTTAGAAACCATGTCACTTCGAACAGCCTTAAGATTTATGCAGCCAGATAGATTCACTGATAACAGATGGGGAAGTGAAAAAATGGATGATGAAACCTTCTGCAATCTAGTACAATTGTCAAGATTTATTTCTTCAAGATTTTTAGCCTTTGATAAATTTGAGAGCTCAACCAAGTACTCACAATCTATTAGGCATAATGACTTCAAATTTGTCAGATCCTGTAAATAAATGTAATATAATATCTCAGACTTATTTGAAATTTATTATGTAATATATCAAATAAGCTATTTGTTACTAGTTAGTATTTCAAATTAAAATGAGTAAATATAACAATTAGTCCTTCATTCATATGGGTGCTATAATTATTATATTCTTCAAATTTCATAACTAATATTATTAGTTCATTATTTTTACTTTTATTATAATTGTTTGTTCCTCTTTTCACTCCTAACAATAAAATAAATGATGAAAAGAAAGAATATAACTAAAATTAAACTTATACTTGGTATTGTTAAAATGATATTTAATAATTCACTTTAATATTTTTTATTCACTTTAAGTGGATGGACAGATGAATAATTATGATAAAAGCAAAAATAAGATATTAAGATACTAATAATATTAATTAAGAAATTTGAGAAATATAATAATTACTATTTTTATAAATGAAGAACTAAAGTGTCATTTGGTTTAACTGGGAAGAGAGAAATAAATCAACAAAAAAAATTAAAGGAAAAGAGAATGAACACATCACAATTCCTCATTTTGTTTAGCTCAAATAAAAACAAAAACTAAATCTCTTGATTCACTTTATTAACAATTGGTATAAGAGGGATTATTAATTTTTATAATTATTTATTATTTTAGCATTGTTAATCATCATCATCATTATTCTCCTTTTTTAATTTCATTATTTATTTATTATTATTTTATAATTATTATTACTATATCATTATTAGCATTTTGTATTGTTATTTTATTAATATTATTAATTATTTTAGTATTAATTATTTTATTATATTTTTATCCCCTCTTAACTAATATTATTAGTTTTATAGTTATTTATTATTTTAGTATTCATAATTATTAATATTTTGTTCCTTAATTTAATTATTTATTTAAGTTATTTTCCAATTATTATTTTTATTTTTAATATTTGGTATATTTATTTTAATAATATTATTAATTATTTATTATCTTTATTATTTATTATTATTTTTTAATTTAATTAATTATTTATTATTATTTTATAATAAATAATTTTAAATATTAATTATTATTATTATTGTTATCATCATCATCATTGAAGATAATAAACCCAAACTTTAGAATAAGGGAATTTGATTCCCTATGACATTAGGGAGAATTACTATTATTCCATTTGCGGTAATCCTATTGTGGAATAATGGGAAAAGAAAATAAAAAAAATTCCAAACCAAACAAACAAAAACAGAAACAATGAGAATTCTTAATTTCCTTTTCTTTTCCTAGTTGTAACCAAACAGGCTCCAATTGTTGTATTCACTCTATTAAAAACCATCGGGGTAGAACTAGAAAAATTTTAATGAAGGATAAGGTCGCACACACATACAAGCATTAAAAAATAAAAAATGATTTGATAATTAAATTATTTTGTAATTGCAATTTTATATAATTTAGGAATTATTTTAATAATATTTCATAATCTTATGGATAAAATTAATAATTTTATCAATACGAATTTTAAAAAATTGTATACCTTGAACAACAGAATCTTGTAAATAATTAAAAAATTACAAAACATACCGGTTCTGCATCCCAAAGCTTTTTAATGCAGCTATCTCGTAAATCAAGTTCCATAAGCATCTCCCCACAAAAAGATGATGGCAATGCTTTGAAAGGAAAATAGTCCCATCGAAAATATCGTAATGCATTGGGCAGTTCAAAGCCAGCATCAAACACACGCACTTTACCACCATCAGAGAAAATATTTCCAGTAATTTCCAAAAGCCTTAGTTTGCTCATCCTAGCAAATGTTTGCGGGCTTATTTCAACATCTTCGATTTGATCCATGTTCAATGATATGGCTTCAACAGAGCAATTAGTGTCCTGGACACCAGAAGTAACAAATTATTGAGACAGTAGCAATATGATAAGAGCTAGAATCTGTGCACAAATTTTAGTATCTGTTCCTAAAATTTAAGCATGAAGACCAAAATAAGTTGATTACTACCTTTTTACACTTAAGGAGTTGATAGATTTCCTTCGGTTCCCACAATCGACTTTGATTTTTAAGTTTATTTGAAGACTCTTGACGAACAATTTTCCAACCCATCTCTTGTATCAAATGATGCATCTCCACTCTATTCCATTGAGAGATAGTTATAAGAGATTTATCTTGAAGGTTTTTCAATCCAATTTCTGCAGCAAAGCCACAATTGTCAAGTATCCTTATAATATGGCCTTTTGTCCGTCCTTTGAAGAAGCATGCAATATCTAGAAATATTTTCTGATCTTCAGAGTCTAATTCTTCATAACTTGAGCTTAACACTTGGTGAATTTCTCTGTTAGGAGTCTTCTTCAATTTCTGCATTGTACTTTTCCACTCTTTTGGACTCTTGGAATGCAGAAAAGAGCCCAACACTTTTAAAATCAATGGAATGCCTCCGGCATAAGCAACAACCTCGTTTGATAGTTGAATGAAATCAACTTTTGGCTCGTCTCTAGGAAAGGCTTTTGACCAAAAAAGCCGTAGACTTTCTTCAACATTCATTAGTTTAACTTCGTATAATATATCATTTATCCTAAGCACATTCTTATTTCTAGTCGTTACAATAATCCGACTACCAGGTCCAAAGTTACTCTTCTCTCCAACTAAAAATTCTATTTGTTCATAAGTACTTACATCATCAAGAATGATAAGTACCTTTATACATTGTACCCTATCTCCTCCTATTTCAGTACGAAGCTTTTTACACAAATCTTCTTTATTATTTTTCCAATTTTCCCTCACATTCCGAACAAAGCAGCGTCTTTGAAAATTAGTATAGAATGTGTTAAATAAAGCCTCTGCAATAGTTGTTTTCCCAATGCCGCCTATACCCCATATTCCAATAATACGCACATCCGTTGACCCCATACATAACAGAGGTTTAACTTCTGCAATTCGGTTATTAACTCCAATAAGCCAACTTGGGATTTTTGGAGTGATATTATGATTCAATTTTCCTTGTACATCTTCAACAATGCTCTCAACAAGTTCAGACTCCGACCTGAATTAATTAGAGAAAGTACAAAAAAGTTGAGGTAAATATCATCAATAAAGAGAAAATATAACATAGCATTAATTGGAACATCTTATATTTCATTATTTATAACATATTTTTTTCTTAGAATAAAGTTCAGAAGACAATACATATGTACGTATATAAGAAATGGCAACAATAAAATTACATACATATAAAATACATAATTAAAATTTGAGCTTAATATTATAATGTTCTTTGATTTTTTTTCTCATGGGTTTACATTGATTTTAAAATTAGATCACGTAAGTTTTAAGACAAAACAAGAAATATGTATAATTTTAATAAATTTTTGGGTATAATTTAGGGTATTTCACAATATATAATGTCACAATTTAGTTTATATACTTTCAATAATTCTACGGAGTTTAGAGGTTTTCTTTTGGTACACTGATAGTAAGGAGCTCCTTATAAGAAAAACAAGGTTTAATAAATAATGATAATGATAATGTTTAGAGACACCGAGTGTGGGCTAAAAATAAAGGGATTTAGTTAATTTTTAGAAAGTTATAGGTTTAATATTGCACCTCTGTCACAGTTGAGATGAAACAAAAATTACAGGTGTTTGATAATATATTAAATGTGAAAATTTGCTTTCCATGTAACGGAGTCAACATACAACTTATCAGCAACATATATATATATATATATATATATATAATTACAACTTATTTAAATTATCTACTTTTTCTAAAGATTACCAATTTGACTAGTAAAATTAATAATCAATGAAAATTACCTATTTGACGTGGTCCATCCTGCTATATTGCTGGCTTCTTTCAAAACCTCCCTCCACTTCGATACTTTAAATTGATTATGTATGCTATGCATGACAAATGCATCTTTATATGGGCCACTTTGATTCCGGACATGGGTCGGATCAATATGGTAAAAAACAGGTATCACACAGTTTTTGCATTCCATAATTTTTACTAGTTCATCCAAACACCATCGTGAAAAACCATACCTTTCAGAAAAGATTACGATAGAAATCTTGGATCTCTCAATTGCATTCAGAAGTGTTGATGATAATTCATCTCCTCTCTCAATTTGTTTATCATCAATAAAGGTGACAATATTTTTTCGACACAAAGCAGCATGCAGATGGCTTGTGAAGTTGAGACGTGTATCTTCACCCCTAAAGCTGAGGAATACATCGTATTCTTGACAAGGAGGATGAAATGTAGGCAAAGAAGATGACTCCGCCGCCATTGGAGTAAATAGAAAGAGCAGATAAGTTCAACTCCAACTTAAAAGATCTCAATTTCGATCAAGAAAAACCTGAATTCAAATAAAATGTAAACATAAAAATAATGAATTAGTTATAATATGTAAAAAATCAGACTGCAAATTTGAAGAATTTGTATTAAAAAACCTCATCAATTGTGGTTAAAATAGAGAATGAATTAAGGAGTTAACCCAAAATTGAGAGGATCGTATAATACCGGTTACAGTGGAAGAACTGTTCTGGAGATAAAATCAAACTTCAACAAACGCACAATTACTGCGGAAGTTCTCGACATACATGAATGGTTGTCCAATTGAAAATTCATATAGCGGCGATAAGAATTATGAAGAACTCACTAGGACAAGCTCTCATATAAACATATCCCGACGCTTAGGTTGGTTAGAGATTTACGTCAAAATCAATGATGACAAAGTAAACTACTGTGAAATTACCACCACCCCATTTTTGTATTATAGGAATGGAGAAGTAGGATTCAATGATTGATTACAACTTCAAGGAAGTTTTATATATATGGGAAGATATCAAATTATGTGATAATGCATGCACGTCCAAGCTGGAGTGCTAATTTTCCACGTGGAAAAGGAATTAAAAATTAATTCTTGTAAACTTTAACCAGTCAATAAATGCGATTTAATTATTGAGGTAGTTTAATTGTTCTTTCCTGTCTCTCGAAGGAAGTAAGGCTACTATATTTTGCAAATTGATACAGAAATATTCCACTTTCTGCAGATGCTTTAATCTTAAATATTGGCAACAAGAAAGTGAACAACAAGAATACAAACCATTGTACTAAAAAGATTACGCGGAGGGCGTTTGGTTCAATTTGTGTAATCAAAACAGAATCGAGCCAAAAAGTGAAATAAGAGAAATGATATTGTTATTTTTCTAAAACTAATTGATTTATTTAGGAAATGATATTATAATACTTGAGATTCTCTTTCTTATTATTATAGTGAGTAGATAATGTATATTCTCACATGTTTTTATATTTCTTAACTACTCCTATTTTTTCAAATCATTAGTTTCATTATTTATTAAATTATTATATTATATTCACATTTTATTTCCTTACATATACATGTTAGAGCATTGGGTATCCTTGGAACAAGTATTTTGAAAACTATACTTTAAACTATAGTTATGAGAAATGATACGTTTAGTTCAATCTGGTAAGAAAACGAAATAAAATCAACAAGAGAAATGAAATTGATTTTTTATTTTTTATTTTTTGAACTATGTGATTAGTTACGTAGGGAATGATATTATAATGGTTGTGATTCTCTCAATTATTTTTTGATTCATGAGTCGGAAAATAGGATCATACTGTGTAGCTGACTTATAGGTCATAGCGCCAACACAAACAACTCATCAATTCTGGTAAAAATATCCTTATTTAAAAATGCATGTTCAAGGAGGGCCTGCAATAATTATGTGGAGAAGTGTATAAAAATAATGTTCTTTTAAACTTGAACTAGTCAATAAAATCGTTTTTATTATAAGGTGGTTTCGGTGCATCTTCTGTGCTAATTAATGGTGTTTGCTTTTCTTTTTTTTTAATCGTTTTCTTTGTAATTAGGTGTCCTCTGTGATTGCGTAATGGGTATAATAACTTGGGGGAAGTTTCCTCAAGGCTAAGGTCAAGTATATTCGTGTGGCAATTTGTTTATGTATCAACGCCCCGTTTGTTTTTGCAAGAAACATCTTTCATAGAAAAGTCTTTCTTTTTCCTATAATTATACTTGAAAAAAATTATAATTATAAAAAATATTTTATTTATTTATTATTATATGCAGGAAGTGTACCAAAAAACAACATTTATTTTTTAAAGTAAAATTGTTTTTCCTAATATCAAAGAACCCGACATTATTTTCTCAATAAAATTCTTTAATTTACACATGTAAATAAGATTTGTCTTGCTCCCGAAAATGTCTTCTAACAAAATAAATGGAGTGTAAGGACTATATTTATTTTAATGCAAAATAAAATTATATGGCAAGTACTTTCCTGATAAAATGTGTTTATAGAAAATGAATTGATTTTTTTTTGGTTGTTTAAGAGAAAATATTTTCTCTTATTCGGTGTATAAAGGTCAACTATTATTTTTATTAAAAAATATTGTTATAGATATTAATTCCATCTTTAAAGTTAAACCACAAAATAATTATTTTATTGTTAAAATGTTTTCAACATAAGAGCTAACAAATATTCAATAGTAAAGTTAAATTTTAGATTTTTTATATTAAAAATAACATTTAAATTAGAATAATGAATTTTTTTCATCTTCATCATTTTTTTCATAATTTAATTCATATTTGTCTAATTTTAGATAAAATTGATAGCTACATTTATCAATTATCTTAATTGCTCAAATATTCTTTCAACCTAATTGTTAATATAATTATTGAATATCAACATTTGGAGAAATGAAAGGAGAGTAGGAGAAAGTAAGCAATGGGAGAGGAAGGAATGGATAGAAAGTTCGTGAAATACAGAGGCGGAGGGAGGAGAGAGAAAATGATAAACAGGCAGAGAAAAATATGAGAGAATAGAAAGACAATGGTAGAGATATAAAGATGGAAAAGAGAAGGGGTATAAAGAAAAGGAAAGGTAGTAGAAAGGGGGTAAAGAGAAAATAACATAAGAAAGGAGTAGAGAGTGAAGGAAAGAAATTTTTTTGAAAGAGTGTGATTATATAATTTAAACTGACTTGAGAAAGTGATTTCCTTTAATTAAAAGAAGAACTTAGCTTCCTTCATATACAATATTTTGACTAGAATCTGCCTTCCATTCATGAACTTTCTCATTGATTACAAAATAGGAAAACTAGAAAAGATTTGAATTTCATGAATATATGCAAAGTTAGAAAATCGCGAGTAATACCTGAACTTCTTCCCAAAGCCCTTCAACAATTCTCCTTTTTATCGAGTTCTTATTGCATATATGCACAAAAGGACGGAAGCAAAGCTTTCAATGGAAAACAGTGCAAGCGAAAATAACGAAGCTCATAGAAAAGGCCATCAAAGGCTTTTGAAATATGCACATTGCATCTCCTATCATAGTTGGGCAAAAAGAATTTTAAAAGCCTTAATTTGTGTATAGGAATGAGTGCAATTTGGGGCTTCTTTTCACATGTTTGATCTTGGACATTTAATATGATCTCAGTGGATTAAGTCCAAGCTTGTGATTATATATATATATATCAAGAAATGCATCTGCTGAAGAACCCTATACGATAGAACACCATCCTGCAAGATGGTTCAGATGGTTCATAACTGATAAGAGAGAGAGAGAGAGAGCAGTAGCCTAAGGTACAATTTCATATTTGAAACCTAATTAATGATGCATTACAAGTTTGCATAATCCAGTTCATTTCAGATAAATTCATGTTCAATAATGCTTTGCATATTGCAGGTCACTTTTTAATAGCAAAACTTTGCATGTATCAGAGTGTCTAAACTGATTAATTAATTCCTAGAAAAGACACAGATCATCAATGCCTCCAACTGATGGCATTGGGAAGACAGCTTCGGTGCTTCAATCCAACTTGAAGTTGATGAAAAGTCATGATGAAGTTTGTGACACACTAAACACTATCTATCATGAAAGCATCTCATTACTACGTAATTGCATGTAAATGTCGGATGTTTAGAGGATTGTATGTCAATTTTTTACTAACTTGCATATCAATTTTAATGTTAGATAAAAAACTGTCATAAACAATAATAAAATGTTGGTTATTACATTAAAAATGACCAACATTATTTTTTTTGAAACATCATGAGAAATAACATTACATGTCGATTTTTTTATAAAAAAATTGATGTGAATGTTAGTAATACCACATCCTCCCAATTCTAAACTCCAACCTTATTCCTCCCTTCTTGCTCCTCCTTATTTCTATTGTATTCCTCCATACTGAATGCCTTAACTAGAAATAGAAATCAATGTCTCCTATTATATTACAAAATCCCAATATCAATAATTTTAAAAAATAAATTGAATAATTAAAATTTGAAAAACAATGAGAGGTTCATCCCAATCAAAGATAAGTGCTGTGCTAAATTTGTCTTAATACTCATTGTCCATTAAATTTGATGTTTGATTTTACATATTTTATACAAATAAATAGTAGATAATACCATCGAATACCAAAGAAGATTAATAAAATCAAATTTCTTATATGTACAAAGCTATAAAATTTACATCAAAATGAAAAGTAATAAAAATATAGTTGAGTATAAAATTAGAAATTAAATTATAAGAACAAATACAAAAAATAAATAAATCTTTACTTTTACATTATGCATTTTCCTAGACAATCATAACCTTACATATGTAGTAATAGGATAACAAAACTTCAATCTTACAAAATAATTAGTAAGCATAAATTTCAAACTAAAAATGATCATTTTAAGCTTGGAATGTGAACATACCTCATTAGAGAGAGAATTATTTTAGGATTTGAAGAATTATGTGATGAAATTTGCAATTAGTGCTAGTGTTTTACTCATTTTATTTTCAACTTGTATCAAGGGTAAAAGGTGTCAAGATGATGTCATTTAAGTTTAGAGATCGGTCATTGGTTACAAAGTTAACATCTATATGATAACAATGTCATCCTATTAATAAACTTTAAGACATCAATTATTTACTAAATAATCAGCATGGTAACATGACTTTCCATAATGTTACTAATGTCTTATTATCAAAGAGGTTAGTGTTTAGTAAATAACTGACGTCTTTTTATAACTTAATTTTTCTTTTTTTTAAAAAAGTTCATATAAAAAACAACCAACTGACAAATACAAAAACATATTACAATTGCCAACCATAGCAGAAACACATAGCAATTAACAATAGTAGAAACAATTGTTGGAACTTTTATATAAATTTTTAAAATTTCACTTACACATCAAAATACATCAAGTTATTTACAACTATATTCAAATATGCTCAAAGCCATAAATAAACAAATGATTACCATAATTGCATTTTTTTAACGATGTATCATATTGTGCATTATTGCATGATGTAGTAATCACACTTCATATTGTCATTCTATATAAGGTATTGTAATAAAGTTGCATGTTAGTTTCATCCCATTGATGCACAAACTTTTATTTACAATATGTTACCATCTTACTCATGAAATAGACCTACCCTACTTTCCATTTTACTTTTTTGTTTTTCCTATCTTGTTGTAAGCCTCTGTTATAATATTCATATAGAGTTCTATCCAGGAACTTCTTTGATATGAATCACACTTCTATGCCCAACAAATCCAACCAAAAGATGACTTTCCTTTTTAGTTGCACCATAATAAGGATCTAATGGCTTTTATAATATGATGGCATAACAAAATGTTAGAATCCATTTATAAAAGATAGAAATTACAACTAATATATAAGTGAGAGTTATCCCTCATGATATAAAGCAAAGTAGCAGGATTTCCTAGACTTCTTGAGTAATGCAACTATAACTTATTCTTCCCTCTTCTTGTCATTTAGTTAAGCTTGAAGGTCAATTTGATATAGACAGAGGAATCTATAATGAGCTCTTAGGAAATACTAATAGCCATAACAATACCTATAAATGGATTGACATGAGTTAAATTTCTATTCAAATTGTACTTGAATTAATTCATGTTTGTTTAAAGAAGATAATATAGACTTACCTCATCAAAAGTTAGATACAAGTGACATAGAGTTCCTCAAACCTTAGGAGGTGTAAAATGGCATTTTTCTTAATGAACAATGAATTAAATGTTCCCATGATATTCGCCTTTATCAATTTTGTACAAAATAAACATATAAAATCGAGACAATATTTACAAAAATATCAAATGTTCCATCAATTTGAAAATTGGTTATGCAAGCAATTAACACCTTAAGTTTGTATAAAGCTATCATAGCAATAGTTCGCCTTTACTTTTGACATCAATTACGTATAGATTTGACATATTAAGCTTCTTAGTATTTTCAAACATGAAACCATTTTTAAATAGGTATTGATTATAATATTACTCATCATCTTCAAATTCCTAAGAATTTAATAAAAATCACTATATGAAATTAGACATCAATTATATTTACTAACTATCATCTTAGTAATCATAATAATTTTAAAAATATTATCATGTCAATATAGATATCAATTTTTATTTCCATCAATTTCTATCCACCAACATATATTTAAAATTCCATAGTAGTGTTTGTAGTAAAATTGAAATTAT
Source organism: Sindora glabra (assembly GCA_020226215.1). NCBI lineage: Eukaryota > Viridiplantae > Streptophyta > Magnoliopsida > Fabales > Fabaceae > Sindora > Sindora glabra. The sequence goes on from CM035233.1 coordinate 53,588,886, forward strand.
AAGTAAAATTTATCAATACTACAAAAAAGATGGTTCATCAAAACATGAATGAAAGATTAAAAAAAGACATTAGTCATCATATTTAATGTATCAACACTACAAAAAATATATTATACTTCTAACAATTATAGGCTTCATTTGTGATTATTTTAATCCCTATAAAGACACTACTATAAAATGGTGATTCTACATTAGTTAAAGGCAAAACCAAAATTTATACTAACGTAGTAGCATTTTTTAAATTAATAGGATAAATAAGATGATGGTTAGTAAAACAATCAATATCTATACTGATACAATGATATTTTTTAAATTCATAAAAAACTTAAGATGATGACTAAAATTATAATTAACATCTATTTGGAAGGTGGTTATATGTTTAAAATACTGAGAAGTTTAAGATATTGATTTTATGGGAAATGAATGCCAATTATTACTCTAAGAATGCTAAGTAAACTTAAGATATCAATTTTTTTATTATCCAACATTGAAATCAACATAGAAATTTTTTTAATGTTGTTCTAAATTTATATGTTTATTTTGCTTCAAGTCGACTTCATTTCTTTCATATGTCAGTTGACTAATTAAGAATTTATGTGTAAATATTGTAGCTATATAACTTTCATTTCATCCTTATTTTATATTATTTTTACTTTTTAAAACTCACTTCTCTAATGATAATTTTTGTTGTTATCTTTCAATCAACACATCCTAAACCTCCACGACATTTCTTAGCTATACTTTGAGTTAGCTTTATACTCATACTAGTCATTATAAAGATTTTAAGGTGAGTTTTCTTGTCACTTTTCATTATATTTTTTAATGTTAAAAGATTATTTGATTTTGTTTAGTTAAGATGTATATGTATGTGTATAATGATATTGTGATAACATTACTTATTGATAAGTTCATGTTTATATTATTTGTTGTGTTTGGTGATGCTTTTATAGTTTAGTTGAGATAGATAGTTTTAGTCATGCTCTATTTGGTGGTAATGCTTTCACCATTTTAACTTATTACCTTTGTCATTTTATGCTATTGTATCTTTTTAAGGTTTAAGGTTTGGTATATAATGAAGTGATTCATGTTTGCTTTATGGTAATTTAAATTAATGGATAAGTTTATAACATGATGATTGATGTAGTTTAAGTTTAGTTGCTTCTCAAGCAAGTTATGTATTTTGTCATGTCCATCATGCAATTATAAGGACAAAATGTGCATTTGCTACTTTATTCATCCCTAAGTAATGTAAACCTTTAACTTTATGTCTATATCATTGTACATAACTAATATTATATTTTTAGAATATGCAAAATATGAATCCTTTTGAAAAAATAGCATCTCCTACTAAGAGGAATACAAAAGGTCTCACAATGTTGAAAACCATTATCATTGTGCAAGTTAGGAATAAGAAGTTATCTATTCAGTTCAATGTTATAGGGTAAGTTAAAAGAGAGTATGGATCAACTTATAGCAAGTATATTGGATTAACATCACAATCCAAAGTATTTATAGGTTATGCTTATTGCAAGTATATCCCTCCATCATTGAATGATAAAATTTAGGAAGAGATCTTGGTATGTACATTTGATTTTAAAAGCTTTATATTATAAAGATAAAAAACTTTATCTATAAAATAATCACATAAATTTTTCATGTGTATTCTTTCCTTGTAAAGTGCCTTTAATATTTCTAATATTAAATACATGTACAGTAGAGTATTATCGCATGTGGTGATTTGATAGAAAGACTTTAAGGCAACTCTAAGATGAGACTATGTTAATATAGCAATCACTAAAAAGGAAAGCATGTTAATCTAGCAATCACTAAAAGGGAAAACCCATTTCAAAAGTGGAATCTCATTGACTAGTAATTATAAAAGAAGTTCCTAGAATGGAAAGATGATAAGAAGTTCTAGGTAAAATTTAGTAATTATAGAAACAATTTTCCTCAATGTCTTATTTGTATATCATTTGTAATTGTAAACTAATGCGTCCTTTTGTCATTAAGAGTTAAGTTAGTCCAACTAGAAAAGATGAAAAAAGAATATATATTCATACAGGCTCTCCTAGGAAAGCTATTAGAAACTAAAGAAGACAATGTTAGTAGAGATGTGTGTGGAAATTGATGGTGAAGACATCGAAGAGGAGCATTCCATTTCTTGCATAGATTTATGGAAGTAATATAGAATTATAAAGTAGAAGTAGGATGTGACCTTAAAGAGTTTGATTGTTATGGAGAGGAATACAAGTGTTTATGATTAAATTAAAAACATACTATTTGATTTTGGAGCTTCCATTTCACATAGGAAGTTTTGATTATATTTTATTTATTTATTGTTATAGGACACTCTTACACAATAGGCCTCTTAAGATGAGTTTAATCTAATTAGTATGACATCTTAACCATAAGGCTAAGATCTAGGAACATCTTGGTTATGTTTGAGGTCAAGATATGGTTTCGACTTAAAGGATTACCTTAGAGTATCAAAGCATCATTTAATAAGACATTTGTGGGCTAAGTTAGAGGACTTCATAGCAAGTATCACCCATGAATGCAAAAGTAGTAGAATTAAATGCAGTAATAGTAGGAGTAGCTTTACACTTTGATAGAGCAAATAGACTAATATCTAGTTACATAGCCAAGTCTCGTGGCATTATTCTAGCTGCCCTTTAGGATCATTACTCACTTAGATAAGTTAACCCCTATGATCATTACCCAGCCTACCATAGGAATTCCTAATTAAGATGAGTTGTCAACCCTTCTTATGACTAATTTTAAGGATATAGGAGCACTTACAGCATTAACTTCTATAGCAGCAAAACTTATAAAGATCTTACCTGAGGTAAATATCACCTTTAACACTTACACTTTTCATATAAATTATATACATAATTTAGGTTTCATATAGTTAAGTTTCACATTACATAGGATAGGACCCCTATACACTCTAATGGTAGTGGGACCGCCTCTGTAAAAGGTCACAATCATATGGATTTTGATAGACTACAAGCTCTACAATTAATCATTACTAAATAATCAAGTGAAAGTGGTGGTCGACAAGTCATTAATCTACACGACTAAGGTGCTAGTGCCAAGCAATGAGCTGGGATAATGGAAGAAGCCTATAAAACTTTCATCACATTGTTAATAACATTTATTCAATATTAAACAGAGGTATCATCATGTATCCTAAACCCCTTACCACTAATTTTTGTATACATTTTGAGGTTATATTAGTCTTATTGTGTGAAATTGTTAATTGATGTCATTTGTATTTTTATGACCTGTTAATTATGATTGGAAAGAACTACAAGAATACCTCAACCATTCTTAAGGCCTTTCAACCCAAGAGTCATAAGTTGATAACTTTTTAGTAAAAACTATACAATGCATGCTTACCATTCTTAGTAAATGTGCTAACCTTCTTACTAAATCCATATGATATACTTAGAATACATGATAGAACTTACTAGTCTATAAGTTATAATCAAATATTGTTAAAGCATTCACACATACTAATCCTTAAGATTTCCTCATATTAAGAGCCTTAGGGAATAATGAGCCTAAAAAAGAATAATTTGAATAAGAAGAAAGGCACTTTGTTCATGTAGTATTTGTTTCATTCTATAATTTTGAATGTATAGGAGATTATCACAAGTTAACATAATCAAGCCTTTAACTTAGTGCCAAGGTGCCTCACTGGGTTTCTTTGACAATTGACCCTCTTAAATAACATTTTGAACAAAAGCTTTCCTGATAAGAGTAAATATATATTTTTTTAGTTATCGTAAGCCTTTTTTCTCAATGTTTCGAGTGTTTGATTGATACTAGGACCTACTAACAAGAAGATAAAAATTACAAACTTTTTGAACTCTTCTAAATTCTTAAATTATACTAAAATTATTAAAATATCCCCAAACTTAGAAAAAAATAGTACACAAGTGAAATTGATCCCAAATTTTAGTCACTGAACCTTGACAACATGCTTAATTTTTTTACCTATTCTCATTTTAAACCAAGCACATTTGCTTATTAGACTATCACAATTGCTAGTTGTAACATTCTCCTCACTTCAAATGTTAATACTTTTATTGACATTTCAATTTGACATAACTTTATGAAAAATTTACTTATTTTTTCAAAACTTCATGTTAGTCCTCAACTTATTCTCTAAGTTACTACTTCAATCACACATGCTTGTCTCTTTGAGTGCTATGAAAGTTCCTTATCTCAAAGTTACATTATAGCCTCTACAACACTGGTATTTTCTTAGCCAAATGCATTCTACATAAATTTCTCAAAGGATTATCTCTGTAAAGTCTTTTTAAAGTGTTCCGATACCTTCTAGTGTCACTTTTCTACTAGCTCTCTCGAACTCATTACCTTCATAACTTGTTTAATAGGTAGTTACCTTTATAACTTTATACTCATCGCCTCTGTAGCTTGCATGGATGCTATCTTTATAGCAAAAATATGTGCTAACACCATAGTTCAAGAATAATACTTGGCATTTTAATCTACCTACTAATAAGTGTGTTACATCTAGTGTCCTATTACATTAATGCAAAAGCTAAACCTTATGTTTAATCTATGCATAGGCCTTATAATCTTATTCATAAGCTACTTGTGTTACTTTTGGTCAATTCATAACACTTTATTTTCATATTCAATTGGATCCTCTGATTTTCTTTGAATCAATACTTTTTGGCATCTTATCGGCCACCATAACTTACTTTCGAAGTTAATGCATTCTAGAATCGTAGTCCTTATAACCCTTCCTTTGTGCATTCTTCCATGATTTCATTAAGCATATCTATCCAATGGCTCCCCCACGTTAAAGGCTTGATGAAGTTAAGCATAAAGCATTCTCCATTTTAGCTTGAGTTTCACTTTTCTTATGCACAAGCAAACATGAACTTATGATCATCATCATAAAGCCTTTTAATAATGCGACTATGTATTAATAATCTACTAACACTCGTCCAAGTCATTGTTGCCACTCTATAAAGCAAGTATGTAACCTAGCTCACTACATCAAAGAATCTTGTGGGAGATAGCACACATTACATTGATTCCACTAAATCTCTGCTTTGCCTTCCAACTATGCTTCTCCAAGCAATACAAATTATCCCTCTAAATTACTTCAACATAACTTTAAACTATTCCTACTAAAGATATTCATTCGTGTCTTTTAACTATGGCCATGCATTTTTGTACAACTAAAGACTTTGCCCTCCAGCTCTATTAATCCCTCGAGAAGTGGTCAAGCCTTCTGGCAAGACTAAGGCTCTTCTTACTGGATAGGCTATCAATTCATTTATCCGTTTGGATAATTTTTTGGATCCTTTGATGCCATTAATATGAATGAGCACATAATTAATATCATGTACACATAAACAAGCCATCTAGCATAAATGCTTATGCCTGATGCACCAATCCACTATTATTCAAATGCATCATCGTCCCACACACTTACTTCTCAGACTAATCTAATCTCTTACACCTTTTGATCAAGTTTTTAACAAAAACTCCTCTAAGTTTAAGAATGATAGCTTCACATATCTCTCATATAACATTGAACAAGCTGTATCTAACTAATTGTAGCCTACCCGATCTAGGCTCTCTAGCACAAATTAAGCTTTAATGTTAAATGTTATAATCAAGTAGCTTTCTAATCAAAACTATGTGACACATACTTACCATTCTTGGTGAACATAGCAACTTTCTCACTAAAACTACATGACACTCTTGTAATAAATGACGAACTTATAAGTCTATAAGCCATAATCAAATATCATTGAAATACCTACATATATCGATCCACAAGTTTTCCTCATACTAAGAACTTCCAAGCATAATAGGCATAAAAAGGGATAATTTGAATAAAGAAATGAACACTCCATTCGCTTGATATATGCCTCATTTTATAATTTTAAGTATGTAAGAGATGGTTATAAGTTAACACACTTTAATCCTTAACTCAATACCAAGGAAAATCTTTTTGACATTCCATCCTTTTAAAGAGCATTTTGAATAGAAGCCCTTTTAACAAGAGTAAATATACTTTTTTCGAGTTATCATAAGCTCTTTTTTTAATGCTTTAGTTGTCTAATTGGCATTAAAACCCACTAACACGAAAATGAAAAAATGAAGATCACAAATATAGATTTTTCAAACCCCTCCAAATTCTCTAACCATATTAAAATTATTAAAATGTCCCCAAATTTGGAAAATTTAAGAAAAATAGTACACAGGTCTAATTGATCCTAAATTTTACCCATAGAACCTTTACAACATGCTTGATTTTTCTACCAAGTTTCATCTTAAATATAGCATATTTGCTTGTCATACTATCACAACTACCAGCTTGTGACATCTAGCTATGCTTTAGATGGAAGCGAATATGGTGGGAAAATGTACTAAATAGTTGTTCATTGATGGGGTTGCCATCTATCAACACTTGAGGTTTGAAAAACTTGATGTCATTTGCATCCAACTCTAGGCTAGGTATGTCTATGTTATCTTCATTAACTAAACAAAAATTAATTCACTAGCATCTAAATAGAAGTTAGATCACCTCAGTCTTTCTGCAAGCATTGCTGTAACTAATGATCACTAGTGAATGTTTAATATGGATTCTTAGATCCATATTAACTTGACATTGAGTCCTAAGATGACAACTAGCTAAAAGAGGAATACTTTATCCATACTTTATGAACTCATTATTAAAAATTAAAAGGCAAACTTTAATTTTGCAATACCTTTTTTTATATTTTTTTCCATCTTTTGCCTTATGGTTTCTTTAATTCTCCAAACCTAAACCTTTTATTCACTAAATCTATTTTCCCATCAACCTTTCTTATCTCCTCTGCATCCCAATTTTCTTTGCGTCTTCATTCCTCCTCCCCAATTATCCACCATTTCATACTTGAAAACCCATTTATGATGCTGTCCAAACTCAAACACCATAGCCATCGCTTAATTAGGCTCACTTTGTCGCATGCCGTTAACATTGTTGTTTTGTTACCATGAACGTGCAAGTGACGAGAAGGTTGAGCTACAATTGATACCAGTTGTGTGTGGGTTGTTTCAGAGTGCATTAAAGAAATTATGCAAAATTCTTCGAAGAAGAATTCAAACGCTAGATCATAGAACAAATTTAAGGTTAGATATATTTTTGTTCTTTCTTGAGGTGAGTGAATGCTCTACTTTAATTTATGAGGGAAAATAATTAATTTTTATATATAGATATACATATGAACTTGTCCCGAATTTACATTTTGGTGATGAAATTTATTTAAAAATTGTGTGCTACAAATGTTTATTTTGTAATTGATTTTTCTAGTGTTTAAAAATCAATTTGTCCATTAATTTGTTCGATAATTGATTTACTAAGATTAGGAGATTGACTTGCATATGAATTTAAACGTTGTCTTTACAATGTTTTATTTTAGTGTTCTTTGGAAAATAAGAGTAGTCTGGAATTACAAAAAAAAAAATTGCTTGAGTAGTGACTTGAAAGCGATATTATGAGACTTGTAAAACAAACAATGAGTTTGATGCTTGAATTCTTCAATTTTGTCAACATAGGATCCTTGGGAATTTTCTTTATAAAGCTCTAAGTATACTTAAATATATATATTTGTCATGGCTGCTAGGGAGGTATAAGGGAAGATATTACCAGTGGAGGGATAAGGTGAGGCACATATATGTGATAATTGATATTGGTATATATAATAATTGATATTAGGATTTTGGATTTGACCTTAACTCTTAGTAAGAGAATTGGTGTTGAATTACACTTGACTTCTATATGGTACTCTGTGTGAAAATTCCAATGGATCCTATTTGTTTATATTATGTTATTTATAAAATATAAATTGTATTTCTTTCATTAGTATTATGGATTTTTGTATATGATTACCATCTATGCAAAAGTGAAATTTAGTTATGAAATTATTACTTTTATTAAACTATTTTTTTCAAAAAAGAAATTTAAGTCTTGTTTAGCAATTAGCTGATAATTATAACGATTAGCTAATTCAATTAGCTGTTGATTGATGACTAATTGTATTAACTAATTTGATCAATTGATTTTATCAACTATTTCAATAAAAATATTTAGTAAAATCAATTGTTTATATGTAAAATAATAAATAAGGATACAACTATATTTTATAAGTTATTTGAATATTTTTTATTTTAATAATTTTAATTTTATATATTATTTAACAAATTAAATATTTTATAAATAATATATTATTATAATTTATTATATATTAAATATTTTTTAAAATTAAATTAATATAATTTTTATAATTAATAAAGAAATTAAAATTAATGAAGAAAACGTTCAAAAAATTGAATTTTAAACAGAAAATGCCATGAAAGCATTGGTAAGTCTAATTTAATTTCTGATATGTTATTTGTACTCACTCCGGTGTTGGAATGGTCTTTTTGTTTCTCCCATACTATTTTTATCTAAACAATACAATTTGGGCTTGGAAAGTTGAACTTTTCTCCGAATAGAAGAGTAAAATAAGATGTTGGCAGCGTGTGGTCACCCAAATTGCACGATGACAGAGAAGGAAGAACAAGAGAGGAGACCGGCTTTGGAAGGACAAACAAGAAAATATAAATATTGATTGAGGACAGTTTAATCATTTTATAATTTATTTATTAATCAGTTGAATCAAAATGCTAAAACATTCAGCATTTTCAAAAATAGATGACCGAGTCCAATCAGGTATTTGAAATAGACTCATATAAGTTGATTCAGTTAGTCAACCAACCAAAAATTGGTAAAACGGTCAAAAGTTACTCAAACAGCTATTTGTTAAATAAGTCCTTAATTTTAAAAGTTTGAAATTAGATTAATAATCATAAAATCATAACTTTTAAAAATTGAATTTATTGTTTTGAACATATTAAATTTATAATATTTATCATATTTTTTAAAAAAGAACTAAAGTTTTCTCCAATTTTTATAACTTTTATTTTAAATTAAGGTTTTAATAGTTTATTTTCCTAGAACTCATCTCTCCATTTTTCCTTTCTTTTTCAAGCCTTAAAAGAAACTAGGTAAAACCTCACTAGCATATGAAGCTTAAAGGCACTATCTTGTAGAAAACTTGAGAGTTAGAATAGGATGTCTATGCACATACACATATATCTGTATTCATGTCTGTTTAAAATATCTGTATATATACACTTTATTATGCAATTTTGATACTGTTATTTTCTTACTCACAAATGTCTCCTAGCTAGTATTCGCAAAATAGGGAAAGCTTTATTTGTTAGTTTTATAAAACTATAAAATTGTTTTTTAGTAATTATATGTTATAAAAGTTTTAATGAATTGCATCAAGTTGGAATCTGCATTACCTGTAAGTTATGGAAACTTGCTCGAAGGTGATTTCCTACGCCATTATGTGGTGGCTAAAGTTGAGGCATGACATTCAGTAAGTGTACACTTTAGAAGCATACGTAAGATTAATACCTCCACCTGAAGCCCTGAGGCTTGCAAGATGCATTATGGGCCCTCCTTAGAAAGGAAAGTCTCCTACAGCTTGAGCTCCTCGTTTAGCGTTCATTGTGTTGTCAAGGTGTAAAGCCTTGAATTCAACTGCTTTAAAGGCTCTTCCATTAATAACAACATCTTCTGAAACTGTGACTAAGGGGTATTCACTACAAGAAAAAGAAACAACAACGATGACACTTTTAGTGATGACAAAATTTTGGTCGTCGCTAGAGGTTTTTCCGACAACAATGTCGTCGGTGAAGTGTAAAAAAAATTCGGCGGGAAAACAAAGGCATTAGCGATGACAAATGTCGTTGCTAAAGAGCTGAAAAAATTTCAGCGGGAATTTTCGACATTCAGCAATGACAAAGTCATCGCTAAAAGGTAAACCCTTCACCGACAACAATTGTCGTCGCTGAAGGTCTGCCTCGAAAATAGCATAAGAGGTTTAGCGATGACAATTGTCATTGCTGTAGGGCAAACCCTTCACTGACGATATTGTCGTCACTGAAGGTTTGCCTCAAAAATTATAAAAGACCTTTAGCGACAACAAATATCATCGGTGAAAGGTTTATCTTACAGCGATGACAATTGTCGTCGCTAATTGTCTTGTGCTATTTTCGAGGCAGACCTTCAGTGATGACAATGTTGTTGGTGAAGGGTCTACCCTACAACGACAACTCTTTACTGATAACCGAGTTTTTTTGTCATCACTGAAGAGTATGCCTATATATTGATCCGCGCCTCCTCACCTCTCATTCGGGCGATTACAAAAGAAAAGCTGGACCTGAGGTGAGTTTCTCTTATATTTTTTTTCTAATTTAGTGTATTTATTTTTTATATATATCTGTAATAATTTTTTATATTTGATACTTTAATTTGTTAGTTATTATTAGCATTCATCATTATTCGTGGGGAGTATTCAGAATACATTTGATCACTAGATTTTTGCCGTTAAGGCATGTGAATTAAAATTTATAGTATTTTTATTGTACAATATTATTTGTGAGATTAATAGTTTGTAATGAGTTAATAGAATTGATAATATATTCAATTTAATATGAAATTTCATATTGTTTTGTTTTGCATGTTGTAAATATTAAATTTGTTTACATAAATTTATCTTAGCATAAAATTTGTAAATATAAATTTTGTTATTATTATGTATTCTTTAAATTATAGCTTTATATTATATGATATATGTGTAGATTAAATTATTAGACTAGGGTAAGATAGAGTTGTTATGATATTTTATTTATAAAATTTAAAATTTAGGTTGTAATTTAAGAAATTTCAAAATCATTAGTTTTGTTGAAATAATATAACATAGAAAATTAGAATAAGTACATAAAGATAGCTTAAAATAAGAGATTATAATAATATAATCTCTTTCTTTATTAAAATTAAAATTGAAATTGAGATTGAAACTTACCAATCCAAATTATACTATTTACACCACATAATAAGAAAAATTTAATGGTACTTTAGACCACATGAAAATCGAACCTAACAATCCAAATTATACTATCTACACTACATAGAAAAAAAAATTCAACTAAACTTGAGGTCACATAAAAATCACTTCATTTATAAATAAATTAAAATTACTTTTTATTTTTAAAAATAGAAAAATTTATAATTGATCAATTTTCAAGATTTATTTGTTAAAATTATTTTTTAAAGCTAGACCCTACACACAATCAAAATAAATTATATTTTTATATTATTTGAAGAAGATTATATTTTGTTAATTTCAATGTCAAATTTGTGATTAAGTGAATTGTTTTTACAATTAACAATTTCAACCGCTATGTAATATGATTTTTTTCTTGGATTAAATATTAATTTTCAAATTAAGGAATATAATATTTTAAAATTATGAAATATTTCTTAATACTATTTTGAGAAATTATATGTTATGTACCTAATTCTAATAGCTAAAATTACAATAACATTACATTAATGAATAACTTATGAAATTAACAATAACTACAATAAAAAAAATTTTAAGCCAAATCTACTAATACTATAATCTCTTGGATATTAATTTGGTGTTATTTATTTTAAATCTTCTTAGAATTTGCTTAAATTTAAATAAAAAGAATAGAATTATAAAATATTAAAATGATAAAAATTATTTAATTTGTTTACTATTAGATTAAAAGAAATATTGAAAAATAATAGTTTTCTATTTTGTGAGTAAAAACTGACTTTCTTTTAATGTTGTAATGATAAATGTTATTATTTAGTTATAATAACTTGTGACATATTACACTTGTATAATTATTATATATAGTACTGGAGATTAAAAGACTTCTTGGCAAAATCATCAAAACAACCTTATAATAATAGAAATAAAAAAACTTCCCTCGTATGATAATTTACAAGCACTCATAAAATGCACGTCTCTTTAGAGATGTTGAATTGTGCACCTTATACATATAGCAAAGTAGGTTATACATTTGAATTACCACAAATTTATTTTGAAACATAACAACTGTTATGGATATATAAAAAAATTATTAATTTTTAATCATAAGACACTTAAATAAGAATATTGATGGTTAAATAATGATTCTCATAAAATGTCATATCTTTAATTTTAATTGTTGTAAATCTATTTTTACAATAATTTCAAATAGAACTGCATTTGTATTTACATTATAAGCTTAGACCCATTCAAAAGTTCGTTGTTCTCTATACGTCAACTAACCCATTGTCATGAGAAATTGGACAGTTTTATATATGTTCTGTAGTTGTTATTAGCAATTTATCTGGTGGTTGTTTGATATTATGGGAATATCTTAGCATCCTAATTCTTCTCCGGTTATAAACTATACAATCGTATAGTTTACACACTTGGAGAACCATGGGGAGATGCTGTTGAAATTTCTGCACAAAGCAAATGATGAGTGTGGATAAATTACGCAAAAACATAACTACAGAAGTATCTTGAATGGGATAGGACCCTACCCTTCAAAGTTAGAGTGATACAGTGAATTGAGGGTATATATCAAATATTAGTCACAACACTTTATTCCACCTAAAGCTATTATCTTCCTGTTCAATGACACAATGTCTATAGATAAAAGTTGGATACATCTTCCAAATCGCTTGTCAGATGAGTATTGGAATGGTGCGGTGGCATTTGTTGAAAAAGCTAAACACTTTGCTGATGAAAGGAATTTAGTAAGATGCCCATGCAAAAAGTATGTAAACTTATTACTCCAAACATTACCAATGCTGGAGGCACATATTATAGATAATGGATTTCATCCATTATACATAAATTGGGTACACCATGGTGAAACAGATGTTTTAACTTCTAAGAGAACTTGGGGGGCATCTACCGACAATAGAGATGAAGTGGCAGATATTTTACACGACTTCATCAACCTTCATGAACCTGAAGAAGTAGTTCGCAATGATATGGAAAGGAGTGAAAATGCACCTGACGGAGACATTGGAGCAAACTATAGTAGTTGTGATAATCTATTTGACTAAGTAGAAGTAGAGTTGTACCTAGGATGTTCGTCGTTTTCAGCTTTGAACTTTCTGGTGAAACTCATGCACTTGAAGATTCTGTATAAGTGGACAAATAAGTCATTTGATACTTTTTTTAAGTTATTAAAAAAGGCATTTTCAAATGATAATAAATTACTCGAATCGTACTACGGTACTAGGAAATGGCTCAACAAGTTGGGATTAGGGTATGAATCAATTCATTTCTTGAAAGGACATGCTTCGAAGGATAATTGTCCAATTTATGAGAAAAGCCGATAGGTAGATAAAAATATAAAAGGAAAGAAGGTGCCTCAAAAAGTGGTTTGCTATTTTCCATTAACTCCTCGGTTAAAGCGATTATATAGGTCGAGACACACTTCAAAGAATATGATATGGCATCACACTGGTAAGTCAAAAGATGACGGGGTGATGCGACATCCCGTTGATAAAAAAGCTTGGCAGGAGTTCGATAAAAGGTATCCTAATTTCTCCACTGACCCATGCAATGTTAGGTTGGGTTTAAGTGCCAATGGATTTAATCCTTTTGGTGATAGGAGCCTGTCGTACAACATGTGGCCAGTAGTGATGACCATTTATAACTTGCCACCATGGATATGCATGAATAAGTCCTTTTTCATGTTGACCCTATTAATCCCAGGACTGCAAGCACCAATCAAGGATATTGATGTATTCTTACAACCAGTCATACAAGAGTTAAGGCATCTCTGGGAGAGAGGAGTAGAAACTTGAGATGCAAACACAAATACGATGTTCAACATGCAAACAGCTTTGATATGGACTGTGAATGATTTTTCTGCTCGAAGTAGTCTCTCTGGGTGGAGTGGACAAAGATATAAAGCATGTCCCACATGCAACCTGGCTACTCAATTAATCCGTCTTAGAGGAAAAATAGCTTTTATTGGTCATTATCGTTGGCTACCAAGAAGTCACACATGGAGGAGCAGGAAAGAATTTAATAGAAGGTCGAAGAGGAGGGCCTTTCCTTGTCCTCTTACTAATAGCATTATCATGGATCAATTAGGAAAGGTGGCATAGAGGCTTCCTAGAAAACATGCTCAATTTGGTGGTGTAAAGCAAAAGAGGGGTGTCGATGAACTTAATTGGAGCAAAAGAAGTATCTTTTTTTATCTCCCGTATTAGCCGACAATGAATTTAAAACATAACATTGATGTGATGCATGTTGAGAAGAATGTATGTGATAGTGTTTTGGGTACATTATTGGATATTGAACATAAAACAAAAGATACGAACAACATAAGACGAGATCTAGCAAACATGAAGATAAGGCCTAACTTACATCTATATGAGCAGATGGGTCATCCATTTAAGCCCATGCTGCATACACGCTTAACCAGGGAGAACAAAGATGATTTTGTCAATATATAAAAAATGTGAAATTTCTAGATGAGTTTGCTGGGAGTCTCTAGAAGAATGTTATTGATCATGACATGAAATTGAAGGGGTTGAAATCACATGATTGTCATGTTATTATGTAAAGATTGTTAGGCCAGGAGTTCGAGCCTTTTTGCCAAAAGAATTATCATATCCACTTGTTGAGTTATGCAACTTCTTCAATCAAATATGTGCCAGAACTCTCAACATGAAGGATATTTTGCAAGCCAAACAAGACATTATCATTATTTTATGCAAGCTTGAGAGGATATACCCTCCAGCATTCTTTGACATAATAGTTCACTTAGTGATGCATTTGCCTGATGAAGCATTGGAAGGCGAACTCGTTCATTTTTTATGGATGTACCCATACGAGAGATATATAAAAAAGTTGAAGGATTATGTTCGAAATCGTGCTCGACCGGAGGGTTTGATTGTAGAAGGATATATTGTTGATGAGGCATTAACATTCTTCTCTATGTACTTGGAAGGAGTGAAAACCAGATTCAACCAGCCTGATAGAAATCAAGATGTAACACCTAGTCAAACAAGAAAGACATTGTCGGTGTTCTGATCCCAGTGTCGACCAATGGGGAAGAAGATTATTTCTCACTTCGATAGGAAGGATCGAGATGTTACAGTATGGTACATCTTGAATAATTGTACTAAGATTGAAAAGTATCTCCAGTAAGTATCTATGATCATTTATGCTTTTCTCCTAAATAATTATAATACACTAAGATTCTTATGTTCTATAGTGAGCACCAACTGAAACTCGAACGAAGTGGTGCTGAAAACATTGACAATTTACAAAGAACCAAATTTCCCTCGTGGTTTTACTCGAAGGTAAGGGTTTTTTCTTCCTAAATACATTAAATCGATATCCTAAATATTGACAATTATTCCTACAAATCTTTCAATTTAATTCAACAAATTTATTGCACTTTTGTTTATGTACCATTTACATAGGAACGGTTCTCCAAAGGCCATTGAAGAGTTACTTTATTTAGCCTCCGGTCCTAATTTCACTAGCATGATATACTCTACATGTATTGTGAATGAAGTTCGATTTGTAGTCGAAACTCAGGATGAGAAGCATAAAACACAAAATAGTGGCATTTCTATTCTGAGTATGATGGTAACATGTTCTGTGGTGTACTGGAGGAAATTATTGAGTTAACTTATTTAAATAATTGCAATGTGACTTTATTTAAATGCAAGTAGTATGACACTGATCCTACAAAGAAAAAATTTTATATTGACAAGAATATCACAAACATCTCCATTAATGGGCAATGGTATAAAGATGATCCTTACATACTTGCTACCCAGATAAAATAAGTATTTTACACTGAAGATCTCCTTAATGGACCAAATTAGAAGGTCATCCATAATTTGGTGCATCGCGACATATGGGATCTACCCAGTGATAGAGACCATGCACAAGACTTGTTATTTCTACAAGATAGTAACTCATCTAATTTCAACCTGACAGTTGATCTTAGAGATTTCCATCTAGTAGATCTAAGTAATCAATGAAATAAACCTTCATTCATTCCACCTTCCAAGAATGTTGGATCTGGTGAACATGGAGAAGATGCCTTTATCGATGATGATGATAGTTTCTCTGATGAAACGATTAATGATTATACAGAGGAGGGGCCTTTACAATCAGATAACGAAGGAGAAATCGATGACAATGAGTTTATTAGGTTCACTGAGATAAAATAAGATATTCGAACTATAACTCGTAACTATGTAAGCATGATTGGTCCATTAATGGGCAATGGTATAAAGACGATCCTTACATACTTGCTACCCAGATAAAATAAGTATTTTACACTGAAGATCTCCTTAATGGACCAAATTAGAAGGTCGTCCATAATTTGGTGCATCGCGACATGTGGGATCTACCCAGTGATAGAAACAATGCACAAGACTTGTTATTTCTACAGGATAGTAACTCATCTAATTTTAACCTGACAGTTGATCTTGGAGATTTCCATCTAGTAGATCTAAGTAATCAACGAAATAGACCTTCATTCATTCCACCTTCCAGGAATGTTGGATCTGGTGAACATGGAAAAGATGCCTTTATTGATGATGATGATAGTTTCTCTGATGAAACGATTGATGATTATACAAAGGAGGGGCCTTTACAATTGGATAATGAAGGAGAAACCGATGACAATGAGTCTATTAGGTTCACTAAAAAAAATAAGATATTCGAACTATAACTCATAATTATGTAAGCATGATGGTTTAAATAATCTATGTGGTTCCCAAAGTTATACCTTATAATTTGATTTTTTTATTGTGGATTCTCCATTAATGACTTGTATAATGTGTATTATTTCGGTTATGGCATATGTCAAGGCATGACACAATGGAGGTGATGCTGGAGGCGACCCACCGCAGTGTCCCACCTACATTCTATCACAATGCAAGGGCTCAGGTATCTGTTCTTAGCTGTACATACTTGAGATTGATTAAATATCTTATTAATGGTATTGATATTTTTCTTTATCTATTAAAGAGATAGCTGTGAGAAAGAGGGGTTCAAATAAGTCCCTCAAGCTGCATAAGAAGATAGGCCGGGGTAGGGGGAGACTGATGCCTGTATAGTTCGATACGACTAATACATGACATGCAGTTGGGGAAAATGCTAGCCATCTCCCTCGTGACATTGGCAGCATGATTCGAGCTCACGTCCCACCTTATTATAAGTTATGGCGGGCTGTACCTCAAGAGATCTGAGATAGAGTTGTGCAGGAGGTTTGCGTAAGTATCCATCTCCTCCATTTACTGAATTAATCCTTCTAAGATTAAAATTCCTAAATATAAAACTCAAAAATTTGTTAAATGTCTTCTATTGTAGTCCTACTTTGAGTTTCAGGGTATCTCCGAGGGTGATCAAGATAGAGCAATTTTAGGTTTGATGTGGTCTGCTGCAAACCTATATAGGGATTGGAAGTACATGTTGAACAAGCACTTCTTGGAGCATGGGGGCAATCGGGACTAGGATTATAATCTGGATCGTACTAGACATTGTGTGCCCCGATCTATTACACTTGAGACATGACAGAGGTGCATGGACTTTTTTGATAGTGATGCCTATAAGGTAAGTATGACATTCAATGGAATTACCTTTTTTTTCACATATCTTAATTATAAACAAAAAAAATTGAATACTATTTTTTTTAATTTGCAGGAGTTGTTTAGCAGGAATACAAATAATAGAGCACAAAAGGTCATGAATGATTGACATAGTTCAAAGTCTATTGCTACACATTGATTTGATAAAGTAAATTAACTTTTTTACATTATTTTTTAAATGCACATTTTTCTAGATAGCTTTTTGTTCATTATTTATTTATTTCCATCATTTATTTATTTTCATCATTTTTTGCCTCTTACAAAAAATGAACAGAGGAATAGAGATACTAGTGAGCTGCAGTCGGTTCCCGAGAATTTTAAGGATCGGCACACCTATAGGTTAAGGGAGTGGGTGCATTCGATCCCTCAGGGACAATATGTGAGTTAGTTAAAATTTATATTTTAAATATAATTCTACGAATATATGTGATAAGAATTATTTTCCTAATTTAGAGTTTTAGTAATTTAAGGCGAGGATGACTGAGCTCGTGACTCAGCACGCATAATCTAGTGTATCATCCACTAGTTTGCCTCCAACTCCTGTACAAATTGATGAGGTTGTCATCACTGACGAGGTGCTTGGCACTCGTCGAGGGCACAGGAGGGCTGTTGGGTGTGTGCTGGTTTGTCAGTCTTATCAGTCAGCAGGGACTTCTAGTGCGACGGCGAGCTCGTAGTCCGTGTCTCAGGTCACTGAGTTGTAGGATGAGCTACAACAGACTCAAAAGCAATATCAACATAGCCAGCGGTTGATTCAGGAGTAGCAGCAGCGACTGGATCATCAGCAGCAGCAGATTACACATCAGGAGTAGATGCGTGGGTAGATGGAGTAGTAGATTTAGACCTACCTTACCCAGATGAATTCCATTATTAGACAGCAAGGTATTATCTTACTGCTGCCACCATTTGTTGCTACTGCTACACCGCCTAAGCCAAGCAAATTTGCGAGGGCACCTGCCGCTCAACCACTTGATCCTTTTTAGCCATCACCATCGTTTTATCGTCCTCGTTGCCAAGATGATGACGATGATGATGATGAGGATGCATCGGCATATTTTCACTTCCCTTCTCCGTAGTTTCTTATGTATATGTATATTTGTATTTCTCATATGTAGACATTTACATGGATTGTGTATATTTAATTTATTCATATAAATATTGTATTTACAATTATTTTATGAGTATTCCTTTTTTTATGTTGGATCAAATTATTAGACATTATTATTAGTATTATTAATGCATTATAGTTGTATAATTTCAATTGAATTAAATTAAAAAAATATAAATATGATCCAAATGAATTCAAATAAAAAATATTTTAAATTATGTTGTTAAATATAATATATTATTTGAAATACAATTAATTATAATAGCAATTTAAATTTAAAATTTTAAAAAAAATTCAAAAAAGGCATTAGCAGTGATATTGTTGTCACTATAGATTAACTTTTATTGACAACAACTCAGTTTTCAGCGACGACATTGTCATCGCTAAAGGTGGATTTACAGCGTTGACAATGTCGTCGTTGAAACCAGACCTACAGCAATGATAATTGTCGTCGCTAAAGATTGAATTTACAGCAACGATAATTATCGTCACGAAATATGTCTATAGTGACGACAAAGTCGTCACTATAATCACTTTTAGCAACGATAATGTCGCAGCTAAAATTCAAATTTTAAATTTTTTTGAATTTTAAAATTATTTTCTACGATGATATAGTTATCGCTAAAAGTCGTACTTTTAGCGATAATAAATTGTCATCGATGTTAGTTGTTTCAGTTACGAAACTATTCCGACGATATTTTCAGCAACAGCTTTGCATTTACCGACAACTGTAAACTCTTTACCAATGACAATTGTCGTCACTAAAGGTCTTTTTTGCTGTAGTGATTTGTTTTGATGAAAAATATATCTTATAAGAATAGTTTCATTTAATTGTATGTATAGTCATAAAATATTAAGATAATAGATTATATTCTATTTATTAAATGTTATATATAAAGAATGTTGTAGAAGGTAATATTCACTTTTTTAAAAAAAAAAGAAAAAGGTTGTTTCTCCCTTACTATCTTGATATTATACATATTTTTTTATAATATATATACTGCGTACAAATAAATAAATTTTTTAATAAAAAAATATCTTTCAATAAAACAAATTGATACATATATCTTCAAATAAACATAAATCATGATGTTCTACCGGTCATGAATAAGTTATCTAGTTGCCCTTTGTAGGTGTTGCTTGATATTGGTATTAAGATATTATTGCCCCCTTTGTTATTATCGTAATTCATTTGATCAATGTCATTGACATGCAAGTTACTACTATATCAAATTTTAACATTCATTCTCTCTTTTTTCCCCAAAAAAACTTTGAACCATTTCTTTCTATTTGTCATTTAAAATAAAAGTAAAGAAATTAAAAAGTTTAATAAGCAATCTCATTTTTAAAAAATAGGAAGTGCATTTTACTAATTTATCCTTGATATTTACCTAAAAGGTAAAAGACAAGAAAAAGATAGTATATACGTATTCTTGATTTTTTTAAAATAACAAATAAAAAATAATAGAAAAACTCCAAAATGACGTATCATAAGAGACCGAAGAGTAATAGAATGCAAACTTTGTGCCTCAAGCCTTCAATTAGTACAAAAATGCCATTACATAGATCTATGAAAGAAGTTGTGTGCTGATTTATTTTTGTGTTTTTCTTATCCAGATTCTATAAATGAGTAATCTTACAATGATAAATGCTTACAACGTACAAATAAAAATCTCTATAGGATTATCTTATTTAATTTTTCATGCAAGATATTCGTCACCAACGAGTTTCACTCTAACCTATACGTATTTTCTTCATGACAAATTAATCATGTGTTATGGGCAGATTTATTACATAATGTAGAAAACAAGGACAAAGTATACAGACGACAAGGAATATAAAATATCAATCAAACTTCCATAGCATGATTTTTGTTGTCATCAATGTCTATAAATTCTATGAAAATCATCTGAAGTAATTTATATTTAAACCTCCCCTAAAGCTTGGACTAAGGAAAGAATTTCTTATTTTAACCAATAACAGTGATAATCACTTTTTTTATTTCAAAGCTTTCGCTACTTTTCTCTAATTTTGGTCTTTGAAATTCCAGCTTGCATGCCTTTCTGCGACTAAATGCACAGTTGACATCATCTTTAGGCAAATGCACGATCATCTTAACATTACTCCTGGCTGTTCAAACAAAAACGAGTTTCACTCAGTCATTAAATACAACAAATCCAAGCCTTGCATGCAGAAAGTAGAAATCTATTAACAAACCTCTTTAATATTTGAAGGCATGCATGATTTTATATTATAATTGCATGACGTGATTGCCGTTATGTTACAGTAAATGTAACTTGGGGAAATGCAAAAATTAGTACAACCATAATATTAGGAGCAATATTTTCTATCTATAGATCACAACCCACAATTTAAAATTGAAATTGCAGTTAAAAGGGTTTATGGTTTAGGACAGGGAAGATTCAAAACTTTATCAGCTTCTTGATATCTTTGATGAAGTTTCTCTTTGCATTTCAATTTTTTCGTTAGAGCTTTTGTTGGCTGTTAGACCATGAAAACAAATGGGATTAGTTGGGATGTAAATAAAAACCAAATGAAAAATTAAAAAAAAAATCTTAAAATATATATACTTATATTCTTTTCAACTACTTTTGGACTTCAATAAACTGTGTCCCTGTCCATCTTTGCTAAAGTTAGAGGACAATACCTCTCTTCATTTGCTGGTTTGGTCATTTTTTCAGGTGAATCTTTTTTTGGGTTTTCAATTCGGCCATTATTGTCACTAGAGTACAGCTCTAGCTTTCTTTTGTTTCCTTTGGGAACATGGCTTCTGCTTTCATGAATCTTTTCAGCTTCATAGCTATCTTCCATGACCAAATATGTAACTATAGTGATGTTAATTCAGCAAGAATACAAAAATAACAAGAAACTTAACCTAGAGAATAGTAGCTAATGGCAATTGAATTCAAACTTACTTCCATTATCATTGACACCATTGAAAAACTCCACCAAAGGCACGAAATAAGACCGGCAACAGCAAAGGAAAAAGGCATTAGATTAACAAATATTCATAACATGTAAAGCAGATATTAGTTTACTAGCGCTAGCTACTACATGCACATAGTTTTCAACGATTTTAGACACGATAACAGTACATGCAATATGTTTCGTCCAACTGTAATTTTCTATATTATTTTTTCACAATAAACTTATTTGTCTATAATTTAGATTGTTGCAGCCCAATTTAAAAGTATCCCTTACATTATCCTTCAAATTTGCGTATAATTAAAATATAATCTGAGTCAAACTTACAGTACTATTTCACTTAGATGGAGTGAGTATGAATCAAATTATTATTATAATATAAGATATTAGAACTACATGCGCAGGTAGTATTTTTCCATACTTGAATAAGAAAATAAAGTTAATTTATTTACATCTCAAAAAAGGTCCATGGGAGGTTGATGAGAAAGGAGGAAATTTTCTTTATCCATTGGAGGAATAGGCAAGCTTCCAGCATCATCATCTCCCAGGGATGAATTTAGATCTTTAGAATATTGATCTTCTACATCAAAAATTCTACATTAATTAATACTGACCGCTACATTAATTTTGTACTAAACAAAAGTTAAACAAAATTAACTGAGAATATAAAAAATAATGCAGATAAGCGAAACTCCTAATAATGATCTCGTTACCTCCAAGACTATTTGTGAATTTGACATTCTCTTTCACCAGTGTCGTCCAACTACTGCAATTTGGTAAGTGAAGAACTAAATTACTAACGGATAAAAACTATATTAAATGAGAAATTTTAATACTAATAGGCAACAACTATTTTTTATAAGAAACAAAAATGATGACTATATGAGTGATTCAAGACAAAGGCTCCTCATCAATTATGCCCCCTACACAACAGTTAACTTGTTATTAAAGCACGAATATTATAACTTCGTAAAGAAAGTGATTTTATTGTTAAAAAAGGACAAGGAATATTTTAAGTTGAATTGAGTTTGAGAAGCTTCAAATTTATTAATGGAATCCTTCTTACATTCAAGTATTTCATGCATTATGACTATTTTCCACGATTAAAATCAAAGATCATTTAATTGTAAGGAACAACCTGCGCACAAGTGCAATTAAGATATTCTTAGGTAAATAGTGCCTACCATATTATTTTTAGACAAACAAGAAAGGGATCTAGACATAAAACATATCATACATAAATTTTTTGAACTTTAATTCATATTTTTTAAAATCACGCTTTAATTAATTGTATCAGTACTTAAGTGAGTATTTCAACTATGATAGATTTGCTTATAATTTCATTGCGCATAAAAAATCATTTAACAAGATTCATGCATACCTACTTGTTCAATCTTGAGATTGTATATATATATGTAGGTATGGAATCTTCTATTAAGTTGCTATGTTTCCTATTACCGATTGAGGAATTTTATCCAGAATATTCTGATTATTGTACAAACTGAAATTAACATAAGCATTTATTTATTTAATAATGGTCTCCGCAGGCTGTTTTATTTGCTTGGAATTGTGCTCTGCATGCAAATCTACACACCGTCACGTTTATCATTCCTAAAAAACATAGACAACATGAGATATACACAAATAAATCTAAATCTTATGCCTAGAATCGAAGAAAGATGATGCAGAACCTATATACTTATATTATACCTGTAAAACCTGGATTGAGATAACCACTAATTAGAGCTTTCTTAGTGTCATGGGCTGGTAGTCATCTAACTGAAACTATGTGGTGCATGCTTACTACTTTTGGTGAACATGTTAACCTTCTTATTAAATCCACTCATGGCATGCTTGGTAAAGATAGCAAAACTCATGCGTCCATAAGCCTCAATTAAATATTGCCAAAGCACCCATACATATTGAACTGTAAAATCGCCTTACCCATGAAGCTTTTGAGTACAACAAGCCGAAATGGACAATTGAATGGAGAGAAGGACACTCAGTTCACTTGGCATATGCTTCATAACATAATTTTGAATGTATAGGGGATGGTCACAAGGTAACACACTCGAGTTCCTAGGTTAATGTCCAAGCACTAAGCCTTCCTGACACTCCACCTCCATTCAAGAGCATTTTGAGGAAAAAAAAAAAAACCTATCCACAAAAGTAAACATACCTTTTTCAAATTGTTATGAGCCTTTTTCTTAAAGTTCTAGGTATCCATTTCACATCAAAATCTACCAACATGAAGATAAAAATGTCAAGATCATAGATGCAACTTCCTGAACTCCTTTGAATTCTCGAACCATGCCAAAATTATCAAAATATCCCTAAAATTGAAAAAAATGTGAAAAACAGTGCACTAGTCAAATTAATCCCAAATTTCAACCACAAGTCAATTATAATATGCTTGATTTTCCCACCAAGTCTTATCTTAAACTAATTATGTTTGCCTATTAAACTATCACAACTTTCAGCTTGTGACATTTTTCCTTACTTCAAATGTTAATGCCTTCATTAATGCCTAAATTTGATGCAGTTTCATGAAGAATCTACTTACTCTTTTGAAATTTCATGGTAGTGTTTAGCCTATTCCTCTGAGTTACTACCTTAACAATTTAAGCTTGTCTCTTTGAGCACTATGAATATTCCCTCATCTCGAATTTGGGTTATTACCTTTGCAACATTGGTATTCTCTTAGCATAATACATTTTCCAGAAATTTCTTAAAAGGCTACCTCTGTAATCTCTTTTCAAAGTATCTTGACATCCTCTGGTACTACTTTTCCACTAGCTCCTCCAAACTCATTACCTCTATGACTCGTCAAATAGCTAGTTGTCTTTACAATTTTGTGCTCATTGCATTTACAATTTACACAGATGCCACCTCTGCAAGGAAAATGTGTGTTAACACCATAACTCATGACCATTGCTTGGTACTCCAAGTTACCTACTAATATGTAACTTGCACTTAATGTCCCATGACTATTAGTACAAAAAATAAGACTTATGCTTAATCTATGCATAGATCCTATAACCTTACTCCTAAGTCCATTTGTTTGATTTCAATCAATTCATTACACTTTGTAATGACACTTTCACACTTGATTGGATTCTCTAATCCTCTTTGAATTGATACCCTCTAGCATCTTATCAACCATCACAACCTAGTTGGAGTTAATGCTCTCTTGCATCGTAGTCCTCACAACCCTTCCTAACTTGAGCAACATCCATTAATGTATAGGCTCTTGTAGTCCTAACTCGAATGTGTCATTTAATAACTTTTTGGAGCACATCCTTTGATGGCTCTCCCACTTTAACATCTTGAAAAGGTTTGAGCATTGAGCATCCTCCACTCTAACTCGAGCTCTACTTTACCTGTGTACAAGCAAATCTAAACTCATGGTCATTGCCATAAAATCTTTTGTCCTTGTAACTTTGTAGTGTTAGCTTCCTATTACTCCTCCGAGACATTGTTGCCACTCTGTAATGTAACTATATAACTTAGCCTCTTACATCAAAAAATCATGTAGAAAGATTGCATGTTCTCTATCTAACCCATAAATTGTGTATATGACATTGATTCTTCTAAAACTCTACCAAGCCCTTCAGCTATACACCTCTAAGTAACTCAAATGATCCTTTTGGACCACCTTAATATGATTTTGGACTACTCCTTTTGGAGCAATCCATTCATACCCTTCAATTATGGCCATGCATTTCTACATGACCAAAAGCTTCACCCTTAAGATTCACTGATATCTTAGGAAGTAGTTAAACCCTCTAGTAAAACTAAAGTTTCTCCCACTAGAATGGCTATTAATTCACTTATCCCTCTAAATGATGGTCTACATCCTTCAATACTACTACCATGAATGAGTGCATAAATAACATCCTATGCACATAAGTAAGATAAGCCTCTGGTACAAATGCATGCACTCGATGCACTAATCCACGATCACTCGAATGCATCATTCTTTTGCACACTACCTTTTTAGGTTAATCTAATCTTTTACACTCTTTGGTTAAGTCTTTGGCAATGACTCCTTTGAACTTAAGAATAATTGCTTCACATATCCTTCATATAGTATTGGACAGGCCATATCTAAACTAATTATAGCCTATCTAATCTTGGCCCTCTAGCATAAACCAAGCTTTGGTACCAAATGTCATGAGCCAATAACTCTCTAACTAAAACCACACAACGCATGCTTGTCACTCTTAGTGAACATGTCAACCTTCCCATTAAACCCACTTATGGTAAACTTGGTAAAGATAACAAAACTCACAAGTCTACTAGCCATAATTGAATATTACTGAAGCACCTACACATACTAAACTGAAAGATCGACTCATACATGAAGCCTTTAAGCATAATGGGCTAAAAAAATAATTGAATAGGGAGAAAGATACTCTATTTACTTGGTATATGCTTCATTACATTGTTTTGAATGTGTAAGGAATGGTCACAAGTCAAGATACTCAAGTCCTTAACTTAGTGTTCAAACACTTTGCCAAGCCTTTCTCACACTTTATCTTCTCTTAAAATGCATTATAAGCAAAAGTACTCCTAGCAATAGTAAGCATACTTTTTTCTAATTATCATAAGCCTTTTTCTTAAAGTTCGGGTGTACGTCTATTTTGCACCAAAACCTACTGACAAAAAGATATAAATGTGAGGATCATAGATATAGGCTTCTCAAACTCCTTTAAATTCTCGAACTATGCCAGAATTATCAAAATACTTCCAAACTTGAGAAAATCAAGAAAAATAATACACTAACTAAATTAATCTCAAATTTCAGTCATAGGTCCTTATAATATGATTGATTTTTTCACCAAATATCGTCTCAAATTAAGCATGTTTATCTGTCAAACTGTCATAACTGCTAACTTGTGACACTTAATAACTCAATGATTTCAGCCTCCATGTATCAAAATAAAGAAAAGCACAAATCAAAGTCTAGGACAAGAGTATAACAACTTATATTATGCACGCAAAGGTTTGCTAAACTCATTCTCATTTACAAAACAATTAGGACCCATATTTTTAATTCATTGATCATTGATCTTATGCAATGTTTAGGCATCAAGTATGCAATTCCAAACTTTCAACTCATTACAATATGGAAACAATGTAAAATAAAGAGTAAAAGGAGAAAGTTTAGATGAAGTTTCATAGATGTTTGTTATAAAACTTTTAATTATAATTTCTCATGTGTATTACTTTTTCAACTCAACATTAATAATTATAATTCAATAAATATAATATTAATTAGTCATTTAAATAGTTAGAAAAATAATATGTACATAATTATAATTATAATTAAGAACATCACAGCAAATATTTATAGACCTTCACTTAAATTCTTTTCAAAAATAAATTATGTTAGATAATATAATTTTAAATTAAAAGACATAAATGCAATATTGTATTTGTTATTGGTTTTATGATTATAGTTTTAGTTTTCAGCATTATGTAAACTAACCGTACATAAATTATAGATGCACTTGTTCCGTTAGACCTTTTTTTAACATATTTTTAAAAATATTTTGAAGCAATCCGATATTTTCATGTTCACAGGAAAAATTTTAGCGCAATAATCCTTCCAAGCAGTCTCATAGGAGTTATAAGTATTTATATTTCCGTGTGAACAGCTATTGATCAATCTACTTCTTAATGTTGATTAATCAATTTTCTGACTTTAACTGTCACTAGTCAGTTAACTTCTGATGTTGACCGCATTGATTAGATCACTCGATTTTCAATGAATGATCAAACTTTAAGTTAAAACATTTCCTAAAAATGGATAATTTTTTTTTAATTTTACAAAGTGATCCAAATATAATTTGTGAACGATTTTTAGAATTTCATTTTAACTAAATCAGAAAAGATAATGTGTCATTCTTTAAGATCATCTTTTGAAACATGTTAAAATTTTAGAAAATACATTTTTAAGCAACAAAACACCTTACTCTGAATTACTTGAAGTATAAAGTGAATTAACCAGATGTTGTGAATTTTCAAGAGAATCCTTAATTTTTAAAACATTACGAATGTTTGCACTGTGTTCATCAATAGAATTTATCAATGCCTCCACTTCTGCTCTACTTTTGCCCCTTATTTCTTCGGATTGCAACTCCGAATCATCATTGCAACAACACCTGGGGAGCGCGCAAGAGTACATTTTCTCCAATTTTCCCTCGACGAACTTTGAATTCATTCAAATCATCAGAAGCTGCCACACTTATTGCATTGTCTATTACAGTGTAAATAGTCGTATTTGCACTTCGAAAATATCTCTTCCAATCTTCCAAATACTTCAATTCCATGGTTATTTATAAGCTAAAGCCTAAGAACATTAAGATAAATACTATAGGAAATTAGGCTTTTAGGGACAACAATTGTATCAGTATAAATATCTCGATCATAGCCAAATATAAAAGTCATCGAAGAAAATATTATCAATAAAAATTGATCGATGTTGGAGCCAATACCAACAACAACGTTGTCATCAATAGAAACAAAAATTTTTACAACAACAAAATCCTCGCTAAAATATTTTTACAATTAAAATTTTTTTTAATTTTACTTTATAATGACGACGTTGTCATCACCATAGGTTTAAATTAAAAAATATAAAAATTAAAACTTTACTTTTACTAACGACATTGTCATCAATAAAATCATTTTCAAAATTTATATATTTTTTAATTTTATTTTATGATGACAATTGTGTCATCATTATAGATTTGAAATAAAAATATAATATTTAAAATTTTATATTTAGTGATGACAATGTCATTGTTGAAAATTTTTATAATTAAATTAAAATTTAAATAAAATTAAATAAAAATTTTGAATTATTAAAATAAATTATATTAAGTTAAAATTATAATTAAATTAATATATTATATTTAATAGCATAAATATTAATATTTTTTATTTCAATTAAATTAAATTAAATTAGTATTTTTAATTTTATTTTATCTAATTTAAATATTAAAAATAAAATACACCAATGGTACTAGTAACAAAAAAAACATACATGATCCATATGAAAAAATGAATTCTCATAATATTCAAAATTAATGTCTCTATATAAAAATTAAAAAAAAAACTATACATACGTAATAAAAAGCAGAGGGGAAGGGAGGTTAGGATTTAGGTATCTAGATGTATCATCATCCATCCTAAAGCTATCTTCATTATCATCCTAATTATGTGGGCGATACATCGAAGGTGGTGCTCAAGTAGAAAGGGATGGCTAAGCCAAGGGTGCTGTCATGAATTTGCTCATCCTAGGCTATGTAGTTGCAAAAAAAGGCATAGGCAATGTAAGTCTCTGCTATCTAAGCAGGGAAGTGAGCTTGGTGAAGTAAAGCTCCCATTGCTATTGCACCTCTTGCTACTGAGAAAGCTATCGTTAATGCTCCTAAATTAGTTACTAACTCTACTAAGTTGCTATCAACTCTACTACAGCTGCTTTTACAACTCAGTGACCTAGTAGAAATGATGTAAGCCTACCCTAGAGCTAGAGTTGCCTAGGGAAAGGAACAACAATGAACACACGACCAATCACCTTCCTATACTCTTGATGAGTGCCAAACACCTCATCAGTGATAGCGACCTCATCGATCTGTACAAAAGTGTCAAGCGAGCCAGTGGATGATACACTGGACTGCATATGTTAAGTCATCAACTTAGTCATCCTCGCCTTGATTTATTAAAACAAAAATTAATTATAAGTATTACATAATATGTTCATAAATTTTCTATTATTAAAATGTAGGGGTTAGCTAACTTAGATACTACTTCTTTAGGGTCAGATGCATTTACTCCCCCATCTGCCAGTCCTTAAAATTCTCCGACACTAATTATAGTTCACTTGTATCTTTATTTCTCTATTCAAGTTTCATAAAAAAAAAGGATGAACATGATTATTGACTTAGTGAACAAATTATACATTCAAATCATGAATGATAAGTTAAATTACCTTATCATGATGATGTGTTGTAATGGATTTTGATTCATACTGGTCATTCACCACTTTCTTCACCTTATTCTCTACATTCCTCATAGACAACTCTTATAAATTGAGAAATAATCATATAAAATTGTTGCATTTAAGATTCATAACTAAATTACAATTTAGACGTATAAAATAATTATATAAATTTATTAAATATTATATTTACCCTATAAATGTTACTATCAAAGAAGTCCACACATCTCTACCAAGTTCAAGGTGAGACAAATGGTGGCATGTAGCACCTAGTATAATCCAGGTTGAGCCCCTGCTCCAGGTCACCCCCATGCTAGAAAAAGTACCTATTCAACCTATATTTCCAGTTGCTACAAAGGTTAGCAATAGTCTGCAATAAATCACAAATCACTCTCTTCTGTTCAAGCTCAAAAAGACCCTGGAACTCAAAGTTGAACTACATTAGAAAATATTTAACTAATTTGTGAGTATTATATCCAATAATTTCAATACTAAATATAAAACAATAAAGATAATGACATTGCAAAGTATAATGAATTAACTAAAAGCAACACAATAATACCTACACTTGAAGCCTTAAGATTGGCTAGAAGAACCGTAAGCCTATGTGCTTCTCACACACCAAAATCTCCAATAACTATAGCACTTTGTTTAGCATTCATTGTGCCCTCTAGGCGTAAAATTACAGTTGAACTTAAGATTTATTTGTTTGTTTATTAGAAATTATATAGTGATAAAATATTAAGCTAATAAAAGATTTTCTACTTATTCAATGTTATATATAAGAACTGAAATAAAAATATAATATTTATTTTTTCAAGGAGAAAGATATTGTTTCCACTATTTTGATACTATATTTTTTTGTTAAATATTATTTTTTAATCACAATATATATGACTTGGCATTCCTTTACTTATATATTACATACAAATAAATACATTTTTTATGAAAAACATTTTTGATAAAACAAATTGGTGTGTGTGTGTGTGTACATCTCATCAGATGAACATAAATCATGATGTCCTAATAAAAAGACCGATCATGAATAAGTTATCTAATTATCATTTGTGGGTTTTGCTCGATATTAGAATTGGGATTATCATCCCCTTTATTATTATACATAATTCATTTGATCAATGTCATTAACATACAAGTTACTATATCAAATTTTAACGATTCCATTAGATTTGTTTCATTTTCTCTTATTTTATAAAAAAAAATGGCACAATTTCTTTTTATATGTTATTTAAAATAAAAGTAGAAAATTAAGAACGTTAATAAATAACCTCAGTTTTAAAAAACAGCAATTACATTTATTAATTTGTCATTGAACTTTACTTAAGAATCGAGGTAATAGAGGTAAAAGATAAAAGAAAAGAGATAATAAATGTGTATTCTAGATTTTTTAAAAATGACAAATAAAAAATAACAAAAAAAAATCCAAAATGATGCATAATAAGGGATGGGAGAGTAATACAATGCAATTTTTGTGCTTCAAGCTTTCAATTAGTACAAACATGCCATTATATAGTTCAATGAAAGTTGTACGCTCACTCTTTTTTTTTTTTTTTGGGTGTTTTTAAGTAATCTTACAATGAAAAATATTGATTATGAGATAGGGTAATAAAGTTCTCCATAGAAGTATCTTATTTAGTTTTCCATGAAGATATTTATCAGCAGTGAGTTTCACCGTAACCTATAATTATTTTCTTCATGTCAAATTAATCATGTGTTACGGGCAGATTAATTACGTATCCTAGTAAAACTCGGATATGATGGAAAAAAGAACAAAGTATCCAGATAATAGGAGATCTGAAACATCAATCAAACTTATGAAGCATGTAAATTTGAACTTTTTTATTGTCACCAATGTCTATAAAATCCCTAAAAATCATCTCAAGCAGTTTATAACCTATGCTGCTTGGACCAAAGGAAGGAAATTCTTGTTTTAGCCAATAACAATGATAGTCACTTTTATTTTTTCTTTTTATTTCAGAGCTTTTGCTACTTTTCTCTGTTTTTGGTCTTTGCAATTAATCCAGCCTGGCTTTCTATGGCCAAATCCACGGTTGGCACATTCTTTAGGCACATTCATAATCATCTTCGTGCTTTTCCTGCCTGATAAAACAAACGAGCTTCACTCCGTCATTAAAATTATCCATGCGTGTAGTTGTAATAACAGACCTCTCTAATAATTGTAAGCATGCATGATTTTAGATTATAATCACGTGATTGCAGTTATGTTGCAATAAATGTAACTTGGGGAAATGCAAAAATTAGTAAAACCATAATGTTGTGTGCAATATATTGCATTTATAAATCATAAACCATAATTTAAATTTGAAACTATGATTATAAAGGTTTAGGGTTTAGGGTAAGAAAAATACAAACCTTCATCAGCTTCTTGATATCTTTGCCGAAGCTTTCTCTTTGTCATTTCAAGTTTTTTTGCAAGAGCTCCTGTTGACTATTAGGCCATGGAAAAAACTGAGATTATAAGGGATGTTAATAAAAACCAAGTTCAACATATATAATTTTTAAAATACATATACTTACATTTTTTTCGGTTACTTTTGGATTTTGACTAGCTATGTCCTTGTCCATCATCTTGTTTTCAGCTAAAGTTAAAGAACAAGACCTCTCTTCATTTGTTGATTTGGTTATTATTTCAAGCGGTTCCTTTTTTGGCTTTTTAATTTGGCCAATGTTGTCACTAGGTTGCAGCACTAGTTTTCTTTTATTTTCTCTTGGACCATGGCTCATGCTTTGATGAATCTTCTCAACTTGCTGACTATCTTCAGGATCTTCTTTACATAACCAAATATGTAATTTTGGTGATGTTAATTCAATAAGAATTTAAAAATATCAAGAAATTTATCCAAGAGAATAATAGCTAATGTTAATTAAATTTGAACTTACTTTCATCGTCATCGACACCATTGAAAAACTTCACCAAAGGTAGAGCAGATTGTCAACAGCAAAGGAAAGAGGCATTAAATTAATGAACATTCATAACATGTAAAATAGATATCAGTTTAATGGCACTAACTACTACTTGTTAAAATAATTTTCAACGATTTTAAATTGTAGACATGGTAACATTACATGCAATATTTGCTTTCAAATTTGCATATATAATATAATCTGAATCAGACTTACTTATTTCAATTAGATGGAGCAAGTTAAAGTCAGATTATAATATAATATATTAGAACTAACTACATGCACAAATTGTATATTTTTTTTTCTCCCAGACTTGAATAGGATAAGAAAGTTAATTTTTATACCTCAGAAAGGTCAATGGGAGGATGATGAGAAAGAAGGAAAATTCCATGATCCATTGGAGGAATAGGCAAGCCCCCAGCATCATCATCTCTAATGGATAAATTAGGCTCTTTAGATTGATCTTCTTCATAAAAAATAGTTCGTTAATTACTGGTAGCTACTATATTTTTGTACTAAATGAAAGTTAAACAAAAATAAAATAAAAATATAAAGATAATGTAGGTAAGGTAAACTCCTAACAATGACCTCGTTACCTTCAAAATTATTTGTAAATTTGACATATTCCTTCACCATTGTCATCCAGCTACTGCAATTTGGTAAGTGAACAATTCAATTACTAAGCGTATAATGCATAACAAATGTATTCGACTAGAAGCAAAAATGATGATTATAGAAGTGATTCAAGATAGAGGTTAACATAAGCATTTACTTACGTAGCAATAGTGTTTGCAAGTTGTCTTATCTTCTTGGATCCGTGCTTCAGAAGCCTATATACTGTCTGTCCTATTAATGTCTCCTGAAAAACAGAGACCCATCAGATATGCACAAATAAATCTAGTGCCTAGACTTAAACAAAGATGATGGAAAACCTATAAATTATACCTGCAAAACTTGGACTGAGAGAACCGTTAATTGGAGCTTCCTTAATGACTCAATGATTTCGGCCTCGGTCTGTCAAAACAAAGAAAAACACAAATCAAGGTCAAGGACCAGAGTGGAACAACTTATATTTGATGGCGGTTTGCTAAAAATTCATGCTTCTTAGCTTACATTCAACTCACTCTCATTTACAAATAAATGGGACCCCATATCTTCTATTTATGATCATTGGCCTTGCCTAGGCATCAAGTATATAGTTCCAAACTTTAATCTCATTACAATGTAAAACCAATGTAAAATGAAAAGTAAATTATATTAGATAATATAATTTTAAACTACGGGTCATAAATGTAATATTATGATTGTTATTAGTTCTATAATTATAGTTTTATTTTTTAACTTTTCATAATGCAACAATACATAACCTATGGCTTCATTTGTCTCACTAAATCCTTCTTTATATATTTTTGAATATATTTTGAAGCAATCCAATATTTTTATGTTCTCAAGAATAATTATAGGACAATAATCACACCAAGTACTTTTATGGGAGACGTAAGTAGTCATGTTCCTATGTGAATAGTTACCGATCAGTCAACTTTTTATTCTGGATTAATTAATTTTCTGACATTAACTGTCATTTGTCAATTAACTTCATATGTTGACCACATTGATTGGATCACTTATTTTTCAATGAATGATCAATTTTTTTCATAAAAGCATTTTTTAAAAATTGACAAATTTCTTTAAAATATACAAAGTAATCCAAACATAATTTAGGGACAATTTTTTTAAAAAAATTTTAACCGAACCAGACAAAATAATGTGTCATTGTTGAAGATCATATTTTAAAATATGTTAAAAAATTTTAAATGTATTGTTTTACATACAAAACAGCTTCTTCTAAGTTACTTGAAGCATCAAGTGAACTAACCAGATGTTGAGAATTTTCAAGAAACTCCTTAATTCTCAGAACATTATGAATGTTTGCACTGTGTTCTTCCAAGGCTTCTGTTAATGCCTCCACTTCTACACGACTGTATTTACTGGCTCCATCCATGTACACTCTTTCCTCATTGCTGGGTCGATGACTTCTTTGTTCATCATCACGAACCACTAGATCATTACAATTCCTTCCACTTTTGCACTCTTTTTCTTCAGATTCCAACTTCAAATCATCATTGCAACAACATTTAGGGAGCGTGCAAGAGTAAATTTTCTCTGCAATCTTTCCTCGACGAACTTTGAATTCATTCAAGTCATCAGAAGCAGCCACACTTATTGCTTTGTCTATTATGGTGTAAATACTTCTATTTGCACTTCGAAAATATATCTTCCAATCATCCAAACACTTCAACTCCATAGCTATCTATAAGCTAAGCCTTAAGAAAACTAAGACAAATAAGCAAAGTAATACTAATATATTAGCACCACGTTTTGACATAGAACTAGAAGTTGGAGAAGACTTACGGATTGAAGCAGTCTAAGCCAGTAAATGAACTCTGAGACAAACAATGAAGGCTAAATGGCTAATTAAGTATTCAGAAACTAGCTTGAGATCTAAGAGGCTAAATGGCTAATTAAGTATTCAGAAACTGGCTTGAGATCTAAGATTTCGGCCTGAACTTTGTATTTATAATATCTGGTAAGAGAGGATGAGCAGATGAAAAGGAAGAAATCAATTTTTCCCTTTTTTTTTTTTTTTATTTTCTGGGGCTCCATAAGGTAAGTAATTATAGATTAGAAAATCCGAGACCCCCATAGATCTTAATAACATAATAAAGCAGAATCCAAATATCAGGCCTTCGTTGGATTACCATAAAATAATTTTTCTGGGTATCATTCGATGGATTATTGCCTTTATAAGAAGGATTTTAAAAATATGGGGTATTGAAGATTTTTGAATGGCTACTTCATATATAATACTGATTAATTTCCTTTTAATGCCATATACTTTCATAATCATTTTAAGGTACTATGTGCTGTGAAAGAGAACAACGACTTCCTTTTTTGGGGTAGATATTCTTCTTTTGATTTTAATGCATATACCCTTCATGTGTTATCTTATATTATATTTGGAATAGTGAAATAAAATGGAATATAATAAAATTGAAAATGAAAAATGAATGAGAATAAATTGAAATAAAATGATTAATCTATCATTATATTTGGTATAGTTAGGAATAAAATAAACATTTCATTCCAATTTTATATTTGACACATCAAAACAAAATAATGTAAGTAATTTATTATAAATATTTATTCAATACAATAGAATGGAGAGAAAGTAGTTAATGATAATAATATCCTTGTTACAAAAAAATAAATATTTATTCAATTTAATATCTAAATTGAATGTCTTAGTAAATAACTTAATATAATAAAATTTTAATTTGTGATCAATAATAAAACGTTGCTATATTTTGAATTTTATTATCAAAATTATACTTAATAAAAAGTTTTTTATAATGAAATTGTAGAAATTCTAATCTATTAAGCAATTATATGAAATAATTTTTATGAGAATAAAGATATCATATTTTAAATTTTATTATTAAAAAATAATTATTAAATATTTTGAGTAAAAATATTAAAAAAATGATACAATTCTATTATTTCTTAATAAAGAACAATAATATTAGAATATATAAAAGATGTAAAGAAAATGGGTTTAAAAAGGTTACTCTATTTTATCCCCCAAAAAAAGGGGAAAGCAGACCATGCTATAAATGATAAAATGACTCATTTTACTACTTTTGTTATAAAATGAAAGTTTCATCATTTAATAAAATCAAATGTCAAGTACAACATCTACTACATAGTAAATGGGCATTCTCATTTTTTTTTAGTACTTATCCATTCTTATTTGCATTCCATTTTATAATAAGAAAACATGAAGTGTATACCAAGAAAATGCCCAAGGAAAGGTTTGGACTCATAAACCCTTAAATGGGTTCTTATTCTGTTTTTTAATTCCAGTTAAAGGGTAGCGATCCTCTAGATATTAACTTAAAAAAAAAAGGGTATATAATTGGTGACTGTAACTCAAGATTTGGATTATTTTCAATAGTTGCATTAACTTTTACACCCTGTAGTTGATCAAGACTTTTAAAATAATGAATCTAAGAATTTTTCAATTTTACCTTCCTTTTCATCTTGTTCGCGTATTTATGTTTGGGTCAGTTACCTGTCTGCTAAATTTGGTATCTGGAAATCGAAATTCTAGTATGAGTTATCTATCTTCACTAAATTTGGTATTTGATAATCTCAAAATCCCAAGAGAGAATGTGCTGCTCTGCTCAGATTTCTAAAAGAAAATACTTTCAATTCCTATCATTATTTGACAAGTAGTCTATTTTGATATAATGATAAGCAGATCTTAAAATGTAGAATGTAATTTTTGGATTTGTCAAAAAATAATATGCAAAAATAAGGAAAACCTCTGCTGTAAACTAGAAATTCTTCTCTGTTCCTAGTGTTGGTAACAATATGAAAGAAATCAATTGTGTAATTATAAATAAGGAAATAATAACTTAGCAGCAAAATAACTTTCTTGCACTTGCTCCTGTTGAAAATTGTTCTCAGGGTTTCAAAACCATCACAATATACAGCCACCAAGCATATAGGATGTTTCTTGTCAAAAGACAGACAAGTACTACAAAATTCCTTGTCAAAAGACAGACAAAAACTACACAAGTTCCCACAAACTGCAGAAAACCCAAATTCTGTGCTTACATGGACAGGAATGCATTTACAATAAACTCTGTAACTCAAAGGGACATAAGGGCACGAATATCTTCCAAGCCAACTTCCTTCCCACCCTTCGCTCCTTTCCCTCCAAATGCCTCCCTTGCAAGTTTCTTCTTCTTCTCTTGCAATTCTAATACCCTCTCTTCAATGCTATTTCGAGCAATTAATCTAACAATCTTCACATCCTGCTTCTGCCCTATCCGGTGAATGCGATCCATTGCCTGTTCCTCGACTGCTGGATTCCACCATGGTTCCATTAAGTACACTCTCGACGCAGCTGTAAGATTAATGCCAGCACCTGAGGCCCTGAGGCTTGCAAGAAGAACTGTGGGCACATCTCCTGAGACACGAAAGTCTCCTATAACTTGAGCTCTTCGTTTAGCATTCATTGTTCCGTCAAGACGTAAAACCTTGAATCCGGCTGCTCTCAATGGCTCTTCCATTAACAACAACATCTTCCGAAATTGTGAAAATACAACTGATTTTGCAACTGGGTTTTGTTCTCTTGATTCTTCAAGAAGTTTAATTAGAGCTGACAATTTGGAAGACGAGGATTTTTCAGTACTATCAGCCTCAGAAGATTGAGGAGGGGCTAAGAACAAGTCAGATTCTGTGAGAGGACGGCGACAAAGAGGACAGCAGGATTGGCTGCAACGAAGGGTTTTCAGAATACAGTTTTGGCAAAAAATGTGAGCACAGCATGTAATTACAGTATCCGTCGGTGGACAGATACAAATTGGACAATCAAAATCTTCACCATCTTGCAGTACCTCAACCAACTTTTGCAGTAACTCCGGATTGTTGGAAATATCTGCTTACAAACAAAACGTTAGAATAGATGCAGTCGTATAAACCTCATGCTAAGTTATGTGATTCATAACTCTTCTCAGTACTAACAGATTTGCAACCATCATAGCAGAATGCAAAAATGTTTTCCCTATATGGCCAAAAAAATGTGCTAACAGATTTGCAAGAAAGGCATTTTTTCTAAAAGTAGCCAAAGTACAATTGGTAACATATTGAATTTGTAGCATTAAATACTACAAAAGCAAAATTTTATCAGTAATTAATCACCATATCCTACACAAATCAATGCATCATAAAAAATAAAATTTCGAGTTGTAGTTCAAGTAATTAGGTGCCAGAAACAAACGCAATTGAATATAATTTAAACATTAGCCTGACAAATACTCATTCAACCAAGTAAACAGTTCACCAACCGGTTTCATGCAGTTGAGAATTGAAGCATAAGAACAATTCCTAGAGTCAACCCACAAAAATACCTTTAACAACAATCATACTCATGCGGCTTCTTATACTGCTCCAACCCAAAGATATGCCTAAATCATTTGGAACTAGTGACTCAAGTGAAAGTCAAATCAAGCTTTAGAAGTTAGAATCCTCTAGTCACTGACCTTAACCATGAAAATCATCATTTCGCAATATTTTTATAAAGTTAACTCTCACAAAATACAAAAAATACAAAAAAAAGGGGGTGGGGGGCTACATAAGAATAGGCGAGCAATAAAATGCATATTTCAGAGTACCTTCAATGTTATTTGATGGGAGTAGTGATTTGAGATCCGAAGGGCACAATGCCAAATCAGTACAGATTTGGCGCAGACGTAGAATTATACTCAGTACAGTAGAATAGTTGTGCATTAAACTTCCATTACTGATATAACCTTCCACTGTCCTCTTTCCTTCCACTTCCATCCGATCATACAGCTCACGTTCTTCCCTTGAAAGTTCAATAAAACAAGTCTCTATGGTTTTTGGTGGCAGCTCTAGCAGTGCCTTGTCTTTTGTTCTTCGCAATGAAAGAAATGCCATCAAAACCTGCATCGTAAGTAAGAAAAACCATCAAAAGAACTCTACGCATATATAACATGCCGAAAGTGCATCATTGAAAAAAGGCACCTAAGTAACATCTGTTCAACGTTACAAAATTGCAATCAGGAATACCAAAGGGAAGGGAAAAAGCACTAATAGATACGAGTAAATGCTTCCAAAAGCTTGGTGTCTGTATCTAAAGCTCCGAACCTTGGGTAATGTGGGCACCCGCTGCATTTAAGTGAAAAATGACCGGTGCTACATGCTTGATAATACAGCATATTGTAAAAAACAGAAGTTAAAAAGTTTCCCAAGTAGTATATTTTTAACAATTTCTATAAGCAAGCAACACTTGGTCCGACACATGAACACTAAACATTAATGTATGATAATACCTGCAATCGCGAGAGTCCACTCTTGCTCCCATCGGTAAGTGGACGTTGCACCAAACTCTGCCAATAGCTCTTTATTGAAAATGGTTCGAACTTTAAGAATGCCATCAGAGAAAACAAATCATATGAACCATTTTGAATTGGTGTCCCAGTAACCGCCCAC
Organism: Sindora glabra; assembly: GCA_020226215.1. Taxonomy (NCBI): domain Eukaryota; kingdom Viridiplantae; phylum Streptophyta; class Magnoliopsida; order Fabales; family Fabaceae; genus Sindora; species Sindora glabra. The sequence goes on from CM035233.1 coordinate 53,628,567, forward strand.
CTCCGCTTCGCAACAAGATTAGTGACTGCTCGGCTTTGTTGAGCATTGGCATTCTTGATCATGTGTGCTTCATCCAAAATAATTCTCCACCACTCTACTTTCTTTACTGGTGAGTTTGGGCAATTTTCTTCACTACCCAAAGTGGTGTATGTGGTCAATACTAAATCATACTTCTTAAGTTCTTCAGCATTCTTCGTCCTTCTGTCCCCATAGTACATGTATGTCCGCAATGTGCCTGGCTTAGTATGTTCTTCTAGCTGATCTATCCATGTTGCAAAGACAGAAGGTGGGCACACAACTAATGTTGTCTTTGTTTCCATAACTGTAGAAGATATGCCAGCTACACCAACAGGTTGTGGTTTAGTACCGCTCCCAGAAGCAGTGCTCTCTGTCTTCCGTCTCTTTTGTGACACAGCTGCATTCCTTCCCGGTTTTCCCCTCTTACCCTTCTTACAACCCAAGTCAGCCAATACGTCATCCATCTCCCTCTTTTGATCATGTTTCCCATCATCTATGCCGCCAATATCTATTAAAGAAGAGACACTAGGATCCTTATCATAAGCAATCAAGGATAGTAAAGTTAAAGTTTTGCCCAATCCCATATCATCTGCAAAAATCCCACCTCGCAAAGGCTCAGGCCTTCTATCAGTATGATAATTAGTTAACACATTCACATAATCTCCATCTTTCTCTTCCCAAAACGGCGGCAATTCCATAGAATTCTCCCTATGAACTAACCACCCTAAACCCTCCTTTTGATGAACGAAAAGTTCAGACCTAATCACATGTCTTGGGTGTTCCAAGGCTTCCAATACCCCTTTCTTACTCGCATGCTCATCCACCAACTTGAAAATCTCATCCACACTCTTGACTTCACTATTAGCCTTCCTTTCCCTCACAGCCATAGCCTCAGATAACGTAAACGACACATCAGAATCCGTAATTAACTGCAACCCACCTCGCGTAATTACCTCTTTCAAAGCCGGAAAATTCACAAGTTCCGCAAAGATGTGAACTTGACAAGGAATTCTAAACTTGTTACTAGCAGCACGACCGTTAGGCACAATACCCTCAACGGTAATTACGTTGGAATCGATCAAAGGTGCCAGCACCAACGCAACAGAGCGCTCTATATGACCAACCTGAACACTTCTAGTGTTGAGAACCTTAATGGCGTTCTCGTCGTAGGGATTGAGAGGTTCACGAACAAGACCCACCATTTCCCGACCACTGATGGTGCCGGAATAGTATCTGAGACCGACAATGTTGGCGGTCACGAAGCCGAGAAGGTAAGTGTCGGGGGGAGGGGATGGCGACTGCGAAGGTTGAGAGGCTAGTATGGTAGCTGGGTCGATTACACGTACGAATTGATTTTCTCCTGGTTCGTTAGAAGGTACAAATTGAAAGTCATCATCCATGGAAGGTGACTGCGGTGGACGTTGGTGTTTTCGATGAACACGAACAACTCGATACTTATCTTCCATGGAGGATTGGTGGCTTTTCTGGGAACCGTGGAGGGATTATGAAGTCTGAGTTTGAAAGAGAAGGCGGGTTTTGAAGAGCTTCGTCTGCAAGTGTCTGTAAAGTATGTGTCGTTCCGGAAACCACGTCTAGAACCCGGGAATGTCGTACAAACCATTTCGTTTCCACTCAACTTCAAAATTCAAATATTTTGTTAATTAAATATTTTTATTTTACTTTCTTCCTATTTTGATTTGTATTAATGCAATTTCAAAATATTTTTTATATTTGATATTTTAATGTCTAATATGTTTAATTACATTTTTAGAATAATAATTTCAATTTAGTTATTGAGTTATCTAATTATACCTAATTTATGGAAGGGAATTCCATAAGTTTGATTGATATAACCGTTGAAGAATTAATTTTGAGCATTATTAGTAGTTGGAATTGATTGTGAAAAATTATCATTATCGAATTGGTAACATTATTTGAAAATTGGTTATATGATTTTTTTTTTCATTTTTGGTAACGTCGTTTGTGAATTTTGATGAGTATAGAAAATTTGCTTTTCAGCGTAAAAATATGGTAAAGTAGAAAAAGAATACCATAATTTATGACCCAATTGTGATATTAGAGCATATTAAACAGTAAATATTTCTTGTTTCTGGTACATAATATTGAAGGAGACTCCTTCGGTGCACATTCAAAATGGAATATATTGATATGATTCTTACAAATTTTATGTGATTTTTTCATAAAATTCACAATACTTTATATAAAATTTGTATTTTTTTTATTAGATCTCCTAACAACTCTTCAAATCTTTGTGTCATAGAATCATTGTTTTATATTACAAAATTTATGAATAAAATTGTGTGATTTCATAAAAAAAAATTTTATATAAATAATTGCACCTCATATAACTTATTTTATAAAAAGAAAATTATGAATTTGACCATTCCTACAATGCCCGAATGGGTTTAGAACCCATGAAGAGTCGGTGAAAGTTAGGTCCAATATTAAGACTAAAAGAACCCTTTGTTTAAGGGGAAAAATTAACAAAGTAACAAATTAATTGTAAAAATATGAAATTGAATTCAAGATGGAAAGGCTCCATCTGGCCTGGCTCTGATGACACAGCGCCCATGAGGTAGCGTGCAAGCCTCCGTTTGGTTGTCACTAAAAAATCACCCTATAAACCACTAATTCGAGTTTTTTTTTCTATTAATTAAAATTCTATTTTAATTTTCAATATATTTAATTTATATCGATTTTATTTTTAAAGTAATATTTTTCTCAATTTAATCTTAAAAAATTTAAACCCACATGTATCAACTTGATTTTTGTGGGGGATTAAAAATTTTATTTGAGTTTAAAATTTTAAAAATCAAAATGATATAAATATTACTTAAAGGATGATGTTGATATGAACCTAATATTTTGAAAAGTAAAATAGGATTTTAATTTTTTTTTTAAATATGTATAACATTTTTCATAATTGGGAGTTCAAATTTTGCAATTTTTTTCTTAGGAGAAAGGAGAAAATAAGTGTATAATTGAGGGAGTAAAATGTTTTTTTGTTGTGTTTGGCCCAAAAAGTTTTTTAAAATTGCTGGGTTTTCTAATTTTTTTTAAATAGGTGATTGAAAGCTAATATGCTGACTAAATTAGGTAGTTATCAAAACCCAAAATAATTATTTAAACAAAATGATCAACTAATATAGTTTAAATTAACTAAAAGTTGGTGATAAAATCATTTGTCAAACATCCTCCATAATTTTTAAACTAGTCCATTGATATACTTTTTGGTTAATGTAACTACAAGATTGTTGATAAAAAGGTCCACTACCATTTTAAATTAATCATTTGAATAGCAAACAAAAAAAGAAAATAATGAAATTTTAATAATTACTTTGTTATTTCTGAAAGGAGATTCAAATTCTTGTTTCTCTCAATTTTCACTAACTATTACGATATTACCTATTTGCTATTCACGTGTCCGAGCTTAGTATTAAATGAAAAGTAATTTTTCATAATTAATTATAACTATATGAATCTACTTTGTCAATTATAGTTGCTTGCTAATCTTGTGTCTCCTAATTGTCCTTAAATAACAAAAAGAGATTAAGATAAAAAAGTAAAGAATAAATTATTTATTATTAATTAATTATAAAAGAATTATAATTTTATACGTTATATTTATATTTTTATCTTTTTTACATATTTTTATTATAATTGTATTTATTTTAAAATTTTAGGAGAATTGAAATATATAACAATATATATATAAAGAAACTTTAAGGGGTTTAGGCCTCCAATACAAGGAATACTATCTTTAGTGGCATTTAACTATATGACTATCTAAATTACTTTACAGCTTGTTTGGTTGAGGTAAAAAGAGAGGAGAATAGAAAATTATGGTGAAAATGTGGGGAGATTTGGAAATTTTCCACTGTTTGGATGCTGCAGAAATTAGGAAAGAAGAGAAAAAAAAAATTGAAACAATGTCGTGGGATCCACTCATTTTTTTACTCCTCAGTTAAGAAGAGAAAAGGAGAGAAAATTTGTAGAACACGTGGTGAAAGGGACTGCTGCTACTGGAACTTCACTATGCGGACTCCAATCTCTAGCGTCAAGCTGCTGGTGACATTGCATTCCAATGAGTTACATTTTGCCATTTTCTTCTTCTTCTTTTTTTTGCTCAGCTGTTGTTTATTGCCTTCCATGTCTAGATGCTCTTCCATGCGCAGTGCTTCTTCAACGCCCACCTGCTATGATGGACGGATACTGGCATCCGTGCCGATAGCAGCTGGCTTGTCGTTCAAAAGCTGCCGTCGTGCTAATCTGTCGAATAGGAAGAAGTTGCTGCTACCGGTTCCACAAGTTTTGCTTTTTTAAAAAAAATATATTTATAGATAGATTTTTGAAAAAAAATTATATTTATATTTTGTATTAATTCTTTTCTCCCTTATTTTCTCTTGCAACTAAACAATCCTAAAAAAAAATAACTTCTCTCATATTTTCTTTCTCTCATATTTTCTTTCTCCTCTATTTTCTCTTACAACTAAACAATCCTAAAAAAAATAACTTCTCTCATATTTTCTTTCTCTCTCATTTTCTTTCTCCCCCATTTTCTCTTACAATCAAACAAAACCTTAAGGAGAGGAAGCAAATAAAAAAGGAAAGTACTATCAAAAAAATAATAAATTAAATATATTTTAATTGTGTAATTAAATTTGATTGTCATAAATGATCATAAAAAAAATGATAATTATAATTATATTATTAAATATTAATAGTTAAAAGTAATAAAATAATAAATAATTATAAAAGTAATAATATTATTTAATAATAAAATAAATAATATGAAATAAAAATATATTTAATTATAAATAATAAAATAAATGATAATAGCAAAAATAATTAGTAAAATGATAATAAATAATAAGATAAAGATTATAATAATAAATACAACATTTATTTTAATAATAATAAAAAATATGTTAATTTCTTCTTATTGCACAAATTGTTAATAAAGTGAATCAAAAGAATTTAATTCATTTTCTTGTTTAAACCAAATAAAATAGATAATTATGAAATATTCATTTTTTTAAAGGAATTGGTTAAACGTTGTCTCATTATTAATGTATATTGTAAAAAATTTAAGATCAACCAATAGATTATGTTAATTCTTTCTTGCAAAATTAATTATGTGTCCAAACTGATATGTGTTCTAAGCTACTAAAATTAACTCTGTGAAATTCATGATAGATTTGATAGAATTTATAATAATACAAATATAAATAAAATATGAATTGTAAACAAAGTAAAATAAATGTTTGCTTCTTTTTATCAAGTACTATTTAAAAATTTTGAAAATAAAATAAAATTTAACTTTAATTATTTCAAATAAAGGATAAATAAATTTTTTATTAACAAAAAATACCTACCTGTACTACCTAAATTAATTTTTATAAATAAATAAGTCTTTTTAATCAAATATTCAATACTATAATATATTGATCTATGAAATTAAAGTTTTATTCCAAAAATCGTTGATACTAGTTATTAAATATTGATTTTATATATTTGAGGATTGCGTCACAGCGTCACCAAACGTTCCTTCTTCTCAATATTTAGGTGCGCAATAATGCAAATTTACCTCTTTCTACTATCCCGAAAAATTATTATTTGGCTCGACAAAGACAAAAGAAACAAATGGCATGCCATCCTTGTGACGTGTTGTAGGTTCCAAACTCATTTAGCAACTAAAGTCACCTAATCATTCACCTATAAAATTTTATAAAAAGTTAAAATTTTCTATAAATAATTTATAAGGTATTTAAAAAGAATTTAAATTTAAATTATTATTAATATAAATTAATTTTACATTATTATTATATCAAAAATTATTAAAATATTTTTATTATTAATAAAAATTATTAATCTTTTAATGACATATTACCATATTATTTACTAATAATGTAAACAAAAAAAACTTGTAATGACGATTGATTAAATTGAAAAAAAATTAAATTTTTTTAGCATTAGTTTAAAATATTTTACACTACTAATAAATGAAAATGAGACACATCGTTAAAAAATAGTAATTAAAAAATTTTAATTGTAACAAAAAAAAATTTAATAATATAAATATATAAAAATGGTTGATAACATATAATTAATTTATATTGATAGAAAATTAAATTTAAGTCCATTCAAAAATTATCAAATAATTTCAAATTTTTACAATTTCCTAATTCAACTCAATTTTCTTATTTTATAACTTTCACATATGGAAATGAGATAGTATTAGCTATGTGGGGCATTAAATTAAATTTTAAATATAACCCTAATATTTAAAAAATAATTTTTTAAGTTATTTTAAATTTTTGTAAAAAAAAGGTTCAATTGCGTCAATCGTAATCATTAGCAATTTCACACAGTCTAATCTACTTAGCATCGATTTTCCAATTTTTTTATAAATTTATTTATTTTAAAAACTAATTACACATAATAGATTAACAATGTTTCTGATTGCATCAATTTGCCTAGTTTAATTTTTTAATGAGTGTTCAAAATCAATGCCAAAAATATACCCAAAAATTGACATGTAATAGTGTAACAATGCTTCCTACACGAGAAAATTAGCAAATATATCAATTTTTTTATAGATAAAATATTCCCACACTTTTTTTTAAAGATATGAGATTAATTTTTATTTGAAATAGGAGTAATAGACAAATAATTTATCAATTTCTAAAATTTAATATTGTATATAAAATTTGCTTTGCTAGAAGAACCTCTTTTATAAGAAAATAAAACTTTATTCTATAATTCAATTATGACTTTAAGGTATAACTAAAATACTTCAAAAAGCATGATTACAACTACAAAAATTGCTATTTTTTACAGATTTAGTCCATAAAAATTACAATTCCATCAAAAATAAGGTACCAAATTTCAAATCATCTTTTCTTTTATTGAATTGAGATCTATAAGGAAACCGTAAAAAAATGTGGCAATTTTTTAAAAGAAATCTCATTATTTCTATCAAAATTTTTAATGAAATATTTGTATGACAGATTTTGGTTAAAAAGGTCCTACAAATTATTAAATCTACCCATGTGATAACCCTCAATGGTTATCTACCACTAACCCTCTACCTTAAGTTAACTTTTAAATTTATTGGCAAGCTTCCACATCAAGTGATAAAGGGGCTAGAAAAGTTAGATCCATATTCAAACTAACCCTTGACACAAAGTGAATAAGAAGTGTTGAGCGTAAGGATGTAAACGAGTTAAGTCGAGCTAAACATCTGCATATTCAAGTTCAAGTTCAATAATATTAAATGAGTTTGAGCTCATCAAGTTTAAAAATGTCGAGCTTAAACTCGAACTTGATTTGAACACGAGTTAATCAAACTTATTCAAACTTAAATGAGCTTTAAATTCCTTGCTTCAAATTTCTAATTAGGCTTAAATATTCAAGTTCAAGCTTAAGCTTTGGTTATATTTAATCTTAAACAAGCCTAAACTAGCTTGTACAAGTCTCTAGTAGTTTAGTGAAATTTTTATATTTATATTACATAAAATATAAAACATAACAATATATTTTATATTAAGCTCATTTAAATTTGTGAACAACTTGAACTGAATAATAAAAAACTCAAGCTTAAACTCAACTCGTTTGATAAATGAGCTTGGCTAGTTAGAATTCAAGCTTGAATCGAATATTTTACAAATCAATCTTGAACTATTCATGAATAGCTCAACTTATTTGCACCCTTAATTGAAAGATTGCCATCTTATTTTGTTAATGCTTATACATCTCTATCTAAGATTAAGTTGGAAATCTATTGCAAATAAAATATAAAATTCCATAGTAGTTAGGAATTTAGTTGCAGACTTTTTTTTTAATCCTTGAGAAGTCTCCTAATGTTGTACTTGTTTTAATTTTTCAAAAGTGAAAGTGCCCCAATAAAGTTAATTATAACTAAATTGCTAAGTTATTTGATCTTGGCGATATTGAGCTAAAAAGAAATACCCTAATAAGAGAAGAAGTCATACATTGGTAAGAAGCTAACAAAAATGATAGGAGTCAAAATGTTTAGCCAACAGTCATATTTTTCTTCTTTATAACTATGCCTAATTACTCTGCCCATTAGATATACTATTTAAGCAAAATTACGATTATCTTTATTGTATGTTAGATAAAGATATATCTATGCAGATCTTTTAACAATAGTGTAAAGGCAAAAGCAAAACTTTGTTAAATCATCACTTATTGATTCTTGAGGAGCTCTTCTATTCGACAATCTCTATCACAAAACACGGGGAAAAAGGTCATGCCCACCTAAAGATCTTGAAGTAGAAGCATATAATTGAAAACACTTATAAAGAAAAAGTTATAGGAAATTCACATCAACAAAGCTAATTTCTACATATCTCATATTCAAATGTGCAATTTAGACTTAAGGTTGATTGAGATAAAGACAAAGGTCATCAAGGAAAGTAGGTCTTAAAGCTAGTTGTGTCTTCGAAGTAATATAAGCAATTATACATTAGAAGTGTAAAATAACTGATCCAATTTAAATTAGGTTGGTCTATACTGGATGCGTCTATGTGAACTTCAATTCATGTAAATTAGTCTATATAAACTCACTTAAAAATGGATTAAATTTTAAGCGGTCCATTTTAGCTCGTATTAGTGATTCAATTTGTGACTCTATAAACTTCAATTATAAGTTCGTAGCCAAGTCTAGCACTCCATTCCTTTCTTGGGCTAACACCCGTTCCTCTTCCATTTAACTTTATCTCTTTGTTGCAATAAGGAAACTCAAGCCTTCAAATTCAATCTATTATTACCTAGCTTTCTTCAAGTAAGGTAATCTTTCCTAAAATCAAGTCCTAGTTAGTAGTTATTTGAGATTTAATGGTAGCAAAGGAAAAATAAGGAATTTCAATTTTTAAATGTAATTTTAAGTGAATTAGTTTAGTATTTTCTCATATCCTCCATCCACTAGTAAATAAATAATTTACTTAAATCATTACTTAAACCTTTATTTTATGCAAGTTCCACATTATAATAGTAATAATAGTAGAAATTTGAGATTTTAGTGATGTTTGTTGTAATAACTAGTGAAAATGGCTTTAAGAATGTGTAAAAACTTATATTTATGAGTTTATGAAGATTTATGTGTAAATTAGTGTTTTTCAAATGAAATTATGTAGAGTTCAATCTAATGGTCGACCATTACACCTATTGGTTGATCATTAGCTTACAAAATTCAATTTTTAGACTTATAGTATATAGTGGTAGACCAATGTCCCTTGTTTCGATAGCATTGGGGGAACACTGCACATATTGTTTCACCAATTCATCAATGCATAAGCCACTAATATATAAATACTAGACCTAGAATTGAATAATTAATGTATGTTCAACATTTAAATGAAATTGTAAATATATTATTGAGAATTTTACTTTTCTATAATATTTATGTATGATCATTATACCTTGAAATAAGTTCCAAATGCATTATGATATATAATTTGTGATGCAAATAAACTTGATTTGTGATTATGGAATGCATTTAAGGCTTGAAATGAAAAATAGGTAATAAAATGACTTATGAAATAAATAATACCGAATTTAGGAAAAGGTTTATAAAGGGATAAGGTGGGTTCCTTAAGAAATAAGGTTTGGTTTGTAAAAAGATAAGGTTGATTAAGAAGTATAAGGAGGAATATTTATCTTTTTTATATTATGATTGATATTTATTCTCTTCAAAACATTATTATTAACCTTGTGGCAATCATTTGAATTTGAGTTGATATGAATGAGAAAGGCATTATGACACCTCTAATGATTTATTATTTATATTTGCTTATTAAGTAATTAAATTGTTTGCTTGTTGAGTCTTGACACACATTTTTTAAATGTTAACTTCTTATATGTGTGTATTGAAATTTTTGCTCCTCTACCTATAGCTGAAGAATAGTAAATCTTCTTGCTATCCTTCTAGGATAGCCATAGTTTTTACATAATGAGTATATAGAAGTATTATAGACCTTGTAAGATATTGTATATATACAATTGAGAAATGTATATTATATGTAATCTTAACAATGTTTATAAAATGTGTACATCTAAAAGTAGTTAAGTAATGTCATTAGGTTGATAAACTAAATTAAGCTGGTAGAAATGGATTCCATATCAGTCATAGTCTTAGTAGGTCATAACATCAATTTAGTAGGTAATAGAGTTAATGTCCTTACATTGAATTAATTCAGCCTTCCAAAATCATAAAAATTATCTTAAATCAATTTAGGACTTAAAAAAGGTTATTAAAGATGCTAAATTGATTTTCCTAACCTAATTTTACATTTTGCTTCTAAAATTAAATGCAATTGACTATTTTAAAAGATATTTATGTATTAAAGGAATTGTGAATATTATAATAAGAATGTTTACTCTTTCAAAATGTATGAATAGTAAATGTGTGTGAATAGCAATTATGTCTTATATTTTGTTAAAAATTGATTATAATTAGGGTAAGTGATGTTAATTGAGTATTTTGTGGCTATGCAATGAGGTATAGTGTCTTCTTGATATATAAAATGCATTACAAAGTGGTTCTTGTGATATTTGAATTCAATTTTTCTTTATTACTCATGAAAAATGAGATAAAAGTGATATGATACCATTAATAAACAAAAATCAAATCTAATATATGCTTATAAGAGAAAAGGACGACTTGAAGGAATAATGATCAGCTTATAAGGAATAAGGATAGATAGAAATTATAAAAAGATTTACTTATTTTTCTTATGTTATACTTGATAGTTTGTTAATATGATATTTATAAGTAACATTAACTTAATAATTCAGTATATGGTCAAAAAATGTTTAGTGGATTATGATTTGTATAATAATTTATGTACAATATAAAAATTATGAAGGATAGTTCTATTTAGTAAGATTTTATTATGCCTTCTTTAAATTATAGTAATTTAGAATCTATATTATGAAAAGAATAATGGAAATAACCAATTTTATGCATGAATTATAAAATAAATGGAAGTCAATAATTTATTAAATATGAAAATATGAATTTTATGAGAAATGGATGAGAAAAAAGTTAAATAGAATTATAAAATACAAGGTTCGGAGTTATTATCAGTGAATATATAAGAATGGAAAAAATTTAGGAAGAAGTTTTCAAAAATGCTCTTAGAGGCATTACCTTTCCTTTAAATGATCATCTTTATCTCTTTTCCTTATATTTCTCATTTCCACTCAAAACTTTCCCCACCTTTCAACCTCTTTTCTCCTTCTTCATCCTTTCATCATCAAATCAAGCAAGCTAGCAACAATTTCTTTATCCAATCAAGGTATGAACAATGTTTTTGTTGAGATCTCTTCATATTTTCTTAGGTTAATGAGTGAATTGGGGATTATTTGATTTCTATTAAACATTTGAAACCCTAACCTAAAGAACTACCCTTTTTAACTGATTAGGGTTAAGAAGCCTTCAATTTAGCTTTTTAGTACTCTCTTCCATATAAAATGAGTACGTACTTCATTTATCTAGGTTTTGTGACTTTATCAATAAAGTTAATGAATTTAATGATGATTTGATATTATTTTATGGCATTAATAAGTGAAAATGATGAATTGAATGATTGTGAAACCTCTTTTATGATTTGGATAAGTTTTGGTGAGGCATTTATTACATTATGAGGTATTTATGGCAAGATGAATAATACAAATTCATGTTAGGTGAGTTGCAAACTTCCAAAAGAGTGGGTGATCGTTCTATATAAATAGCCAATCATTATTCTAGAATCCCCAAAAGTAAGGGTTTCAATTTTTGACATAACAATAACCAAACATGAACACAAAGCCCTTTTATAAGCCTAGGTTATAAATAAATTGACCTTTTTAACATAAAATAAAAAAGTTAAGTCAAGATTGTAAATAAGTTGACACTTTTGCTAATCTATTTAGGAATTTATATTAAACTTTTAAAATATTATTTAATAAATAATTAATAATAAATTATAAATAATTACATATAATAAAAATATAAAATTAATGGTAATGGAAGGTCAAAAAGGTATTTTATCAATAATTAAAAATATTTTTTATGAAAATTAATAAGTAATTAAATTTAATAAATAATTTTTAATATAAATTTTATTAATTAAAATTATTAAACGAATTAAATAGGTTGATATATCTTAACTATTTAATAAATAGGTTAATCTAACTCAAGATAATTATTATTTAAGTCGAGATTGAGTTATTACTAGCCTTTAACACGACATAAACCTAATACATAAACATAAATTGCCACCTCTATAAACAAGGGGCATCTGGTAGTAAGTGGCTGATCATTTATAAGTAAATGGGTATTCATTTTACATCTAGGCAAGCCTCTCTCCCTAATCAATTAAGAGTTTGTTAAGTTCACAATAGTTAGTTATTTCACCCCTATATGGCATGTTTGATTTTTTTAAATGTACTTATTGGTTTATAAAGGTGTAATGATATTAAATCATATTAAGATATACTATATGGCCATGCATTGAAGTAAAGTATTGTTTGGTTAATGCAATAAATACAACTTATGCCATAATATGTGAAATGGAAATGTTAAGTAAATATGAATTAAGAAATGTGTTGGTGTGATGTAAATGTCGGACAAATAATTCTTAGTAACAATTAGTGTAAGATATAAAGTTAGTATGGGAATAACAATGATGGAAAGGAGGGTAAGACATAAGGTGGGACTAGGAGTCACAAGGTGAACATATGTATTATTATTTATGATTTTTATAAATAATTAAATATTGTATGATGATTTAGATGTTTATTACTACTAAACATTCTTGTGTGGTATGACTTTAATGTCATAGATTAATTGAGCCCCTTAGTTTAGTAGATATTATAATAGCCTCTTTTATCACCTTATGAGAAACTTTTATAAGGGAATTGTTTGATTAGTAAGCCAATGTATTATATATATATTGTTTAGATGAAGTTTTTATTCACTAAGGCTTAGATTAATTTCTTTGTGATTTATTTTGTAGATTCTCAAGTTAAACTTTCACATACATCTCATTCGAGCTAGGGTTTCTATAAGGTCATCAATTTAGTTAATGATAGTATTGTATATTTGTATATAGGATGTCTTTTAGGTCTTATTCCATGTATAAGTTTAGGTAAAGGATACAAATATTGAATCTTTAAGGTGAGTTAAAATGACTTATCTTCCCTTTATAAAGATCATAAGGAACTCTAACTTCCTAGCAAATTTGTAAACCTTTGTTAATTAATGATATGCATCTTCTTATCTAATCATTTCATTTCTCATTCCTTTTTCTAATAGATTATTTAACACTATGATAAATTCAATGGAATAAGCTGGTGGAAACTAAGTAACAAGTTTTGCACCAATTATGATTGTGTTAGAGTTATGATAAATTTAATTATTCCTATGATTTCTTATAATAACATTGCAAATTCTTAAATTAAGTCACCACTGCCACCACCTAAGGATAAGTATTTTAAATTTTCCTTAGCAATCATAAGCAACAACTTTGATATTTTATCTATGGTTAAGAATATCTTTTAAGTATTAGACCTTATGAATTAGTAGTTTGGGTAGAGACTCTTTAATCTATTAGGGATATTTAAGTTAGCTTTTCCTCAATTATGTTGGAGGATAGAAGTAAGTCTAACTTCCTTTATTTATATGAATGTAACTAGATAGACACTATCGTTACTCTTGGTTATTGATACTAATCATAATATTAATTATAGTTATGATAAAATAAACAATCAAATATTGAGTATAGTTAAGTTAGGCTGGTAACAAGTAGGTGATTAGGTTTCATAATGCTCCAAGCCTAAGAAAGGTTATGATAGGTATGTATAAGCCCACAATTAAAATAGACTAAATTTTGAATAGTTTGATTCACCTAAGTTTATGAACCTAACTAGTCTAGTTCATGGATCATAATTTGTTTAATAGGCTTACCATAAATAATACACTGAAATTTAGATTTTTGGAAGGAGATCCTAAAAAGATAAAATGACTTAATTAATAAGCCACAAAATTAAGGAGTAATGGTTATCATCCTTGTTGTTATAGCTATTGTTTATTGTAACAAAATGCTATTTTCAATCCACCCTAGGAACTTTGTCCAAATCCTTAAAGAAATACTTTAACCATTTAGCATAAGTAGATTTTTCTTTAGATTTAGATGTTTGCATTACAACCTTTTTATCCTTTTCAAAATAGTCCATTTGCTTACAACAAACAAAGCATTTCCTATGGTAACTTATAATATTTACATAAGCCTTGAAGGATTTCAATTATAACATATCCTTTTCACTAATTAAAGGAAGTTTGAAAAGGAAATAAATATTTTTAACTGTTAGAGTGAACTTATCTTATTTTGCTACAAAACATGGGTATCATTTTCCTATTTCTTCAATAAATAGCTTAAACTTTCTTGAATGTTTTTAATGCTGAGCCATGAAAAAATGCAAATGGCTTTATTAACTCCGGTGCATTTTAGATGTTTTCAATAGTTAAGGTTTCTTAATATATAATTTGTCCAAACTTCAAAACCATTCACTAATTGAGATTTTGCCATGAATTTAATAACACTAAAAGAATAGTTCTTCTTCATTAAATGAGTAAGCATAAGAGACCCACTAAAGGTAAAGGTGTCATCCATAGGTTTTTCAGCATGGAAAATTTAAAGCTTTGAAGGATATATCACTAATTTAAGATAGGCATTTGTGAAATTAAAAAGCAAATAGTCAAAATCATTCTAGTCTTTCCTATTTCCATATACAAAATATTCACTCCTAAGTTTTCCTTTGAAATTAAAGGAACATCCTTAGCTATAACCACTACAATCAAGGCCCTTTCATCAGTATCAATAGAAGCAATATTTGAAGTACCTTTCTTGTTGCTCATTTCCTTAAGATTCATCATAAAATGGAATTTTTTAAAAAGAAAGGAATATAAAATAATTGACATATAGGAAGAATGCAAAAGGTTAAAACTTATTCTCTAAATTCACAAAAGAAATAAATGGTAAAGATAAAGAGATGGAGATTTAAATAGATAAAATGAATAATTGAAATTAAGCGCATCAAAATTAGGGAAAACACCTAGCATCTATTTGTTTATCATGGAATATGCAACAAACAAAATGACAATCCTATCCCCATGCTTAAAGAAAAAGGAATCACAAAATAGGTAACTCATAAGATGAATTTACCAAACAAGTAAACATATATTGGGCCTTATGAGTGTCAGTGTATGCTCTAGTGGCCAATCATATAATAATTGTATTTGCATACCTTGTATTATATTTTCTTTATAAAAGTATTTCAATTATTATATTTTATCTTACATCTACATAATATAAGTAAATATAATAATTATCCTCAAAATAATACATATTATTCTTAAAAGGTTTCTAGTCAAGTATTATTGTAAACAAAGATAACAATAATATATCAAGACTAGTATCTAGGTTGGCTGATAATAGTGGTTATGGATATAAGATAGCAAATCAATTCATAAATACATGTCAAAAAATAAATGTACTAAATTGACTTATTCTAAGAATGCTATATAAAACATTATATAAGTGTCATAAGCAATTCTTATTATAATAATAATGTAAGTCATCCTTTAACTTAAAAACATAATGGTTCCTTACATGAAAGGTTGTATACTTTGATACCATCTAATGTCACCTATAATAAGATTGGCCTAAAAGATGGTGACTAGGTATACCATAAATCATATGGAAGGATGTAAGTTATCTAGATGAGATTTTATCCTTCCTATGTAAAAAAAGTGATACCTATTAACTCTTTGATTAAGTAAGATTGTAAAATATATGATCATTTTTAAATAGATCATTATATGATATTGATCCATTTGTTTTTAGTGAGTTTATTTAGGAATCAAGAAATATATAGATTGAATTACAAAGAGAATGACATATTCTATACCTCAAGTTTAATTTAGATGTCCAAGAGAAAAAGGATTAAACTACATAGAATGTTAATCATAAAAAGATTATGCCGAGTTATTAACATTCTAATTATTTGAGTGACAGTAATATATTACTAGATACTACTAATGTAATGAAAACCTATAAGATTATAGATAAAGAATATGTCAAATATTAGGATCATAATGTAATTATAAACTCTTAGTCAGACTAAGGTTTTTAATTTTAATAGGCCTAATATAATTAGTTTTCACTAAATAATAGCATAATATGATTAAGCTATACTTAAAGGACACTAGATATATGCTAGTTATTGAGTAAAGTCCTATTTAAGCCTAGTTAATAATCAAACCTAATTATCTCTTTGTTTAAGGTTTTTCTATTTAGAGATTAAAAGGACATATTATTTATGAGATAAAATAAATTAGTCAAATAATAATATCCGATTAATATCAATCAAGTATTTTAAAAGAAAATATTTTGCTGAGATGTTAATCTTTTAAAAAGGAAATGTCTGGCTGAGATATTAATCGTATAATTTAATAAATACTTTACTAAGATTAGAAAAACTTATAATTATCATCTATGAGATAAAGAGAAGGCTATAAGATGATTAAGACATTGATCTATAACTAGAAAAAGCCCATAGCTAGCAATATATTAAGAAAGAAAATGATCCTATCTAATTAGATCTAAGTATTCAACTATTCATATGAATACTATAGAGATATTAATTTTGAGAATAATATTTGTGATTCATCATCTTAATGCATTCATGAGAAGATCTAATTGTGATTGAACATTGTTTAAGTGTTTGAGAACAAACTATTCATGCGTTCGTAGTCAAATCATTTGGACACTAATTATCAAATTGTTCATCAAGAAGCTAAAGTAGATTTTTTTTTGTAGTGAGTGTGTTTCATGCAATAAAGGTATAAACCGTAACATTGTTTATACTTCTTCCACTTGGATCCTTGGTGGGTTTCAAAATAATTTTTTATAATTTTTTTTACTATGCTATTTAATCCAAAAAGTAATAATGAGAAGACCTAAAATGCATAATGCCTACCATTCTAGTAGTTATGGTAGTCTTTATATAGAGGGCCTAATGTTTATACCCTAACTTGCATGGCTAAGTAAAGGCTTGAAGTAAGAGTTACGTCTTAGAGCCATGCCTCTTTACGTCCCATTCTTAAAGGTCCCATAAATATAAATCATAAAATTAGTATAAGCATATTCACACTACAATAAATTAACACTTATGCCACGAATTATGCCATAAAAATTTAAAAATTGTGGCAATTTTATCATTTATCATGGGAACAAAAAAATTCAAACAAATGTTCAAAAAATTAAAAAATTTATGTCATTGGAAAACTTTACCTATAGTAAAATATCACTTGTGCCACAAACAGAGTTACGAGAACACAATTTCCATGGCAAAATATCACTTATATTATGAAAAAATTTATCCGTGATAAAATATCACTTGTGCCATAAAATTAAACTATAGGAACACATTCTTCATGGCAAAGTGTTACTTGTGCTATAGAAAAATTTTACTTGTGACAAAATATCATTTGTGTCACAAATTAAATTATGGGAACATATTCTATATGAAAAAATATCATTTGTGCCATAAATTAAGTTACAAATATATATTTTTTATGATAAAGTATCACTTATTCTATCCTATAAGTTAGAAACATTTATCTATAATAAAGTATTACTTTTGCTATTAACTAATTTTATGAATAAAATCATAATCAAATATATCATTTTTGGTAGCTATATATATAAAAAATATTATTTATAATAAGTGCAACATGTTGCAATATGGTAAATAATAAAAAATATAAATATTTATATATTATGAATGTTTAGCAAATAACTAATTCATCAACTAATTAGCCACATCAATCAAAATAAAAAAATTATAAAACTTAAAATTTTCAATTAGCTGATTCATAAAATATATATAAAAAGATAGAACTACTCATAAATTATATAATTATGTACTTTATTATTATTTTTTAAAATAATTAAAATAGGAGTTAAATCCTAAACCTTAAGATATATAAGAAAAGATTCAATTGTTAAGCTCTTATGTATTTTTATTTATATATATATATATATATATATATATATATATATATATATATATATATCAAATTTAATATTAATTAGTATGTAACTATTTTTCTTAAATAATAAATAATTATTTAACCTTTCATCAATTAAATTTATATAATAAAATTAATATATATCAATAAAATAAATATTATAATATATTAAAGATTGTATTAAATAATTATTCAATAAATTTAAATTCTATACATACTAAAATTAAAAATTAATAGGATTTACATTTACATATATATAATACAGACATATATAATATTTTTTTTCAATTTGTTATTTAATAGAACTTTTAAAATATCAATTAAACAAAAAAAACCATTTAAGATATATAATATTATAAAAATTTATTTTTTATCGCATCACATTATTCTTAAAAAATGTGTTAACAAAAAAGATATATATTATGAAAATACTAAAATTATTATATTATATATAGATAGTATAATTTATGAGATAAGTTATAATAAGTTTTATTATAGAAATATGTAATAATAAATTTTGCATTCATCACTGTTATATTAACAAAATTTTTATTAAAAAAATTGAAAATAATAGTTATGTAAAATTATGCATCATTTAATAATAAAATTATTATATTAAAATTTTTTAAACAAATTATATCTAAGGAAGTGATATAAATAAAATAGTCTAAATTTTTATTTTCTTCCCTTATTAATTTCATTTCTCACATATATTTTGTAATAATTTCTTTCCTTATGAATAATAATTTAATTAATTTATTATATTTATTTATAATTTTATTGATAAGTTAATGACTTTATAAATGAAAGAATAAAAATCAAATATAAATAACATATGAGAGAAAAAATTAATATAAAAAATTTGTAAAGGTTTGAATGATTT
Source organism: Sindora glabra (assembly GCA_020226215.1). Classification (NCBI taxonomy): domain Eukaryota; kingdom Viridiplantae; phylum Streptophyta; class Magnoliopsida; order Fabales; family Fabaceae; genus Sindora; species Sindora glabra. Next base: position 53,647,589 of record CM035233.1, read on the forward strand.
AACTAATATTTGTGAATAAAAAAAATATGTATTATTAATAAAAATTAAAATTTAATAATTTATAATAATTTAAATTTTAATTTATAATTAAAATTTAAATATACATAATAGTTTAAAGTTATGATTTGTATGGACATTTATTTCATATAATTTAACATTTATTGAAGGAGTTTTAGAAAATAAAAAAATTGCTTTAAAGATGTAAAATTTTTTCTTTTATTTTTAATAATTTAATTAATAATATTAATAAAAATATTAATAAAAGGATAAAATTAACTAATTAATTATAAAGATAAAATTGATATAAGATATTTGTAAAGGATAAATTTGATATAAGTAAAATTAGTAATGAAATAAATAAAAAATTAGTTTATTAAAAAATAATTTTTAAAATAAAATCATAAAATATTTTAGTATTAGTGTATTTTATTATATGTAGTTATGTAATATTTTATTATTATATAATTAGTGTCACATAAGTATAGTTTTATTTTTGAAGTCAATTGGTCAATTAAATCTTTATATAAAATATATTATATTATATTACTAAAGAAATAAATTAGCGCAATAGTAAGGCATGACATTCATCAGTTTGGAGATTCAAGTTCAATTCTCGGTAAATGCAATTTGTAATTTGTATATAGGTAGAATTTCAATAATTTATCCTAACTAAATATAGGTTAAAAGCATTAACAAATTTCAGCAAATGTACAAATAAAATGATAGGATAATACTTGATTAAATTGGTTATATAATTGATTTAATTTGGATATATAAAAATTATTTTAGCTAATTACATTAATTTTTATAATTATTTTATTTTATTTTTTGCTACGATTTTATTTGTAGCAATATGATTTACTAGCCACGAATGTATCTTTCTTGCCACGTTTGTACTCATGGCTAAAAGAATCTATTAGCCATAACTAACTCGTGGCAAAAAAAATCATTTATGCCACAGGACCTTTTTTCTCATGGCAATTTTCTTGCCACACTTACTTGTGCCATAAGACCATTCAACAAGTATTTCCATGACTAAGTAGCATAGTCACGGAAATTTTGATCTTATGCAACGATTTTAACCGTGGCACAAATGTTAATTTGTTATAGTGTCATTAAAAGACATCCAAAGGCAATTCATGGCTTGATCAAAAAGGCCTTTTCCATTTAGCCAAAAAGAAAGATCTTTAAATTAATTAGCTATTATAGGCATGAGATATTGCAAGGGTCCAAACAAATAGGATCCTATAAAGGCTTAAAGCTAACTATAGTCATAAAATGTAGGCCAAGAGTTGTTTTAGCTGTGGAAAATGGAGATTTTCTCTCATTCCACTAAATACATTATGAATCCTTTAAAGTGTACAGCCTAGCAAGATAAGAGTGAAAACCTTGTTCTCAATGCGTAGGAAGGTCAGGCATGTGATGCCTAGACTTTTTTATCATGGATCCTTAAAGTAAAGGCAAGCAAAAGGATTATGGAGCTCTTAAAAAATCCTTTATTAGATATAAGCAAAACTAAGACCATTGCAATACTTGCATAAATCATTCACACCCATTATCATTCATCATTTATTTGCCACCTAACTTACCAACTTTGTTGTTCTTATATAGATCGTTAGCATTCTTACATGTTCTTGTAAATGCCTTCTTGCTCCTTCATCCCTCTAGATACTACTTATTTTCCTATAAAAAGGAGGTACACCATATATGATCTCTTATTACCTTACTAAACAAACCTTGACTCTAAATGCTTACTCTTTACTCCCTTAAGCCACCTTTAAAGACCCCATTGTTATATTGCACTTCTAGTTTATGAACCCATCTTATCCTCCCTTCAACAATTTAATATTCTACTAGTAATGTTATTTGCACACCTTTTTTCTTACTCTCCTTTCACTTTCTTTTCTATATCAAGAAAAGTAGGCTATTTAAACTTATTCTTTTATAAGCGTAAAAAGATTTTTTTTCTTACAAAAATACAAAAGTGAAAGAGAAGTGAGGGAAAAGGAGTGCAAGCAACATTATTTTATTCTATTTTGGTGTTGTAATATACAAATCAAATCAAAGTTGGTCCTTATTAATAACTTTAGTCAAATTAGAGAATAAAAATCTTGACTGACACATAAATATCTAATAATGCTTCAAATTAGTAATTATCAAGAGGAAAATTAGTCTATTATATAATGCTAATGGCCAAATTAGGGTTTTTTTCACATTAAATGAATCCTATGATTTCATATTTTTTTTATGTAACGAAATTAATTTCTCTAAAATATTTCTCTCTCATTGCTTGTTAACTAAAATCCTGTTAAAGATTTCTATATGAAATAAGAGTTTTTGTTTTAAATTTAACAAAAGCTATTACTTTAAATTTAATTTAGTCTAATTTATATAATATCAAGACCAAAATAGAATATTTCTTTTAAAAAAGTAAATGCGATCACTTTAAATATTAGGAAAATAACGTTATAATTAAGAAAAGATCAATTGTTAAGTTAAAAATTGCAAATAAAGATTTTTAAGTTGATTACGATTAAAAAATTAACATTACAAATTGAAATAAATAATAAGAATGAAAATTTTAATATACTTCGTAGATATTAGTAAAATATTTCTTGCTTTGTTTAGGCATATTGATGAGTCCATTTGTTAGCTTAAACTATGACTATGTTTGGTAAATAACTTTGCACATAATTTTTAGTTTGTTTGACCTAATTTAGCTGATTAACATGATTTTTAGTTAAATAAATTATTTAGTAAATAGCTAATGGGAATAATTTTTAGTTGTGAAACAACCATTTTTTTAAACATTGCTTGGTGTAACGTTTTACTTTAACTGGAGCATTTTACATTTATAAAATATGTAAAATACCCCTAATAGATTTTAATATTTTCTAACTTGCCCTTCCTAAAAAATCCCTCAGTTGGTGCCCTAATCTATAAGGTCAAGGAGCTCATTGCTACCTAATATCTCATCACGACAGGAATCATGGCACGTGCTAAACAGACAAACCACGCAAAAGCAAATAGGCTCAACATTGAACCGGCGCTACTCCATTGAGGAAAAAGAAAAATAATAGTAATAGTATTTGAACAATGGTAGCTAAAAAAAATAGTGATCTTGGATGAAACAATGGAGTTATATTACAAGGACTTATGAGGGAAGTTGTCGAACTACTCCCAATATAAAAAATTATAATTATTATTTATTTTTATATAAAAAATAAATATTTTAATTATATTAATTTAATTTTGGTAAAATTATTTATTATAAAAATTATATTAATTTAATTTTAAAAAAATATTTAATATATAATAATTTATAATATTATATTATTTATAAAAAATTTAATCTATGTAAAATAAAAAATATTAAAATAAAAAATATTTAAATAATTTATAAAATATATTAATATTTTTACATAATATTTTATATTTAAATAATTAATTATAAATAAATAATTTTATTAAATATAATATAATTAATTAAATTAAATAATTAATTATCAATTAATAGTTCATCGAATCAGTTCACCTCGCACCTCCGATCAATCCCTATCCTTTGTGACTTTTGTCCGTATTTGTACTCAGTTTCGTGCCAATTCCTCAGACTTGCGCCCTAGCGGTGGCGATCATATTGTGCTGATCAAGACCGAGTGAGCAAGCTGCAATCTTACATTCCGGTTGGTCTATCTCTCCCTCTGTGGCTTTATCTTCTCCTTCGTCAGAGCAGTCATGATTTTTGAATTTTCTTGGTAGAAAGTATTGTGATTCCGGAATGAGAAATTAATATCAGTTAATGAAATTATGCTTCGAAAGCTTTAATCTTTTTGGTACAAGTGAATAATTTGGTTGTTAATTACGGATTTTAAATTTTTGGGGTTGAACTTGGTTATTGGTTTCACCAGGGTCGGGTTTGAACGTGGCTTGGTTCGACTTTGATGCTGTGTCAAAATCATTCTTTTTGTATCGAGATGGCGTTGAGCTATATATGACAATAATGAATAATAAAAACAATTTCAATAAAATGCAAGAGGAATTGAAAATCGGGTTCTTCTGAAGTGATGCATTGTAAGGGATTTGATTAGAAAATTGAAGCTCAGAATTTGATAAATAATAATAAATTAAATAAAAAAAATTAAAATTGATTTTCTAGAGTGATGTTGCCCTTTATTCTCCAAATGCGTCGTGCACTTTAAACGAACTCAGTCAGGAATTGAGGATGAGTTCTTGTCGGGCGGGGATGAACATGGATTATTCTGTTTGGCTTTAGATGTTTTTCTTTGATGGCTGAAGGAGCAAAAGTAATTATTGGGGGCTTTTGCAGTCTCTCCAAGCATATATATTTCATTTTTTTTTTGGTACTTACTACTTTATGGATGAAATTACATTGCTCTTTCATTATTGGTTTTCCAAGCCTTTCCTGCGCTGTCTTATTTAAACAGTTCAAGTTAGACTGAGCTTGGTAGTTTGATGGTGAAGGACAATGATATTATAGTGTCCTGATAATATTAAGCTAAAATTTCTTAATGATCATTGAGTTAGTGTAGAATAACTTTCGTATCAACTGTAAATATTGTTGGAGAGCATGGAAAATCTGAAAACCCAACAAGGAAAGCAGCCTTCACCAGCTGTCACTTCGTGTCGAAAGAAGAAGAATGTGCAAGCCACTTTCATGGAGGATCTGAAAGATCACATTGATGAGTTCATTCATGCTTCTATGGATGAACACGTTAGCTGTGCTACGAAAACAATTCGGAAGGTTTGTCGATAAGATCCTTTCTCCAAGAAAAACTTAATTTGCATTACTTTACATCATGATTTGCTGAGACATTTTGGTTTTGGATTGTTTTCCAGATGTTTGGTCTGTCCAAGATTGTTGCAGAAAGGAACTCTGTGGCTGAAAAAGAAGTTGAAAGTTCTCTGCCTCTAAGGACAGCTGAGTCAAAGTAGCTATCTTGCTTTAGGACTACAAGCCTGGAGTTTTGACGAAGACATATGAAGAGAAGAGATGACCAAAGAAAAATAATAATGAATGAAGTTGTTTGGAACTAAATTTCTAGTAGAAGCTTCCATGCTGTCATTTCATGCCTGTTATGTTTCTTTTGTAATTTGGTTTCTGCAGCTAAAACCTCTTGAACTTGGCTGGAGGCAAGTTAATTGATCAAAACCCCATTCATTCTCTCATAAACTTTTTTTTGATCTAACCTTTTCAGATAAAACGGAATGTGATGCCTCTGCTCCAGTATATGTTATTCTTACTATTTGTACGTTTTGGTACTATATGAAAAGCAGGTTCTTTTGGTTTGATCACAGGAACTTATGAATCTATAGCTTTTGGGTGAAACTTAGATGAATAATGCGAGTACCACAACTTTGTTTTACATCTTCGTGGATAACAGTAGTAAAATCTAGGTTAAAAAACTACGTTTGTTTTGAGGTTGACAGGGTCAATTTGACTTAGATTGTGTTATGTCTGGAGTTATAAAAGTAGTTATGAATGATGGTTGTGAGAGTGGCATTGCTTTACTTATCTCTGGACAAGTATGCACTCCTAAAAAATTTTCTTTCCCTTTTTGGGTTAGCTAGGCAATGATACACGAAGTTAAAAACTTGAGAGGAAAGGTTATGGATTTGAGGCTTCATTTATTTTGCGGAAAATATCTTCCCTCAGAATATAATTGTAAAATAGTAGGGTGGTAAAAAAAAAGTTTTATCTATTTAATATTAAATATAAAAGATTGGATGAAAAATAATTTTTCAAGAGAGAGTTTTTCTTATTAATTTGACTTAGGTATCATTTTTATGTCATTCCTTTATTTTTACGTAAATGGATAAAAAAAATTTATGAAAAGTATTTTCGATTATATATATATATAAAAAAGGAGCGAAACAATCTTCTCCAAGACACTTCATCATTTCTTCAAAGAATCCAATCATAAGAAGCAAAGGTAGCGAAACTAGACAGCAAGACATTACAAGACCAACTTATACTAGATTATGCAGAAGTCCATAACTCCATAAGAGAAGAGACCAAAATAACTACAAAATATCTTTGCAAAAAGAAATGGTCCTAAACATGGTATTCGGATTTGATTCTTGTGAACTATTGGATTGGCTCTTGCTAGTGGCATCGTTTTGGGCCCAATGTGTTTTAATGGAATTTTCAATTTGGTTTGGGTCAATTGGCAACAAACCAAGAAGAAGGTTGATATAATTTGAGTTTGTAACGCAGAAAACAGGGTGGGAAAATCATTGTTGTTGCAACATATTAATTCAATCATACTTGTCGTAAACAGTAAAAAATAAGGCTCACTTTGGATAAAATTTTTCCAAAAGGGAAGGGGAAAAAAAAAGAGAGGGACTAACAAAAAAATTAGGTTTTACATGAAGTGAGATTCACGCGTTTGTTGATATTTTTGTTTCAATTTATTTAGGGTTGAATTGTTTTGTGAAAAACATAATTAAGAAAAATATTTCATTTATTTATATTAATAATTATAAAAAATGTCCTACTTACTTAATGCTATAGGTTGAGAGTTATGTAGTGAAAAGTAATATCCACTCCAGTAGTTCTTTTCCAACACCTTGATACTGATATTTTGTTAATTATAAAAATATATAAGTGGGCGTAAAAGTACTTTTCTTGTATCTAAACAAATAAGATAATTTTGGTTTGAAACCCACACCAATTTGATTTGAAATTTCATTATGATATATAAAGTATTAAGTTTAACTACTTAAACAACTTCAATTAGTCATATGATTCACATTTAATGATCATGTTTATTCAACCAAGCTTGAATAATGACAAGTAATATTGGAAAGAATAATGACAAGCAATATTGGAAATTTTATTGATTATAAGCTCTGATTGATATGGATTTGGAGAATCCAATTATGTTCATTTGAGTGGAATCTAAATTTCTTGCAAGAGGGAGAGAATGCGGAAGTGAAAATGATAAGATAGTAGTACAGTGAAGCTTGATATGAACTCATGCTCCTTAGTCCTTTGAATGAAGGAGGAACCTCTTCTGTATTATCTGGGGGACCATCATTTCGAATACCGAGGCATGTGAGTGTGATACGTGGGAAGAGGTTGTTCAACAAACTGACCTAACAGCAACCCATTGAGGCCTCATTTGCTTGGTTTCCCTAATCCGAGAGGACCATTCTATTCCTAATTACTTATTGCTTTTCTGTCTATATCCTTTTTGTGTCTCCATTTCTTGCCAAACCTTAATCTAGGGGAAGATATGCTGTTTACCTTAAATGAAGCAATGTTTTATTCAACCAAACTGTATAATCACGTGATGCTTGTATTGAAAGACTAGCACGAGGTACAAGGTTCGATATTATTAATTTATCGGTTGAGCCTTACTATTTTAGTTTTGTCACAGTGTCGTAAGTCTAAATCATATCCAACATGTTGCTAATAAATTCACCTAGACTGTGAAAACAACAAGCATCACACGCTCCAAGTTCCAAGATAAGCTAGACTTAATTAAGTGGCTGAGTCATGCTCGATAAAGAGCTAGCTTATCCTCTACTAACTTAACCGGTTCATTTGTTAAAGAAGGGAAATGCTAGATACATAGAGATTGTGTGTATAATTATTTCACATCATAACCTTTTGTCATTGAACTTGGAGTTACAAATTAGTTTAGCGGTGATGAGAATGGTAGTTGTGTGAGAAAATTTATCTAAAGATTTTTGAAAAAGGACCGAAAGATTTATATAAAAGAAAATCTAAAAAATTTTCATATAATTACATGATATTAATAAATACTTTTAAAATTTTTGAAGGGTCTATGCCTTTTTATCCCTAGTAAAGTTTGGATTCCAATATATATAACATGACTCGTTAAAAAACAAAAATATATCTCGAATAAAATGAAAAACAATCTTATTGATGATAAAAGATTCTTATTTTCTAAATTTAGTAACAAGTTATGCTAATCACAAAACAATACCAGACACTTAATTTTTTTAATGTAGAAATAGCTTTTGATATCTAAAAGGACTGTGACAGACATAATGATAAAAATAGGTATCAACTTGCTTTCATATTTCAGGTCTTAATCTTAATGCTATCTGTCATCTTGGAATAAGAAAAACTTAGCTGAAAATGGATTGGGGTCTGAGGAGCGGGGTCCCTGTGGAGGAGTTGCATTGCATGTTACCCATTCCAAACTCTTGTGACATTTAAGGCAAAACTTCCCGCCTCTGCTCAATGTTGGCCCCAGAGGTTCTCTCTTATCAGTTTCAGTTATATATATTAACCATAGCAATTCACCCACAATTCCACCACGCTCCATTAATGTTCAGTACATCTAAGCAGTGATTTTCATGATATCACCCCGATCACTTTCTCTCTTACTGAATTTAAACCATTGAATCACTTAATAAAATACTAAGTTAATATCGTCACTTTAAACGATGCAATAACATTTAACGAAGAGGTTAAATTTTTTTTTATCTTGATTTGAGTTCGATCTTGGAACAGTGCAGGCATGTTTTTAATGACTAGTCACCTTTTTAGTTGCTAAGAAGAAGTTACTTGAAACACTATAAAATCACATCTTCTTTGAGAACGGAAAATAGAAGCATAGTATGGAACTACAATGCCATGAAAGTACAACATGGAATCATATATATCACATGATTCTTATGGTTATTAGTCTAATGCTAATGCACCAGGAACTACATATTACATAAAATCACATCCTGCACGTACGTACTGCAAGGATGGCATATGGGATGATACAACGATCTTTATTGATTAATGCCGTTAATCCCAGTTAATGGTGGCTTCAGTTCAGCTTCAGGTTTCTCATCCTGCACATGCAAGTAAAGTACAGAAATATTAGATCAAGGAAAACCAGCCAGAAAAAGGTCTTTATGACAGGTAGGAGGGTAAGTAACCCTTATTTCATAAGGTCATTTGGTTTGTTAAGATACCTGTTTTGCTCATCATTCCCTCCAGTATTCTTATACTTAGGGAAGGGCACATGGCCTGACTCAATATGCTTAATGTCCTGCACAAGGATCTCATAGTGCCTCTTGACTTCCTCAGGAGTTTTGCCGCCGACGGCCCTGGCGACGTTGTGCCAGCGGTCAGGGGTGTCCTTGTCATAAACGGCCAGTGCCCTTTCAAAGGCCTTGTTGTCCTTAGCTGACCATGAGCTGGAGGATGACATCGAACTGGATGCCATTTCTCAGGAAACAAGGGAGAGAGGAGGAAGCTGAGCTGAGTTCTGCTAAAAGAGAATGGTTCTTGAGGGTGAAAAGAGAGAGGAAATTATTAACTGAAACTGGTTAAGAGCAAAGGATGATAACAAGAAGGCAGGCTGAAGAAGAGAGCGTGTAGAGTAAGAATTGATGGAAGGTGGTATGAGAAGCTAGGTGCCACTGCTTGCTCCTTTTATAAGCAGAGAATGACCGTCTAAACTGCCGTCTGTGGTTGTAATATTGCGGCTGTGGACCTCTTTGTATATGCGATTTTTATAATTTTGTGTTGCAACCATCGTATTTACCTATTATCAAGATGGTTGGCTTAGTACTACATTATTACTTTATTTTAGAAATTATAAATTTGATATAAAAAGATACTAATTTGTGGTTAATAAAGGAATTAAAAAATTCTTAAAATTGCTTGCACTCAGAGAAAATCGAGGTGAAAGATTCTCAAAACAGTTAGTCCTCTAATTGTGATGTGGGGATAGAATTATTTTTGAATAGCAGTTATAACTAAATATTTTTCGGTTAAAGAATACTTATATAATCATGTTTAGGTAATTAATGCTGGTTATTTGTATTCTCTCTTCCTCTTAGCCAAAAAAATTACATTTATTTGTGATTCTAGAATTCCGACAGAAAAGGTGGAGAAATTCTATATATTTCGAACTTGAAATGTATTTTTATTTTTATTCAATAAAAATTTATTAATGATTTTTAACATTTTAGATATTAAATTTTGTAGTTTAATGTTTGTGAATATCATAAAATTAATAAATAATTTTTTTAATAAAGTTATATATTTTCTTTGAGTGAAAATAAAAATACATTAAAAAAAATTCTCAAGAAAAGGACCGAGAGTGTGAGGTGGGATATTACTGGTTGGCTTGGAAATCTTGAAAAAATGTGGGTAAAATTTAATGATTTGTCTCCTTAGGAACCACAGATTCACAGAATGCGGCAGGACCAATGGAGGAGAGAGCAGCAATGTGGGATAATCCGGATCTTCAACACAGTAAACACATGTGGATCTACTTTTACTATACGCGGAAAATAGATACAAATTTTTTTAATAAATATTTTATTATTATATATTGTATATAGAAAGAGACTGACCAAATCTCTCAGGGTGATAATGATGATCATATACTAATTATATTAATATATTTAAATTTCATCTGTAAAATAAATAAAATTTAATAATTAAATTAATAATATACTAATGCAATCATTGCACTAAAATATCTCCCTCTTTTTAATGGCTCTTTTGTTAATTTCTTTTTATCATCTTTTATTTGCACTGAAATATATTATTTTAATTTAAAAATATTTATATTTATATCTCTCGTAATTAAATACACCTTCAATTTATCAGAAATTTAGGAGATCTAAATTGAGATTTACATATTAAAATTTTAAAATTTATTTCCCCCCGTTATAACAAGAAAATATGTAAAAAGAAGGGCAGGTAAAATTTAAACAAGTCGAACATTTTATCGGTGAGGGGTGCTAATTTAGTTTCCCTCTGTGTGCCCTTCACTTCTTTTTTCATGAAATAAACATCATATAAATTGCAGTTGGAAGTGAACTTTTATAAATTTCAAGCGATTTATGTTGACGTTCTTAAACAGGGGAATATGTAAATTTGGCGGAAAGTGTGTCACACTGTTGTTGTTTTTGGATAGAATGATATTATATGTACAAGAAATTAAAAATAAATTTTAAAATATATCATTAAATATAAAATATTGGAATGAATTTATAAAATTTTATTCAATGAATATAAAAATATTCAAACTCAATTTCAAATCTCATTTTTAGTAATTATAATATTTTCGTTTTGGAAATATTTTCAGTACCATTTTCATACACATTTTAATAATTAAATTTATTTGATATCATAATTGAATGATTCCTAAAATATAAAAAATTTACTTATTTATCAAAATATAAAAGGAAGAAAAATTCTTAAAAATGTTATTATTTAAAGAAATTTATTGTTTATTATGTCAATTTCGAACATGGATTAACCTCATATCAAAAAGTGTGAAGATACTTGGATACAGACAAAAAAAAAGGCAAATGAAGTAATACTAAAATTTTCAATATTACAATAGCACTAGAAATATTCTTTTTATTTTTACATGTATGTACCAAGTCTTACAGATTTTTACTTATTTTTGCCACATATTTTATAAATTATAAAGTGGAATATAGGTAATTTATGATATGTTCATTTCATTTGTTTTAACGAAGAATATTTTTTATAAGAATATAATTATAAAATATTAAGATGATGAAAGGTAATTTATATACTTAATATTAAATAAAAGAAATTCAATAAAAAATAAATTCTTTTAAAAGAAAATTTTTCTTCTTTATCATAATTCTAAATATAATTTTTTAATTATAAGATATAGATACATGTAATTCTCACAAACTAATCCATATTATTCATAAATAAAAGAGATCAAATTTTGAAAAATTCAAATTTGATTTGCATATGTAAATCCATATATGGATTCGCAAATTTTAACTGAGTCTACAAATTAGTTTTAATCCATCTAATCTGTGTGGATTTTGACTCCCACGAACAGGTCCATATCATTTGTTAAAAAAAAAAAAATCAAATGTTAAAAATTCGAATCTGTTCCAAGTCTATGAATGTGTAGATTTAAATCCATTTGACATCTCTAATGGTGTAAACGGAAATAAGCTTTTGTTGAGGGACAAATTACAGATAGAATTATTAAATGTACGGATAAATTGTTTTTTTTTTCCTTCATGGTTACCCGCCGGAGTTTAAAGTCATAATTGTGAGGGAGGAGCCGAGGACTTAACAGCATCCTCAAGTTGTGGTAGCTGGTGAGATCACAAGAAGAGACCTGCAAAAAGAGAAGAAAACAGAGAAGGCAAGATGACTCTTTAAGACAGAGACACTAGAAGCTAGCCAGGGTGAGCTATTTGATTATATTCTGTCCAAGGTGCAGGGTCCTCGGAGGGACCTCTCTCTAAAAATCTGGTGCAGCTTCACGTGTGTGTCACACAACCATAATCTCCGGTTCACAGCAGTCTCTATTTTGCAAAGAAAAGGGTCTTTGCGTTTCATCATTGCAGGTGATCTTGTATCTGTACTTTGTCCTGAACAACATTCCAACACTCTAGCTGGCCAGCTCCTTGTCCGTACAATGATTCCGCTGTTTTCTACCCTAAGGAAAGGTCAACATTGTTACCTACTGCCCTTGTTCCTGTAGGGACCCCCCCTCCCCTGATTGTTTGGGGTCCTTGATAGAGCCTTTCGATTTGGTGTGGTTTAAGCCAAGTGAATCTCTACCACCCATCTTAACAACTAGTGCAGCTGCTTAAGAAAATTTTGCTAGAATCTGATTATGAGAGGAATCACAAGCGTTATCTCATAAATACACAAACAACTCAGTTTAAATCAAATCATCCTTTGTTTGTTTAAAACAAACGAGACCAGCTTGACTCTGAATTTAAACTATATTATATATGCAAATCCATGAAGTAAAAACATTGATTTATTCCTAATTTTTTTAACATATTGATATCATATCATTATTTCATTCAATAAGATATGAGTTTAATGTAAGAGTGTAAGAGTACATTTAAAGGCAGAGTTTTATTTAAGCATAAGTAGCCTTAATTCCAAGATTTTTAAAATCAAGTAGTAGTACTATATCCAATCATGTAAAAAAATTTAAACTTCTCTTTTGTATAAGTCATTTCATCCTCCAAAAATTTTTGGCTACCAAAATTATAGGGGAAGATCCAACATTATATTGTACAACAATTTATTGCTAATAAGGAGTGAAGAATGTTTAGAGTTATTAATGCTTCGGTGGATTGTATGGTGATAGATTTATCTTTTGAATAATAATTTTAACTTAAATTGAATATATTATAGTTAAACAATACTTTAATAATAATACTTAAAAAAGAAAGTTGAAACAGGTAATCTCTAGTCTCTCTTACTTAAAATTGTTAAGCAAGTAAAAAATCTAGTGATAACTATTGAATTTCACACAATTAAAACAACTTAAATTCACATTTTTTATATACAAATAATATAGATTTAGAGCAGTTGGTCTTTCTAATCTCGAAATAAGACAATCCTCTCACTTAATGTGTCAATCCATCAATCCACCCACACATACATTTCCCTTGAATTGAAAGATGAATAACTCTTGATTCAATGAACCCCGAACATTAGAACACAGCAATTAAGTGCCTTTCGGGTACAATGAAAAGTGATCATATAATTCAACAATATATCAGCAAATTTACAGGAAAATGCATGTGAGGTAAAAGGTAAAACAATTTGACAGGGGAAGAGCCGATGTGGTTGCTTTTTATTTCATTGGGTTAAAGTCCCCATATGCATCAGATAAACAACGAAAATAGTACCTCTGCACTCAAAGAAGAGTGATGGTTCACACGTATTTGAGATCTGAAATTTTCAACAATATTATATACATTTAAAATGAGACTTAAAATTAAATTTTAAATATAAATAAAAAATTATTATTAAATATAAAATGGTGGGATAAATTTATAAAATTTAATTGAATAAATATATAAATTTAAATATTTATAATATTTTTGAAATTTCTTTAGAATAACTATCACAGAATAATTTAATGAAGAATATCCTCATGTGAACTGTTGAGTTTGTCTTTCGCTGCTGCCTAAAATAGGGCCTCGTTGCACAAATTTAGGCTTCACAATTTGTCCATTTAATCATTTAGAGCTAATTGTAGTATAGACATCATTATCTTTAGATGCCAAGTTTGGTTACCTGTTGCAAAGAGGGAAACTATGTGCAGATTTACCAATTTCGGTTCAGCAATTATGGGGACGTGTTTGGGCGGCCCCCATTTTTCATTTTTTATTTCTAGATAATTTCCCCTCCCCCTAGCATTCTAAATCTTCATTCCTTTTCAACCGTACATGTGATCAGTCGCGGAATCAGGCCCCCAAAATGATATTTTCTCTTTTTTAATCTTTTAATCAGGCCCCCTAGTATAAATGTAAGAAATGATAAAATAAGAATATAATATTTTCGGTTCAAATTTAGAAATGAAAAAGTTTAGGATAACATTAACTGCTTTTACACGGGTAACAATCTCTGTACACATGACATAACTCGAATCAAAGTGATAATATTTACTTCAAGCACTTCAGAAAAATTTAACTAAAATAATAAGTATATTATATACTCACCAACAATAAAGTGTTAATTTAGTAAAAAAATAATAATTTTAAATGAATTTAATTTATTAATAAATAGAAGTTTGAATTCTAAAAAAAATTGTTGAAAAGAGAAATATCTATTAATATTTTAATTTTTGAAATATCATTTTGTATTAACAAAAAGATTATATTATATACTCGGCGATGAAAATGATAATAAACGGTGACTATGGAAATGTCGTTTCTTAACACTCTAAATGGGAAACATCTCATTCATATCTTAACTAATAATAACTGGTTGGTCATGTGCGGGTAAGAGGAAATAGAGCAACAGAATTATTCATTGTCCTTGATGCCAAAAACCATACTGTACTTTTTATTATTGGAAAATAAAAAATATAAATAATAATATTAAATACTACTTAAACTGAAAGTTGTCAGTGATAAACTTTAATATTTTAAAGTCGCAGCATAGCACTGGTTTCATTGAGGATTGTAAAGGAAAATTATATACTTGCAAGTTGATTAGCTTCTTCAAATCATTAACGAAAGGATTCAGATGTAAAATATAATGAGGGATACAAACAAATGGAGCACAACCGAAAATTTGCATATTCGTACTCAAATTCAACAATATTATATAAGTTTGACTTTTTGAATGAATTTAATTTTTTGTTTATTATATATTATTTATATTTATTTACACTTTAATAATATAAAATCAATATATTATATTATTTAGACTTTATATTTATATTATTTAAGTATGATATCAAAATTAAAAATATATTTTTTAATTAGACTTTTTTAAACTCTTTAACAGTTTGAAATTTGGTTAATGCATCAATCAAACTTGAATTAATTTTTTTCATTTTGTAAATTGCTCACGAGTAATTCAATTTGTTTACATAGCTCATAACAACCAAAGATAATAAATTTGTATCAATTAAAATAACTCAAAAAAATTTAAAAAAAAAAACTTGTACTTTATAATTCATATATGATTACCATAAATTTGTTCAATTTAAAAAAAAAAAAGGAAAACATTGGGCATGAAGATTAGCTAGTGGTTTTTAGGTCTTAGAAGTAACAAACCTTACAACCTTGTAAATCAAGGGATAAGCTTGCCTTAAATATTTGAGTTTAGTAGAAATAATAATCTTCTAACGAGATATGGACTGCTTAATTTATGTCTAGCTTAACAAGATTCTAGAGGCTGGATTGATAGATTTGGCCATATATTTGTCTCTTTACAGCAGTGTATACAATAATTCACCTTACTTGATCAAAGTAACAATAGTATAATATAATCACCTAAAACAATAATATGAAATTACCGTTCAGCTGTTCCTGTTGTAATTGCTTGTTTTCCGGCTTCAAGCTCGTTTATTTTATTGGAAATATTTTTCATGTGAAAACATCACTTATTTATATATAAGTAAAATAATTTCATATCATTTATATATCTTTTAATTAAAAAATAATATATAATATTATAGTAGTGAAGAAAAATAACTTTTTGTTTATTTAAAAAATTAATTTTTTTAAAATAGAAGATTTTTTATCACACTCATCATACTGTACATTAAATAATAAATATTTTTTATTATCTCAATATTTTATAACTATAAATATAAATAAATGAGATTAAAAAAAAATTCTGCTAGGATAGAAGCTTAGTCTTGTTGTACTTTAACTATAATTATCATTTTTTTTTTTTGGGTAATGAAAATAGGAGGAAGGAGAGGTTCTCCCAATTTTCTAAATAAGACATCAATGACATATTGGATCTGTTAGGAGAGGCTCACGATCAACTGTAATAATCTTTTTCCGGCGGATTTTATGAAAGGAAAATAGCTGAATTTTTCTGGTAAGACTGGATTTTGGAATAAGGCTAAATCTTAGAAGGAGAATCCTATTTTAGAGGACGGTGTAAGGATATTGTGGCCTTGGGTAGCAACTTGGTTTAGATTGCCCCCTCCCTATGAGCATATATTTTTCTGTTAACAATACCTTGCAAGTAGGCTTCAGTATAGTCTATTCTTCCAAAATACCAATACCATTGTACAAGGGAAGATGCCTAGTATTATGGTTTATGTAGAAAACTTATACTCGAATTGTTTGAAATCTTTTGTGATGCTGTGATGATAAGGGTCCTTAGTCTAAAAGACGAAATTTATATGCCTCCATATCTTTTAGATGCAACTGTAGGACCAACTTAAGATATGTCTCACACAACTAGGTGTAATAGGGTGAATCTTAATTTTAATAGGTCAAATGTCGTTTTGTGTCGGTTTATTTATGTTGAACGATTTTTTTTTAAATAGTAGAAGTGATAATCCAATTAATACATATAGAATTTGAACTCAAAGTATAATGGGAGAAGAACCTTTAAAATTATATCAAGTGACATTACACCATTGAGAATATCAATTGCGTTTAATGAAATTTGACACAAAATTACTTTCATACTACTTACAAAAAAGTAGTGTTATATTTCTCAAATGAGTGCTCTATAATTCAGGTTCTAAAAGTATTTCAGTCGTAAGATTATCTTGCCAAGTCTCACTCAAAATCTAATAGCACATAATTCTATTTCACTTTTCAGCATCCCATTTGACAATTATATTTCGAGATATATAACATTTTTTTTGGGCAAAAAAGAAAGTTCCACATTATTAAAGTTGAAATAATTGACAACTTTCACTAATAATAAAAGTGTTCTACCAACTTTTTAAAATATAGTATCATATAATTCAATTACAATTAAGGTGCTCTATAGCATCAAAATTAAATTCTTTGTTAGAATATAATACTTCTTAGTGACCTTGGAAACATCCTAATATCCTGTTCATTTGAGGATCTTAGAAGGGACTTAGATCACGACCTCAAAATTTTTAAAACACCATAAGATAATAACTAAAAAAATGGTGATTTTTTTTTTATATATATATCAAGCTCCTTCCAATTATCTTTAATGTCCACCATTGGTCATCAAAGTTTTTGATGAAAACAACTTATTTGTACTATTAATCTTGTCCTAGCAAATAAACAATTTTAGGTGATCCTAGATTCATTGCCAAGTTTCCAATATGGCAATGGGGCTGACCCTAATCATTGATTGAAAATTACTCCACTGACTTTTTAGAAATTCTCATGAGAATAAAGATGGTTGAAGAACCTTCCTCCCACTGATCTGGAGTCCTTATCAACCAGTCTATTTCAGGGTACAAAGTTACATATATATAGATTGTTTCCTTGCTGGAGGATTCCATTTTAAGTGGTCCTTCATTACTAGTTGAGAACTTTCTGTACGTTCAAGAGTAATTGTGCTTATATTATGAATGACTTAGTTAGTTAAGAGCAGAAAAAGGGTAGTCTCTTCAAGATTTTTAGCCTCTTGACACAGGTACAGAGCATGTTGCCTAGAATCTGCAGCTTTATGAGAGAAGGAATAGAGTCCACAATCGGATTTGGATTCTCTTACGATAGTACTGCCAGTAATGTTAATTTCATTTTTCAAGAGAGATAAACGCGACAGCTTTTGTGGATTCCAATAAAAGTTAGGTTCCGGCTACATAAAAATGAAGGGATCTCTCCAATGTCTTTAATCTCTTTTCGAAAGTATGATTTTAGGAGAAAGATAGATACGTAAATTTTTTTCATAATGACATGGTGAGTCTCTATTAAAAAAAACTATGAGCTCCAGGAGCAAAGATTATGTCTACATCTCAAATAAATTTAGGAGATTGAGAGGATACAAATCCATGTAAAAATGGTGTTTATGTCTCTCTGTGCAACATGAACTAACATGACTAATACTAATACGAGAAGACACAAATTTGTCCAGTCCTAAATCATGGCTGTAAAGACATAAGGGAGAGCATTGTTGCAGGAATATTTGGTGAATGAGAGAACTAATGGAAATCAAAATGAACGGGACGGGTTTATGTTTAAGGCTTAAGGAATCTTGTTAGTGAATATCCATTAGAAATGCTGCTTTTGCGGTTGACAGTCACCCATAATGATGATTTTTGTAAACCAATTTTCCATTTCAGTTTAGAGTGGTGGAAGGAGACCATATAGCATTTAAAATCCAGAAATAGTCTATGCAGATTGCTTATGTTAATGCCCGCATAGAAGATAGGGCATGCAAAACATTCGAACTAAAAATAACAGATGAAAGCTGATAAACAATTTTAAGGCATTTGCATTCTACCTTAGTGTCTAGAATTAAGGTAGAAGACAGAAATACTTGATTTCTCAACATTGGACGAGGTAGAAAAAGACAAGCTTAAAATGATTATAACGTTGATTTAGTGCAAAGATACCAGATAGAGGGTCGTTTGATCCTCTTATAATCGTCCTTGTGTTGTTCTTGCGAGGGCTCTGGGAAGCCAGTGCTTGTTTGTTAACTTGTTTTCTTGGATTGGATATCCTGGTCAATCCATGTTCATTACGTTTGGCCATTGCTGGTTCACTGTATATTGTAATTAATGAATTTATTTGAGGTGCTGCAACTGAAACCAATGTTCAATTTTATCTGGTTTCCCGAGTTATTAATACTGATTACTCTGCATTTTTCTCATAATATATGGAGGTCAAAGGAGAATGAGTAAATGGCATTTCTAGGATTCCAATTTCCAATCCTGCAGCATGCACCTAGTTTTGAGAATATAAATTGACACACTTGAACTGCTCGTTGGATGATATTATTCTTATATATTTGATCTTTAAGTTCTATGCAATTAGCTTACTTGCTAGGAACTGTTTGTTTTCTCAATCACACCTCCTTCTCATTTTTCTTGATGAATTCAGTTGTCAAACTTATGGGATAAAATGAGATAAATTGTATGTCATTCTTGATATAGTCTCTCTCGTAAAGAAAATTTTTTATATCTTGTGCTTGTGGCAATGCTCAAATAATCTTGAATTCCATTTCTCTTCTTAATGACTTTTGACATTCAAATATCATTAAATTTTGAAGTCATAATATTTGTCATAAGTACTTCTTTTACGTTAGTTGTTAGGGATAAACCAATTGAATTTTCAAATACAATGTGTTTAAAAGTGTTTAATGGGCTTCCAACTCGTGAACTTGGCGGATTGGTCCGCAAGCTTTTCGCGGACTAAGTTTATAAAAAATAAGCCTGCAAAAATGCGAGCCTAGACGAGCTCAACTCATACAAGTCGTGAGTCAAGCCCGCTTATAAGGCAAAATCAACAAGTTTTGTGGGCTTTTATGCAATCCAAACAAATTAAAATAAACATGCATAAAATGTAAGTTTAACAAATCAAGATTTAACAATTTAGAACAAGCCCAACCCAGCCCAGAAGGGTTGACTTGTTAGGCACTCCTAAATGTATTGATATCTTTGACACATTGTTTCAAAGAAGAATATTTTTATAAAAGATAACTATAAAATATTAAAATAAAAAATATTTTATTTATTTAATATTAAATATAAAAAAATTTAAAAAAATAAATCTCTCTTTTTGAAAGCAAAATCCTTACTATAATTTTAAATATTATTTTTTTAACCAAAAATATAAGTGGCATGTTATTTTTTAATTAATATATATATTTAAATTGCATTTTTTTTACAAAAAATATTTCTCACCAAAATAAAAGTAGCAATTTTGCAAGCATTTTCGAGTCAAAACTGCTTTATAATGTCTTCGCCGGCAGGGTGAGAAAATGCACCAAATGGAGCTAATATGTTTTTCAACAGCACTAAGATACAAATTCATGTTTTATAAATCAACTTCGAAGGGACTCCTTCACACTTCAGTTCCCCCCCCCCCCCCTTCTCCTTTTTTCTTAAACTGCAGGCAGGAGTCTATTTTCAAATTAGCAAGATCTGAAAATGAATCAGTAACACGATCTAACGTGAGAAATTCATGAGCATAGTGTTTCAAGAAACATACACTTTATATCAGAAATCCATCAAATAAAAAAGAAAAGAAAGAAGAATTTGTTTAAACTCAAATATTTGTACCCTACATAGGTGAAGATATTCCCAATTACAACAACATATGATGTATTATACATCTTTCTTTGTACTGGAACAATGTCATCGAATATCAGATAAGGGCGAACAAAATAACAGAGAGTACTTGGAAAAAGAGAAAAACAAATGAAGCATATCCAGAAATTGAACAAACACATGAAGAAGCAGATTAAAGCAATGACAAAAAGAAATTGAGCATGCATAGTCCAACAAAATGCATTCAGGAAGTAGACGATGGTGCTGTGGGCAATGACGGTGAAGATGATTGTTTTTCTCTTCTCAGTTCCTTGACAACAGCAGCAAGTGCCTCAGGATTGACACCCAGGTCACAGAGGGCAATAAGAACAGAGAGTGTATGACGATCCAGACCTGTATCAAGGATATTTGACATATGGAATGCCAGGTCTAGAGATTCTCGTGCAGTTCGTGTAGCTTCAGGATCCATTCTTAGAATTTGTATTTCGCTGAGATATGCTTAATTCACCGATTTCAAAGAACTTAAATCCGAGACCCTCTTGTCTGGGACTTGATTGTGTTGGTTTCCCTCCGAACAGAGTTCCCTGAAACAGATGGGTGACTACATAAATCACTGATAAGAAACATACAGTTGATTAATTTGAATTGAATTCTCGTGAACAAACGCCAAATTTTCTCAGAAAAAAGGTCTAGCCCTATGTTCTTACTGATTAAGATAACACATGAAGCCCATACTACATCCTTCAGCTTTCCCTTTAACTGGAAACATATTAAGAGCACCTTATTCGGCATTACAATTAAGCTTCTCACGCTCTTCATGGGATTCAAAAAATATGCACATTGAACAGACAAAAGGGAAAAAATCTTGCATGGTCCAAACCAGCAAAGGACCCAGTTTTAGAATATAAAATCCGTCACTCGGTTTTGAAACCCCAGATAATCTTTCTGTTCATGGCATAACCGTTCAGTCCTAACTTCAAATTCTTACCCAAATGACAATTTCTTCTAAAAACAATGTTTACGAATTGGACAAGATTATCAGCTATCTCAAATTCTCAATAATTTGGGTTAAACAGCTACTAATCGCGCAAAACTCAAACTTCATTTCATAAAATAACAAGGATAAACGGTTATAACCAAATAAATTCTTGAAAACAATCAACAATTCGAAGAAGTGACGCATTTCAGTGAGCGACAAATCAGAAGAATATGATAAAAATCCCAAACTATAAACCCAGATCTTATCTAAGCACAGTCCCCCACCCAAAGGTCAACAAATTAAGGGTTCTCGGCCGCAGATATGGCTCAATAAACAAGCCATCTCGAAACAATAGAGCAGCGAATAACATACCTCCACCAATTCAATCGGAAAAATTGGGATGCTCCGATTTCGAAATCAGCGAACTGCAGCTCAGCAAAGTTAGGGTTTGTAAAATTAACGGACTCCAGACAGCCAAATGCTTGCGATTATGACTGCAACGTAAAACGCTAAGGTGAGTACAAGCAGCTAGAGCCGGAGACTTGAGAATGTTCACAGTGAGCTGATTGCCATACGTTGATTCTATTTTTCAAACATACTCGCTTTTCCAAAATTACCATTATTATTTTATTTTTTTAAGACAAATAGAGCCTTTGAAGTTTGAAAACAAAGAGGTCGCCGGGCCAAGCGTATTCACGTGAGCTTATTCAAATAAGCTCATGTGTAAAAATAGGTAGTAAAAAAATTACTTATACCGTCGACAGACATGTTCACAAGTTGTTTGCATATATTTTATTTATATTAATTATTTTATTTTATAATTTATAAATTATATTTTAATATTTTAATTTTTATTAAATTATTTAGATAAGAAATTTTGAATTAAAATATAGAAATTGAGTTGAATTTATCAAAAAGTAATTGAATTGAATTGAATTCTTTTTCTATAAGTTAGGCTTAGGTACAGAAGGAAAAATGACTAAGAAAAATGTATTTTTTGCTCGTGATCAAGTTATGATTGTGCAAGTTATGATCGTGTGAGCTTTTACCCACATGAGCTTGTCCATATAAATCTGCATTATATGCAAGTTTTATACTAAATAATTCACACCATCTAGTGAATATGAGCTGCCAGTATTATCTATGATCATCAGATCCGTTTTACATATATAGTTTAATTTATCTTATTAAGTATGAAAAGTTCTATTTTTCAATAAAATAGGAAATATGTGAGTTATTTGATTAATCATTATCTAATAAATTAAAGAACATAAAATTTTTTGGAAGTCCTACTTCTCATACAATATGAGAAATTACTTATCCACTTTTTAAGGTAAGTCCTAATTCTTGTATTATTTATGAATATAATAATAAAATTATCTTTATTAAATTTAATTAATAACAATTAAAATTTAGTAATTTGTAATATAATAATATTGAAGATATAGTATTTATTTTATTACTATTTTTTAAAATATTTTAAGTTGAATTAAAAAAAACATAAGAAGTAACTCCTAGGTAATGCTACTTCTTATATGTTAATCAAATAATTTTAAATACTTCTCAAAAAATTTATATAAAAAGTTATTTTTTTGAAAATTTAATTTTTCATAAGTTATTTCTTGTCCAAATTAAACAATTTTAAATGGTACGCTTATTTAAAAATAGTTTTTATTTAATAATTATTTTTAAATTTTATTTTTAAAAAATATAATTCTAAATATATAATTTGAAAAAATAAAAATAAATTTTTAATATTTTCTAACTTCTTCTTTTATTTTGAATGCTAATTTAATAATTAAATAAAATATTTTTTATTTATTTATCCAATCATTTTTTTTATTTTCTTTAAATTTAAAAATAACTTTTAAAAAATAAATTTTTTAAAATAATTTAAAAAATAAAAATACATCCCAATAGATTCAAAATTTTCTAACATGTTGATGTTTGATGATGTACCTCTATTATTTTTGTGTTAAATGAATTATTGGTTAAATATACCTTTAATGAGGAAATAAATAACTACCATCTTCATATTTTCTTTGTTTTTCATCCTAACTGGTCTAACTTATTTTATTTTTAGTAATATTATATATATCAAAACTAAAATCAGAAATTAAATTTTAAAGTTAAATTAAGAATTATCAATTAAATATATAATGATAAGATAAATTTATAAAATTTAATCCATAATTTTTTTTTACTTTTTCTTAGAACTCATTAAAGAAATAGTGTGTTTGCTTATTTTTTGTTTTTAAAAATATTTTTTTATTTTTAAAACAAAAAACTTATTTGATAATTTATTTTTAAAATCTACTTCTATAAACTGGTCTGTAAATATATAACCTAAAAATAAAAAAATAATTTTTAACTATTTTCTAAATTTAGTTTATTTTTTTGAATGTTATTATTGTAATTAAATAAAATATTTTCTTATTTACAACACTAATCACCCTCCATTCTTTATTTTCTTTCAATTTAAAAATATTTTTTAAGAAAAAATAATTTTTAAAAATAGTAAAAAATATTTTTAAAAATACAAAGTCAAAAATCTATCCAAACACATTCAATGCCATTATTTCTATACTCATAACATTATGCGACATATATTAAAAGCCAGTTCCACCGTCAAAAGTTAACAACTATGTTTAGGTTAAAAAAGCCCCTAACTTTTCACACTCTTCAACCTCACGTACTCCCTTCTTCCTTGTACCCACAATGTTTTCTACTCAACTATGGCTAATTATGGCCATGATCAACTTAACTTTACTTCACACAAGCTCGTTTCTAGAAATTGATCAAATTAAAAGCTTGCTTAGTCAACCTTTCACCACTTTTCAATAATTTGCTAGCTATGTTGTTATTGATGAAAACCAACACAAAGCTCTGTTTTACTACTAAGTTAAATCGCAAACACACCTTTCTTCAAAGCTTCTTATTATTTGGCTTAATAGAGGTAAACCTAAAATTTTCTTTTATTTTATTTTTATCTAATAGTTATATTTGTCCATATTTTAATTATATTATTTTAGGATGTCTTTGTAGTAATTTGAAATTAACTTATTTTTTTAGGGCCTGGTTGTTTTTCTATTGGATTTAGAGCTTTCACAGAACATGGTCCTTTTATTACAAACTATAAAAAGGCTATGTTATGGTGAGTTCCTTCTAAATAGACCTATAATTTTTTTATATTTATTAATTTTGTATAAAGGAGAAAAAAACATAAGGCTATTTTGTAATTGGCCCTACTTTCACTAAGAAAGCCAAAAGTTTAGCTTATTAGTGTCAGATTTATTTTTCTATAAGGATTTGGACAACTTGTATTAAACAAATACCTCTTATCTTTAAAGGAAAAAGGAAAAATCACAATCTTTTCTTGCTCAGGATTTCAAGTGCTATTAGGATTTTAGAAGTGTGTGTGTGTGTGTGTCCTTGGGTTTCGTGAAAGAGGTGTGAAGAAATTCTTCTTAATCTTGAAAAGCTAAACAAAAGTAGACATTTAGGATTCCTTATGGTGTGCTAAAGAGTGCGCAAAAGAGTTTTTATACAATTATACCTAATTGTGCCAGAAGATTTATTATCATATTTACTTAGATTCACATCAAATTTGAGTATGACTGTTGTTGATAATTTAGGTAGTATTGTATATATTTTTTGCTGATTTTCTTCTCCTTTGTTCACAAGTTTTGCATAGTAACTTATGTTAATTATTGTATTGATTTTATTGAGCATTTCACCTATTTTGGTGAAAAATTATTATTATATTTACTTATATTCATATCATTTTTAAGTATGATTGTTGTTGGTAATTTGAGCAATATTGTGCATATTTTCTACTGATTTTCTTTTCCTTTGTTAGCTAATTTTACATAGTAATTTATGTTAATTATTATATTAATTTTGTTAAAAATTTTACCTATTTTGGTGAAAAGTTATTATATTGGTTGTTCCCTAATATTTTTAGAAAGATATTGTATCCATTATTTTACTAGTGAATTTTTTACTAGACTAAGTTCCGTGATTTTACTCTCACATTAAGAGGTTTTTCATGTTAAAAATTGCTAATCTCCTAATTAATTTTTCTTGCAATATTTTTTGGTAATATATTTAATTATACATGTAGAAAAAGTCAATCCAAGTGAATAATTTTATTTTTTTCATTGTATATTACTCTTGTAATTTTTCTTAATAAGTGGCATGAAAACTTAGGCTGTGGTATATTTTACTTGTAAGAATGGTATTTTGAATAGTAAGAATTATACTTTTTGAAAAAAGAAGATGGAAGATTTACTTTATATGAAAAACTAGTATTTGTTAGTATTTGCTACTAAAAAATTTGAAAATAAATTTAATTTGGAATAGAATCTAGGAGTGGGTAGAAAAAAATGTGTGCAATCATATTAAAGAGGAAACACATGCTTGCAAATTGTGGATTAAAATTGAAAAATAATATGCTAGAAAGATTAGGAATAATAAAATATTCTTGATAAAGCAGATGATGAGCATAAATTATCAAGATGACATTTCAATGACAGATCACTTGAATACAGATTAAAGGATTATTAATTACCTTTCTATTATGGGTATCAAATTTAAAGATGAAATTCATGGTTTAATGCTTCTTAGTTCTTTACCAAATTCATGGGAGGCATTTATAATGTCTATATTTAATTTTACCCTAGATGGCATGATGACTATTGTTATTGCTAAAAATTGCATCTTAAATGAAGAGTTAAGAAGGAAATCACATGGTTCTTTTTCTTCACAGCTAGATATTATGGTTATGGAATTTAGAAGGAGAAGTAAAAGTTAGGGTATAGGGAGCAGAGATCAAAGCAGAAGCAATTCTAGAAAAAGATATAAAAATATTAAGTGTCATTATTGTAATAAAAGGGGACATATCAAGAAATATTACTGGAAGAAAAAGGGAAAGGTAAAGAGGATGAAAGTAATAAAGACTGAGCTAATACAATCATTGATCAATTTCTTCTAGTTCATAAAGATGATGTCATCAACCTTGTTGATGTTAGCCTTAAGGCTTCATATGATGAGTTTTGATGATGACAAATAAATGTTGCAATAACATTGTATGTCTTGTGCTAAACTGATATATTTTATCAGCTTTAATAGACATACTATATTATAGTTTATGCATATATATGATATGATGATTATACTTATTGTTATATATGCATGATGACAAATGAATGTCATAATAGCATTGCATGTCTTCATACTAAAGTGCTATAAAATCTTCAATAAACATGTTATACTATGGTTGAAATATCCATGCTTAATAATATGCTAAAAGAATGATATTTTATACAAGCATCATTAAGTATATGATTGGTTAAGATACATGATATAATGATTATGCATGCTCTTGTGATAGTTTGTTATATACATGAATATTGCATGTCAATATCTTGATATATTAGATTGGACTAACTATATTATTTGCAAAGTTTATGAACTTGTAAATAGGAAAATCCAAGATAAAAAAGAGTGAGCATTGAAGAAAGGAAATGGAAGATCATATTGTGCTCAACTCTAGAACAAGGAAAAAAGATAAGAAAGGAGATGTGATCTAAGTATTGAAGATTGAGAAGACTAAAGTGTTTGAAAGTTTGGAAGTATCAAGAAAAAGGTCAAGGACTTCATTGGTATAGTCTTTTCACTTTAGGCTTAGACTTTCTTATAAAATAGAGTATTTCATGATATAGAGCTCAAACATGTTTTCACAATCTTAACTTGATTAAAATATTTTAAAAGATAGCCCTTAATCACATTTTAACAAGATAGCCTATGGGGTCATTTCAAAAACAAATGAGATATGAATTTTTGATGTTTTTAATTTTGACTTTTGATCATTCTCTCAATCATATCTCATAAAATACTCATGATTTTACTGTCTAACTTTTTTCATATGAAAATATACTCAAAGAGCTTTCCATGGATATATCATTTACTTAAAATGATCAATATATATAAAAGAGTTATGATCTTTTTAAGTTGAGTCTAAAAATCAGCTTTCTGCATGCTAGCCATTTCTGATGTGTGCTCATTGTTTTGATCATATCTTGAAAAATAAAAATGATATGAGCATGAAATTATTTTTATGTGAAAATAAACTTAAAGGCCTTTCTATGGACTGGTCATTTGCTTAAAATGACTAAGATATGAAAAAGTTATGAATTTTACAAGTTGAGTTTTAAAATCAGATTTTCACATATTCACTATTCTAACCTTTGCTCATTCTTTTAAATATATCTCAAAAACCACATTATATATGAGCATGAAACTAGTTCCATTTGAAATTAGACTCAATTATCTTTCCAACAATAGGTCATTTGCTTAAAATGGACTTAAAATGAAAAAGTTATGACCTTTTAAAGTTGAGTTTGCATTTCTGTCTGGGTGAATCGATTCCAGATATCCAGAGAGCACTTTGGATGTCCTGAATCGATTCAGGACTCGATTCCAACTGTTCTGGTGCGTGAATAACGGCTAGTTTTCATTCATAACAATCCTAAATGGCTATATTACTCAATAGGCTTCATATATAAGCTAAGAAACACGAAATACAATTGGGAAAGAGCCTAAACATTAATTGTAAACATCATTTTACATCATTCTTCATCCAAATCATGATTTGAGCTTTAATTTGTGAAATTCTTCCATTATAGAGCTTCATTTATTTCATCTACTCTATAAGAGAGTTTGTTTAAGTTGTTATTCATCTTTTTATCATTTCCAAATTGTAAAGGGTGAGGTGTCCATTGGAAATTCTTTGAAAAGGTGAGGCATCCTTTGAAAAAATTTAGAGAGGGTGAGGTATCCCTTGTAAGAAAGTTTTTGCTCAAAGAAGAGCAAGGATTATAAGGCTTCTTCAAGTGCCATTGAAACTTGAAGGGATAGTGGATTAACACAAGCTTGGAGAGCTTGGAGAGTGGATATACACCTTAGTGAGGATATCCAAGGGAGGAATCACTATAAATCCTTGTGTTTGATCTCTTTACCCTTACTCTTTATTTTTCTGCAACATTGTTCTATTTTTACTGGTTTATGCTTTGTTTTGTCGCTGCTGTTAATTGATATATTATGCTCCAATATTAATCTTGTTGCTTGGATAATTAAATGACTAAAAGAGACACTCATCTATGCATTAACTTCTTGATTATCTATCTATGCATAGTTGATGATCACTTGCTCTATGTTTGTTTATGTTACATGTTGTGATCCAATACTTATGATGATGTATATATGACTAAATGTGCAAAACGAGTATATATCTATGCATTGACTTATTGATTCCTCATCCTTAGTTGAATGAGTAGCTTTGCACAAGTGAATTAAAATTGTTATATTTTGAGTGCAAATACATTCATAAAACTCTCTTGGAATTGATTAAATCAAGATTACTCTCATGGCTTCCAAAAATCAAAGGATTTCCAAAAAGTGCTTGAAAAATAAGAAAAGTTTTAAAGACACCCAAGAGGGGTGTCAATTGGGTGTAGGTTACTAAGGCCAACAGCTGAGAATGAAACTAGTTCGCTAATTGACAATGGTGCTTCCACCCATATTACATGTAGAAGGAACATTTTTTCATCTTACATTCTTGGTGATTTTGGAAATATAAGATTGGTTCTTGAAGGTGCAATGAAGTGTACTAGTATTAGAAATGTTATTCTAAAACATCCAATGGAACTAGATTAACCCTTAAGAATGTGAAACATGTTTCAGACATTTAGTTGAACCTACTCTTTGTAGGTAAACTTTATGAGGAAAGCTATGATAATTTCTTTTCATGGAACTAGTGAAAGCTTACCAAGGGTTCTATGATTATGGCTAAGGGCTCAAGATATTCTACACTTTTCTTGACTTAAACAAAACTTGTTCAAGATGTTGTTGATTCTACATAGTCAAGTGATGAGATTAAGTTATGACATAAGAGGTTATGTCATATGAGTAAAAAAAGGATTGTTATTTTGGCTAAAAAGGATGTATTATGTGAATATGGAGTTCACATTTACAAAGGTGTGATCATTGTTTAACTGGAAAACAAAACAAAGTAGTCTTTGAGAGTTATCCACCTTTTAGAAAATCAGAGATACTTAAAGCATGTTATTCAACAGTTGGAATGGAGGCATTTCCTACTTAGTTGGAAGGGGGAGATCTATTGTGGCAGATTCCTCCTAGGTAGACCCATAATTTCTATATATTTATTATTTTGTATAAAGAAGGAAAAAAAACATGTGAGGCTATTTTGTAATTAGTCCTACTTTTACTAGGAAAGCTAAAGTTTGGCTTGTTGGTGTCAGATTCCTTTTTTCTATAAGGATTTGAATGCATGTATTAACTCTTGTCTTTGAAGGAAAAAGGAAAAATTGCAATCCTTTCTCGCTTAAGATTCCGTGTGCCACTAGGATTTTAGGTGTGTATATGTGTGTGTGTATGTCCTTGGGTTCCATGAAAGAGGTGGGAAGAAATTCTTCTCAATCTTGAAAAGGCAAACAAAAGCAAAGATTTGGGATTCCATGCAATGTGCTGAGGAGTGCGCAAAAGAGTTTTTTTTTCTCATACAATTTTCCCAAATTGTACCAAAAGATTTGTTCAGGTTCACATCAAATTTAGGTATGATTGTTGCTAGTAATTTGGATAATATTGTGCATATTTTCTACTAATTTTCTTCTCCTTTATTGGCTAGTTTTACACAATAATTTGTGTTAATTATTGTGTTGATTTTGTTAAGAATTTCACCTATTTTGATCAGGAGTTGTTATACTGGTTGTTTCCTAAAATTTTTGAAAAAATATTATATCCATTATTTTACTAGTAGATTTTTTATTGGATTAGGACCTATGGTTTTTACTTTTACATTAAAAAGTTTTTCATGTTAAAAATTGCTAGTCTCTTGATTAATTTTTCTTACAGTATTTTCTATTAATACATTTTATTATATGTGTGGGAAAAGTTGATCCAAGTAAATAATTAAATTTTTTTGCTGCATATTACTTTGATAATTTTTCCCGACAGGCTATCGTTAAAAATCAGTACAGTTGGAATAAAGGTGGTTCTGCTGCTGATGGCAAATTGCTTAACTTATTTCACTTTTTCTTGGTTTAGTAATTTGCTAAACAATGACTTATCCATTGATTTGTGCAGAGGCCAACATCTTGTATCTAGACTCGCCAGCAGGAGTTGGTTTCTCTTATTCTGTCAATGACTCATTTTACACCACATTGAACGATGAGATCACAGGTTCTTCTCTACTCTCAACCCGCTGATAATGTATCAATTTCCAGTTTTTTTCTTGGTTTTGTTCAAAGTAACTTAGAACTTCAGAGCATCATTGTTCAAGGGCAACTCCCTTGCTTTTATTGGAGAAAAATACGGCGTCAGATTTACTCTAGAAATTAGAAATTCAATAGAAAACTGACATTTTTATCTTTTTATTCCCTAAGCTCGAGACAATTCTGTTTTCCTTCAGCGCTGGTTAGAGACTTTAATACAGAGAAAGTTATGCAGGTATAAAAGCACAACCACTTATCTTGAACTTCCATATCAAATCTTTCATAATCTATAAGCACACGAGGGGGTAGCAAATGGATGAGTTTGATAGATTTGGATTGTATTATTAATAGATGGGTTATTATTAATCTATTTATCTATTTATAATCCAATTAAAATTTTACATAGATCATTTATTAATCCATAACTGATACATGAAGAGTCAAATCCAATTTACCCTATTATCTATTTAATTATTATCCTCTCGTGTTATTTTTATCATAAATGATGTTATGCTCTTATTAATGGATAAATATTCTATTTATTTATTTAACCCATTAAAGATAACCCATATAGATTTAAATTTATCCAGAGGCGGACAGATTCGTGAATATCCGTCCATTTTACACCCTGAGCACCCGGTATCCAATACTTATACATCACGCTTTCATTACCAATACTGCTGGTTTTGGTGGCATTAGGTCACTATGTGCCTCAAGTTGCTGAACTTATGAACTTCAATCTGATGGGTATAGCAGTAAGTGCAAAATATGGGGCCTCGGCCTTTGTCTGTCTGTTTAAAAGACTTGTCATTCTCTTCTCTGTGAATTAATCTTTGTATTTGCAGATAGGAAACCCTCTTCTGGATTTGGACACTGATGCGAATGCAGTCGATGAATGTTGTCTCATGGAATTATTTCAGACTCTACCTACAAGATTAGGACCCACTTTGTAACTCATCTAGACTAAACAGAGAATTCATTGGTGGCCAATTATCCCCAAACTGTATTTCTGCAATTCACCAAGTCTTCCAAGAATATTCCTCTGTTTTGTCCATCGATCCATATTATGTTATTGGAGATAAATGCCTGTCTTATAACTTGTCTCAGGCAAATTTCCTCAGGGAGCTATTACATTCCGGATTGTCTCAATTTTTAAAGCCACTGAACAAGAAACAAACATATGAAATTGAACAGGTGAGTTGGAAATTGGCATAAATCATGCTTCAAAGGATAATCCAATAACGAGTGGTGTATGACTTTTGCTTTATAACATTTGAATGGTGCAGCAGCTTGATGAATGTAATGAGAAATATGCAGAGATGTATTTGAACAGGAAAGGTGTGCAGAAGGCTCTCCATGCCCGGCTCTTGAGTAATACCCCCTATCATTTATGCAGCAAGTATATACTATATGGAGTTCAACCATTAAGGTTTCTTCTAGAACCTGGATTCTGACAGCCCAAGAATTATTATGTACAACCAAAATTTCAGGTTTGTGCAGGGAGATTATAAAACATCAGACAGCGAAATACCAACAATAGATGCTGCAGGCTTCCCTGTAAAGTCAGGAATTCAAGTTATCATATACAGGTAATATGACAACCATTTAAATTTCGGAACTTTCAAGTTTCATCTTCATTGATTCAGTTTTCTAGAAAAAGTCATGCTTGTGACTTGAATAAAATCCACACAGTGGGGATCAGGATGCCGTCGTTCCATTCATTGGCACCCGGAGATTGGTAGATGGACTTGCCAAGAAAGTGGGGCTTACAACGACTGTGCCTTGCAGAGCTTGGTTCTGTGGACAAGCAGGTAACAATTTTTCTTTAGACAAAATATAATACGAGAGATTCTAATCCTTTGTGAGTAAATCGAAATTCTTACTTCACTCAGAAAGAGATAAACTTAATGGTCTGTAGGAGGCTTCACTTCTGAGAAATTCGAATATTTCCTTTTTTTCT
Source organism: Sindora glabra (assembly GCA_020226215.1). Classification (NCBI taxonomy): domain Eukaryota; kingdom Viridiplantae; phylum Streptophyta; class Magnoliopsida; order Fabales; family Fabaceae; genus Sindora; species Sindora glabra. Next base: position 53,680,256 of record CM035233.1, read on the forward strand.
AAATTTATATTTATTTCTCTTTTAATGAAGTAAGAATTTTCGTTTATATATATATATATAATTTTCTAATATAATCTGCAAGGTTCACTAAATTGTGGTGTTGAATCAGTGGCTCACGTACGAGTGTTTGTTGTACAATTGCGCAGGTGGGAGGATGGACGCAAGTTTATGGTATGGCGATAAGCTTAGCTATGCTACTATAAGAGGAGCATCATATGGCGCCCCAACCACACAACCTAGGAGATCTTTTGTCTTGTTTAATGCATTTCTCCATGGAAAATCACTTCCTAAATTGGCAAATTATCATTTTACATTTTGTAATTTGAAAATCAATAGATATTAATTCAGGCGACGAGGGAGTTTGACATTCCTTGCTGTCTTGAATTCTAATCCACAGAGAAATCTCTTACTTTTATGCAAAAGGAAAATTGTATATCCCTGCTTTGTTGTTACAATGTCCTGAGCTCGATTGGCTCGCCTAATAGTCCCGTGTTGGAATCCCATAACTAACAAGAAATTAGACTCGTGGCTTGACAATTTTGTTGTGAAAAGATTTGGCCTTTGTTATCCTTATCATCCCCTTTTATATGAGAATTATATTGCATAAAGTTATTTTAAACATTATATTATTTATAAATTTTGATTGAATATAACAATTATAATTACAATTATTATATCTGGATTTTTAAATGTTTGGACCCTCTACATATTTATAGATTTCGTACTAATTAAAGGTTAAAAAATGGATTCTCATAGATCCATGAAAATGCGGAAGTCCATTTATTTAAACTATCAAATGCAATAAATAATTGTAATTACTCTACTAAATCAAAATTTATAAATAACTTAATATTAAAATAATTTTATATAATACATGATATATACCTAATAATTTCTTCTTTTATTTTATACCACCAAAACAAAAGTCTGTGTTCTTATTTTATTATTAGGTTATGATGATGGATCAACTCTCCAGGAATTGCTAGTTTCAATTTCCCGTCTAAAGCACTTCTAATGGAATAACTTTTTGGGTTTCAAAATTTTTGTTCTTTCAAATGGATCATGCTGCCCAAAAAGTGCAGACAACCCTCCTTCCAAAATTGGACTTAGCCTTTCATTGTCCAACATTGTTTGTTGTCTACTACTTTTATCTGAAATCACTAAGGGCTGATTAGCTATAACGACAAAAATAATTAGTTTTTAAATAATCAATTGTATATAATTTATTTTATATTTGATAACATGATTTAATAATTAATTATATATAATTTATATTTTGAATGATGTATAAAATAATTATTTTTTAGTGTTAAATTACTAAAAGGACAACAAGATGCATGTATTAAATTCATAATTTTTCTAATTTTTTTATATTATTATTTATAAAATAAAAATATATAATATATTATTTAAATTTAATGTATTCCTATTTAATATATATTTTCATTAATTTAAATTATTTTTGTAAATAAAAAGTTCAATTTTATAATTAAAATAGAATTTATATTTATTTTGATAGTTACTAAATTTAAAAAATTATAGTTAAATAAATAAAAAATTAAGAAAAGTCATTCATAATTTTAAATAAAAAACGAGCTTAGTATGTATATAAAACTTAAAATTTTTACTATTAGAAAAACGACAATACAGGTAAAAGAATAAAAAAATAAAGTTAGTATGGATATAAAATTGTAAATTTCTTTTTATATGATCATGATTAGATAATAAATTATAAGTATTTATTTGGTCTAATGATTAGAAATTATGATTAATGATTATAAGTCAAATATTGGATCATTGCACTTTTAAATATACTTGGTTGCACTTTTAAAAGTTTTCAATAATTAATTATAAATAATAATCCTTATCATAAAATATGATACTTAGAATAGCTTATTTTCTAATCATAATTATATATTGAAAAATTTTAAATTTTACACCCATATTAATCTTATTTTTTAAATTTAAAATTTTATATTTACACTAATCTCATTTTTTATTTAAATTTATGAACAACTTTCAAGATTTTATAATTTAATTATTTGCAATTTTTTATGTTAGTAAATATCAAAATAATTGTAAATATTATTCTAATTATAAATATTAAAATTTTATTTATGAAAAATAATTTAAATAAATGAGTATATATATTAAATAAGAATATAAATAAATTAAATAATATATTATGTACATTTCCTTTTACAAACAATAATATCTCAAGTATTAGAAAATTAGTGATTTTAATATAATTATGTGGATTTTATTGTCCTTTTTAATAATTTATATTAAAAAGTGATTATTTTGTATATTACTCAAATGAATCAATTATTAACAGATATTATCAAACATATTAAAGTATGTATAATAAATTATTTTAAAATTAATTATTTTTATCATTATATCAAATAAAAATGCAATTAAATAATAATAGTTAATTATTTAACTTATAATCACTAATCATAATTTTTAATCACTATACTAGATAAGTATTAAAGACGAGAGTTTCTTTCTTTTTAATTTTATGAAACAATCTATCTATCTTTATTGTACAACTAAAAAGATTGTTTCCTTTTTTTTTTCCTTTTTACCCCGATGACACTCGAATTGGGCATAACCCACTTCATTTATCCACCCAAGCGTTTCTTGCCGTTTTTTATTTATATTTATTAAAATAGTTATTAAATCTGGACTTGGCCAGTTTAACCGATAAATTGGTAGTTGGTCAATTTTGAATTGCACCATTAGATCAATTTTGTTAGTGAACTAGTAAAAAATTGATTTAATAGGTAATTTTCAATTAATTCGATTAAACTATTGTATTATATTGAGCTGCTAGTCATTAAAAAATTTTTAATTTATTTAACTGAGATTTTGTGTAACTTCAAGTTATTTTTTATATTATTATGTTTTTAAAAATTAATAATCAAACTTATGATTTTACTTATTGAATATGTATTTTTTATTATTTTTTATATATTTATAATATAAATAGTTGAACTAATGATGTACTAATTGAACTAGTGAGCCTTTGAACCAAATCCTTATTCAATTTAATGTTTGATGCAATTTTAATAACTATACATATCAATGCAATATGACTCTCGATTGTATACTAAAAATCATTCACCCAAATAGCTTTTTGTCACAATTTTATAGGTAATTAAATTGGACACATAATTGCATCAACATCAATCTAAATAATTACTCAAGTGTATGATAACATAAAAAAAGGCACATCACCATTGAATAGCAAAGTAATCATGTACAAAAGATTTAAGGAAGTAAAGTTGCACGGGTGAATATACAACATAAATGATAGCTGGAAGGATGATTGAATAATCAAAAGCCATAATATAGCAACCCATCCTTGCAAGCCCAATCCTAATCGATAGCACTTGCCTACTGACAAATATATCCTTTTTACCACTATCAATAGGCTGAGAATCACCCTTAAAAGTCTTATTTTCACTGGCTTCATCCTCCGTCTCTTTTCTAACTTCCTTGGACTCCTTCTCACTTTGTCCTTCATAAAAGTTTCTTTCTAAGAAATTACTTGTAACCGACCCTGAAAGCAAGCAAAGTAAAGAATAAAACTAGTATAATTGTCTAAAAGGTACATAAAATAGAAATAAATAGACATGTAGAACAGGGGCAGATTTATATAAGCCTAGTCCACGTGAGCTTTTGCCCACGTAGACTTGCCCGCATAAAATGCGAGTTTCACACTAGCGTACTCGCATCGCACCGCATGCGGTGAGGGCTTAGGGTGCAGTGCGGGTATCCTAGTGTGAAGCTCGCATTTTTTTAAATATTTTTTAATTATTTTATTTTATAATTTATAAGTCATATTTTAATATTTTAATTTTTATTAAATTATTTAAGTAAAAAAATTGAATTAAATTTATTAGGAAGTAATTGAATTAATTTTTTTAAATATATATTAAACTTAAATGTAAGAAAAAATAATTAAAAATATATATTTTTTTGCCCGTGATCAAGCTTGCGACTTTGCAAACTTGACTGCGTGGGCTTACTCGCATTAAATGAAGGCTTCATGTTAGGCTGCCCGCATTACCCTGTGAATGCAGGTTGCCCACATTGCCCATAGTCACAGGCCCCGTTTTACATGTCTAGAAATAAAAAAACAAGCTTTAAAAGTAACCTTGACATAAAAAAGGTGTAAAAATTTTTAAAGAAGCTAGATTTTTAAGATTGAAATAGCATGAACAATATGGATAAAGCAATTGAAATAAAGGAAGGCTTTTGTTCTAATAATTGCACAAATAAATAAATATAACATACAAAGATATATAACCAGAAAGTGTAATAAACTAAACCATGAAAAACATAATGTACAATATTTCTATATTAACTTAATAGCATTTTTTTAATAAAATCTTAGCAAGAAACATTAACTGGACACCATATAAAAAGGCTTTTCAAAATACCCCAAATGTCTTTCTAACTAACAATTAATAGTTATCATTGAGGAAGTGTAATAGAAAAAAGTCTTGTCCAAAACAAAACTCCTTCAAATGTTGTTGAAGCTCATGATGATAACTTGTAATAAGAATGATATAAAATCTTAATGTGAAACAACATTTCATCAAGCATATACAACTAGTCAAAAGAAAATTTGAACAAGAATTGACCTTTGTTATCAACTTTGTGTCATTGATAACTAAAAGAATGCATACAACACCAAAATGTTTTATTCAAAAAATGAAATCCTTTACCAAAATGCAAATGGAACGAATTTTAATAGAAATTAATTAGTAGTTCCCAAGCAACAGAATCCTCCATTCCATTCAATAATGATTCCTTTGTTTATTTGGCAATTTTAAACATCATATATAAATCAACGTTTGGTTAGGGAGCATTGAACATTAAAGATAATTTTTAATAGGTTATTGTGCATATGATTTATAGATTTTTCTAATGCTTTTAGTAAAAATTTAACATATATATTCCCTTGGGAGCAAGGTATCATTACAGTCAATGCATCATCATTCACCTTATGGTTCAAGCAAAATAAAAAATTCATATCCTATACTAGTAGCACATTATAACATTCTATTTGGGTAACTACTAGAATTTGGACTTAATTATACCTACTCATGAGATTAGGAATGCATTGTTTGCTTTTCTTTTACTTTTGTTGTGGTAACACACAGTTCTTTTGTGGTAACACACAGTTCTTTATAATAAAAAATTGCTCAAGTTGTTTTCACATATACAAATAGGAGTGGGACTATACTCAACCCATTCAATCATAACTTGTGATGGCTTTTTAAGAATTAGGAACAAAATCAAATGCATATTCTAAACCATTTTGTACAAAAGAGATGAAAACTGCAATTAAGGATAGAGAAAATAATAACTCCTATTGACATCATGGTGCACAATAACTCTCTTCTTTAGAGAATCACAAAAAATAGAATAAAATAAAAAACCTCTTTCTAAACGATAGAAATTGCAATAAAAAAGGATTCATTTGCAAAAATCCAATTATGCAAAAAAAATAGAAGACAGTCTTTTGAAAATGGGCATTATGATGCATAATGACTTATTTTACCGGTTCACATGCTAACACTAATAAAAAAAGCCCTATTATTGCATACAACACCATAAAGATACATTTATTACCATAACTCCTTTTTCAAATACAAAACTACATAAATTATCATCCTTTCATGCTACTTTCACAATATAATGACAAAGCCTTTCCAAGTACACTTCCCACTTTCAACTAAAATTACTTGTCTAATATTTCCAAGAAGTTTTTGTTTTTCTAAAACACCCATTATGTAGTAAAAAATAATTACTACATTATTTCTTATGTTTAATTTAACTACTTAGATATTTGATTTCAGAAAATAGTCCTTAGTATTCTCACTTAAATTCTTGACTAAACAAATATTTTTCAAATGATCAATCTTAGAAGTATTTTCTAATGATGAATAGATTAAGTCAATATCTTTGAATGGAAGAGAGCAATTTTTTTGAACAAAATGAAAAATCCTGAGAGAGTTTAAGTTGTATAGGAGAAACATTGCCAAATCCAAATTTGATAAGAAAGTGCGCAGGAAACTTACCCAAAAAATGTTAACCCCTATGAAATTGGCAAAAAAGAAATTCTCAATATTCAACAGTCACTAATTACCTAAACTCAAAGTTATGCATAATCATGCTTGCTAAATTTAACTTACACCGTTGCTTGCTAAATCTAACTCACACTACTGTTTAATAGTGGAAGCTTCGCATTACATAAAAAAATGCCACCATCGCAACTAAAAAGTATATTGCAACAAATACTCAATGCGATTTACTTCTCATAGTCAATCGACAAAAAAAACTTTCTTTCTCCCCTTTTATTTTTGTTGGACCTTTTCTTTGTTTTTTTCATTATTAACCTTCCAAGACCTATTTCATTTTTGGGTGATAGCTAAGGGCTATTTAGAATTTTAGGTTTTGTTGCTTGGCCTGTAATTCTTGTTTTTCAAAAATAAGTGAGAAGCACATGTCAACCATCCCTTTCCCTTAAGTGTGTTGTATGTCACTTCACAATTGTTCTTGCAACCCTATACATGGTAATGTGTTTAACTACTACTACCTTTCATTTATTTTTTATTTTTTATTTTTTATTTTTATTATTATTGCATCATCTTGTTCTACGTAAAAAAATTAACCTAATCATTTATATTATTATAAAATGGTGATAAGAGTGATTAAACTCTATTTGTAATTTTATAAAAATACTCATACTTACATATTTAAAATTCCTTATCACTAAGTAGTTAATTAATTTAAAAAGTTGGAAACTTCTTACGATTATATTATTTGTTAAATCATCTCTCTGACCTTCCTACATCTTCTTTCATTCTTTTCCTACAATCTTATCATTTATTAAATCTTCTTTTTCACATTTTCAAATTTTCTTTCATTCTTTTCCCATAACCTCATTACTTATCAAATTGTCTTTCTTACCTTCCCATATTTTTCTTCATTCTTTATATTTCATCATAATTAGGTGGTCTATATCTACCTCATTTTTCTATAACTTTCCTATTGAGATTGGTTTTCAATCCTTATCTTTCCCTAATTTTTTTCTAAACTAAAGTGAAGTGTGATTGATTTTCAATCCCTATCGTTTCCTTAATTTTGTTCTAAATTAAAGTGAAGTGTTTGGATTCAAAAGTTTTTAACTTGTGATTTTTTATTTTGTATCCACAGATTGACATTTTCATGAAATTGCTCCATAAGTTTTTTTCTCCATAAAGAAGTTATTTTATAATCATTTTAAGTTTTAAAAAAGTCATAATCTCAATATATGCAATTTCACCTTTGTTTTTCTTTTTTCTTTCTTTTATTTTCTTAATTTAAATTTAGGATATTTTGAGATGCAACATTCTCTTGAAATACATTTGTTTCATTTTTAGATACTTTAATTTCAAGTTTCTAGCTTTTTATTTCTAGTTTCTACACTAATAAAATTTTTTAAGGTGATCATATTTGGTCATAAATATTTTTTGTTGATGAATGATGCAAAAGCTTAACATAGACTAGTAGCAAGTATGTCCATAATTGTTGGTAGACTGTGGCAGCTAAGGAATAAGGTTGTTTACAAAGAAAATAAGTTAGTCTATTTTTAAAATTTAAGAGATCTGATCCAAGATATCAAGATGGACCATTATCACCTAGAGAAACCTATAATAGAAAATATATGAATAAATGTATGTTGTTTATAAAACATTAAGTTCTATTTTTTAATTAGCATTTGGCCCGTAATAATATAAGCATGGCTTTTATTTGTAGGCGATATTGTATGCCCACAAACTATATGTCTATTTACTTTAATTTGATTTTGATGTTTATGTAATTGGTTTACATTAATACTATTATCATTCCATGCAAATGAAGGCAACCATAATAGAATAGATATGATTAATATATCAATTATCAATTATTGAGCACTTATTGATAATGTTCAAAATGGATAAAAAATATTGTATATAGAAGAATTTGATAAGCATTATTATAGTAATTTGTTTACATTCAAAAATCAATTATTAAAAAATGACATATATCCCTTACTTTACATTAAATATTCAAATTTTGATTTAAGCATTAAATCATGTTTGATTATTTAGATTAAAGAGATGATAATGATAAATATAAATAGATTAAAAATGCATAATATTTATTTCATTAAATTGTATACATACTATTGAATCATATGTGGTTATTGAATAAAGCACTATACATAAAATCTATGCATAAAATATTTTATCTTTTTCAAGGAAAAATACTTTTAACAATTCTAACCATTATATAAATTTATTAAAATAAAATCGAATAATATGTAGAGCCCTACAAATACATAACAACCTAATCCAGATGTGAAATTTGAATGTTTTAAACGCTTAATCAAACAAAAATATCACAAGTTCTAAATAGCACACTTTAAATCTTAAAAACATGGATTTCTAAATTATAAATCGAAAACTCTATTTTTAAAAAAATAGAAAATAAATAAATAAAAGGCTTGGATAGATACAATCATTAACCTAAGGACTAAATCTTAAAAATCTAGAATATAAAATTTTAACATTTATAACTATTGAAATACTAAACACCAAAAATATACAAATCTTTGTACTTAAGCAAATTTAAATAAATTTAAATGAACACTCACTCATAAAATTATATTTTGTGCCAAACCTTGAAAAATATATAAATTTTTTAAAACATTAACCCAAATAAATATATTTTTAAAAATATTAAAAATCTTTAAATTATCATCTCATTAAAAAGATAGATAAAAATTTAGTTTACTAAAGAAAAATTAATACAAGCATCCCATGATTGTTTATAACTAGTCTTAATTTTTCTTAACCCAAAATGGAAAGAACATGATAGTGTCAGCTTATGTGATTTTTTCTCAACTATTTCTTCTCATAATACAATTTTATTTAATCTTTTTTTTCATACTTATTTATTCATATCTCTAAACTAACTATGGCGGCATCTTAGCATCTTTAGTATTTTTGCACACTATCTTCTCTCTTTGGTATCTCTTTTAACTACATTCTTTTGTATCTCAAAGCTTATTCTTTTCTTTATATTTCATTTCAATATGTTTGTACATTGAAATTACATGCAAATCTTAATTTTTGTTGACATTTTTCATACTTCAACTTCAACAATCATACCTAGATTTTTTACTTTTCTACGTATAATGTTAATCTACTATCGCCATGTTTCAACCTTAGTGGATCTAAACTACACTTTGACTATCATTTTACATTTTGTAATGTAAATTTAGCGATATGACCATACACAAATATTTTTTTTTGGATACAAGAATGGTAATACTTACGAGGGAGAGAAAGGTTTGGCAAACATATGAACATATGCATGGAACAAATATTATACTATTATGAATACTTTGTTGGCCTTACAATTAATTTTATAATGGAATTTCAATGTATTTAATTCAATTAATAGAATAATGTATCTATATTTGTTTCTATTAAATGATTAATCTCTTTTTGATACTACATAATTTCTCTACATGAAAAAAAAATCTAAACTAGTAGGGGAAGGCTTATGAAGATGCTAGTCTTATATTATAAACTTTCTTTTTTTTCTTTTTTATCAACACGCAATCAATATAAATTTTTATTATCTCTTTTATTTTTTGAAAATTTGAAAAATTGTTATTAGGAATATTTTATATAAAATTGTTAGTTATATTAAAAATAAAATTTAGATAAAATTTCCCAAGTATTTACTATATTTTTAATTTATAATTCATGTATTAATTAATATATTAATTATTATTAATAATTATAATTTAATGATTACAATAGTCATCAATAATCTAATTATTTTCTTTAAATAAAATAATTAATACAAATATCAAATTTAAATGAAACCTTACAACAAACACTTAAATGATTCTATGTTTTATAACGTAAACTTCTTAAAATGTGTTAACCTTTCCTTTACTTTATAAAAACCACAGAATTAAAATTTTGATTTTTTGTATGAAAAACTAAATCCCAAAACAATTCATTTGAAAGGCTTAAAATATAAATGATTTTGAAACATCTTATAATTAATTTGTGAGAGGTGTTGAAATTTTTGTGTATGTAAAGCATGTTTTTATGTGACGTGTTATAATTCTTTTATAGAAATAAATGTAATTATATTTAGATTTTTTGTTATTGTTGTTGATGTTGTGAAAGTACACACTTAAATTGATATTATACTGATTCTTATGAAAAAAAAGAGGTTAATACCACATTTTTTTAATTTGAAAAAGTACAAATTAAAATAGATAAAATTATTGTTCACGGCACAATAAATAAACAATAAAAAATTAGAAATAAAATCAACATATACAAAATATTCAAATATGAACATGTATTTCACAGTAAAATTACATAATTTTTAAATCAAAAGAAAATAAATAATTTAAAATTTATTAAATTACTCTTTCCCTTGTGCTGCCTGTAAAATTTTTTATAACTAAAAGTTAATAATTGATAATTAATAAGATAAGAAATATTTGATAAAATTAGTTATTGAATTATCTAAAAAAATATAAAATGACAAGTTAATGTAAATAAATATATGAAATAAATTAATTCATATTTATTTAAATTTAAATTCGATTCATTATTAACAATATAAGATATTTTATATTATTAATAAACAAAGAGATGACATTGCATTATAAAATTAATAATTTTTACCAGCAATAGGATTATTTTAATAATTTTATTAACATTACAATATAAAATTGATTTATAATAATTAATCAAATTTAAATTCTATTTATTTTAAAAAATTTAAAAGAATTATTTAATTAAAAATTTTTGTTACATATTTTATTTTTAACTTTTATGTTTTTACAACTCATCCATTATTTCTCTTCTTTAAAATTTTTTCCATTTCATTTTTTTCTTTTTTAATATCTATTATTATTGTTTATAATTTAAATGTTAATATCATTAAGTAGTGTAGATATAATATGTTATATTTAGTTAAGTTATAAAAATATCTTAAATAATTTAAATTTTCAATATAAAAAATATTAATCAAATTATATAATTATATATTCTAATTTTAATAAAATATTTATAATTAAAATCAAATTATTTATTTAATATTATTTTATATCAATTTCTAAATAGTATATTTTAAATTAAATATACATAAATTAAATTTTTTGTCAAGACTTTATAACTCAAATAATATTTTTATTTTATTGCATTTTTTACTCTTATATATTATGACTTTATTTTGTAATTAACTGATAACTGTAACAATTAGTTTATTCAATTAGTTGTTAGCTGATTTCACTAACTGATTACATTAGTTATTTGAATAAAAGTATTTGATAAAATTAATTATTTATAATTATCTATTTATATGTAAAATTAGCTAATAGCTATAACGGTTAGTTGATTCAATTAACTATTAGTTAATTTAACTAACTGATTACATTAGTTATTTAAACAAAAGTGTTTAATAAAATCAGCTATTTATAATTAATTATTTATATATAAAAATATAAATATATTTTATGAATTATTTAAATATTTTTTATTTTATTTAATTTATTATTCCATTATATATTATATATTTTATTAAATATTTTTATATTATTTATAATTTAAATATAAATATAATTGAATAAAATTAATATAAAATAATATATTTAATTTTTATTATAAAAATATTAAAAAAATAATTCAATTGAATTATAATTAATTACATATTTTTATTTTTATTTTTATATTTTTTATATTCACTTATATTAATCATATTTCAAATATCAATATCACTAAATAATATAAGTATAATATAATATATTTTATTTTTATTATAAAATTATATAAAATACATTAAATATTAATTTTAAATGAAATATACATAATTAAATATTTTATTTTTAATTTTTTATTTATTTTATTATATATTTTTATGCACTTCATTGTGATTGTTGACATTTTAGATATTAATATCATATATTTAAATAAATATAATTAACAAGATATATTTAATTTTATTATAAAATTGTTTAACTATGTTAAAATTTTAATATAGAAAGTATTATTTGCTTTTTTCATTATTTTTTTCATTTATATTTATTTTCTTTTATCATGTTCACATTGTATTTATCGTAATTGTTTACAACTTAAATACTAATAATATAAATATAATTAACATGAAATATTTAGTTTCATTATAACAGTATATTAAAAAAAATTAATATAGAAAATATTAATTATTCATATACACTATTATTTCATAAAAATTCTAAAAAATTTAAATTACATTAATTTACTTATTTAAATTCACTAAACATTCTCTTGATATCACTTTTTAAGTATTATATTTCAACTTAAATTACATCAATTACTATTTATTTAAGATTTTATAAGTTATGCAGTATTTCATTTTTTATTCATATTATTATATTTTTATATTCAATTCTAATATTTTTATCCCAAATGTTAATATTATTAAACAGTATTGTTATAGATATAATGTAATATATTTTTTTATTTTTTATTTTTATATTATTTTATAATGCATAATTTTTTATTTATTTTATTATATATATTTTATATATTTACTCTTATTAATTAATAAAAGAAAGTAAAACAATGTAGGGTACATGATATATGTCTTCCCTTTCTCGAAAGACACAGGCACTTTTTTTCATATATTAATTTTTATATGTTGTTTGCGGCAAAAAGAGTAAAATGCAGCCACAAGGAGAATAAGTCAGTAATTACAAAATTTTGTTGAGAATAGTTCAATCATCTTATAAATACATCAGCTATTAGCTGAAATAAAACATTGTAATATGTAGCATTTTTTAAAATAGATGATTCAAAAGAAAAAAGCTATTTGAAATAATTTTTTATCAAATAACTTTTTCAAATAAAAATCAAGTCAATCAACTAACATTCGGTCAACCAGTCAAAAATAATTCAAAACTCCATTCACCGGTCTCTGACTTAAATTGTAATATCACTAAATTTTATTATTATAACATAAAATATTTTATTTTTATTTTAAAATTATCTTAAATAATTCAAATATTTAATTTAATTATATATTACATTTTTATTTTTATATTATAATTTAAAATTTTACTATTAATAATTTTAAATATATAATTATGAGATAATTATAAACAATTGCATTTCATTACTCTTATAATTTTTTATTATATATACGTTATCTTTATGTTAATAATTAATAATGAACACCCGCTCTTGCAAAGCACGGGCGGCAACTCTAGCAATAGTAATATTCGTGGCAACTCTAGTAATAGTAATATTCTGTTCACAAAATCATTACCTCGTGAGTAGTGATGCTCGAGTGATAGTGGACTTAAATAACGCGTTGGGCATGCTGGAGGAGAATTTTTTTTTATGTTGTAATTATATTAGGTGTTCTTAATTATTCTTAATAAATGAAGAGAAGTTATTAATTTTATTATTTATTCATTAATTTTGTGATATTTATATACATTAAAATTTTAATTTTTAAAAATTTTAAGATATTAAAAATAATAAAAAGTAATAATTACATTTTATTTATTAAACATAATTAAAATATTTGATATAGCTAAATTATTAAAAAATGATATTAATTATGGTGCATGAGTTATATTGGTGCATTATTAATTTAAATTATTGACTTTTATTTATTTATATAATATTACACAAAATGAATGAAATTCAATAAATTAAATTACAATCATTATATTAAAATCTCACGCTTAAAATATTTCTCATAACAGATACCATAAATTCAAATCTTGTTGAACATAAAGAAAAGAAGATATTTACTACATTATTTTAGATATTTTAAAATTTATAATGATATAACAAATTTTAAAATTATTATATTAAAATTATTTGATTATAATTATTTATTTTTTATTAATATAATTAATAATAATTTTAAATATTATCGCACCATCCAGATTTCCGCACCTGGATACCAAAGAATTCACCAGAGAAGAAGGATAAATGTGGCTATCACCATTGGTGCCTTCTTGCATCCAAAATAAACGTACCACTACGATCCTGAATGATAAGATCAGAGGCCTCATGTCTCCGCACCACAACGTGTTACACGTGGCAATTTGAATGACAAAATCAGATTGGGACTGGCATTCCCCGTGACTCGTTTACCCATATTATTATTTAAATTTTTTTTATTTTTAATTGTACCAAAAAATTCAAGAATTTAAAATTAATCGAAAAAGGTTAGTGATATGCTCGACGAAATCACGTCTATCTATTCACACTGATAATAATTTTCATAAATTCATATCATAATTTTTTAAAAATATTTTAATTTTTTATTATAAAGTTATTATATTAGTTTAAAAAATTAGTATTTTAACTTATGAAAATTACTACTAAATGTGCATGGATATAACTCCGTAGGCACGTGAATCCAGCACAATTGAATCTAGTCTCACAATGAATATTTTCTATTGTCGGCAAATCTTTGCTCTCGTTCCATTCCGCGGCACAATCCCTCAACCTGTTTACAGATCCCCTTAAGAAATCATCAAATTAGTGTGCTATGTAATGAGCTTAGCCACATTATTTGTACAAATTTGCGTTCCCAACAGCTGCTATTAATTGTTTGTATTTAAGCTAAACTAAGAAAAGGGAAAACATAAATGAGGTTTTTTTAGTCAGAAAGAAAGAAAATTTTTATTATAATTTTTTGTTTAGACGAAGAGAAGGGGAAAAGAAATTTTAAAAGCAAAATATGTGATTGTGAATTTTTACTCATTTTAAATTTTATAATTTTTTCTCAATTCAAATTAATTTTTTTTCCTTTTTCTGCTTTTTTTTAAAAAAATCAAACAAGGAGTTACACACAGAGAGAGAGAGAGAGAGAGGAATTCGAGGGTGATTTATGCTTTGTTTGGAAGGAGGTGAAAACATAAGGAAAAAAAAATGGAGGTAAAAGAAAATGGAGGGGGAGGAAATGGAAAGGGAAGTAATTTCACCTAAATTATTTAGAATTGGTGAAAATGGGAGGGGAAGAAAATAAAAGTAAAATTAATTTTTTTTATTTGTAATGAGTAATGGAGGGAGGGAGAAGAAATGGGATTGAGTCAAATTACTATAATACTTTTATAATATATTATTAATTTTTGTAATAATATTGATTTAACAAATTCAGTTGAAAGATTTATAATACATTAATAAAATGTTATATATTTGATAATAAGTAATTTTTTCAAATAATTTAAATAATAATAGTAAGTTTTATTTTCCCATCTACCTCTAATATTAATATTACATGTTGTTCGATTCAAATATTTTTAAATATTAACACTTTAATTATGTATGTTTACTTATCATATTCCAACCTGCAAAGTCTGATAAATGTTAAAATTCGTTATTTTATATTTCTTCTAATTTTTTTATTTGTCATATTTTAAATAATTTATATTTTTTATTTTAAATTTTTATTAAAATATTAAATATATTTTATAAATTTATTTTAATAAATAAATATTTCATTATTTTTATTTGTCAATCTATCTATATTTATTCCATCATATTTATTTATTTTTAATTATTTTAAATTTTATATATATAGAATAATTTTATATTTTAAATTTGTTTAATTGTTAGTACTTATCTATATGGGAGTATCATTAAGTATCTACTCTCACAAATTAATACATAATTTAAATAATATTAATGCAACCCTATTAAATTTTTTTAAATTTATTTTATTATTTTACTTATTTTTAATTAATGATTCAATTTATTTTTATATCATTATTAATCATTTTTACTGTGTTTAATTTTAAAATAAAATCATATAAAATATTATAGTGATTAATTTATGAAAGTCAAAGTCATTTTAATATTCATGTATAATTTTCTTGTAACTAAAAGTACATACAATTAGAAAATAATAAAAATAATTAAAGATCTATAAGGCAAAGAAAAACTGAAACATGGAAGGATGGCTAGCAGCAGCTTGCGAGATTGGGGAATTGCAGCTCCGCTTGGTTTGATGGAAGGCTAGCAACAAAGTTCTGATGAAGGGCAACAATGAGAAAAGGCTGACCTTTGATAGTTTTCACCTCAAAAACCTCCCATTTCAAAGGAGTAATTTATACTATAGGTCTCACCGTATTTTTTTCACTTCCGTTTATCCTCCCCTCAGTTTTTACTGGAGCAATCAAACGGGATGAAATCTGAAATTCACCCCTAATTTCATCCCCTATTCTTTCCCCCGCCCCGCTACCCCTGTTCCAAACAGTTCATTAGGCATTATAGTATGGCTAAGATCATTTCAACAAAAATGTTTTTTGCAGAGTAAAGGTATAATGTATACGTAGAATATAATTATAGAATGGTTTATTTTCCAAAGTTTATTCGTAAGTCTTGTGTACTGTCTAGTACCAAATAGCACAATTTAATAATCCCAGACCAAGTTTCTATCCTAAATTATACTTTCGGGAAAGTTAATTTGGCTTTTTGTTTTTGGGTGTACATGTTTTTTGAGTCACCGAGTAATTTCTAAAATATACCTTGACAAGAGGCTTTTTCAAGCTTATACCCGGAATGCTTCTTATTTCACCACACCAGATTGACCTAGCCCCTGCAAGCTGCACTAGCTGATGTGACAAACGGTGAGGTATATGTTTAGCTACAACTGGAAAGCTCCCAATTGAAAAATTATACGAGGAGTGCATAATGAAATAGAACAGAGAACACTAGTACAATTCATGCTCTAACGCCACTAAGCCAACTTGTATAGTTTGTGAGTGCCATCCTTTATATTTATTAATACTTTATTTGTATTTTCAGTTAAAAAACTGATTTCATTGAATTTCAATCCCAAATTCTCAAGTCTCAAATTATTGATAACAGTTGATTGAAGTAGTTGAAAGTTCGTACCTTTAAATAAAATTTTGAATTTGAGTTTTGTAAATGAAAAAAAAAAATATTGTTGAAAATTTTTTGTCTTTATATTGAATCTAATCCAATCCAATACAATTTCGAATTATTCAAGATCCAATGTAGCTATTAGATATCGGGAGTTTTTGAACAAAAAAAAATTTCTCAAATTCTAAATACTAACATTTAAATCACAAACCCTAAATATTAACCCTTAAATCCTAAAATTATAACTTCAAAATGACAAACATTCAATCCTCAAATTCAAAACTCTAACCCCCAACTTGAACCTCTAAGCATTTTAAGGTTTTAGGACCTGAGAGTTTAGGGTTTTGAGTAGGTAGGTTTTAGATTTTTAGGTTAAGGTTAAAATTTGAAGGTTTTGATGTTTGTGGATTACAGTCTAAGATTTTTAGAGGTAGGGTTTAGTATGTAGTATTAATATTTAGTGTTTGGGAGTTTGGAATTTAGGATTAGGGTTTGAAGATTATGGATTAAGAGGTTTGGGAGCTATAAGTTTAGAATTTCAACATTTGAGGGTTAAGGTTTGAAGTTATGTGTCATGATCCTTTAAGATTAACACTAACATCTCTATTAGTATCAAAGGGGGTTTAGCCCCACAAGAAATTTGAAATACAGATATTTTTCTGACTATCTTTAGTTTTTTTTTTCTTTTTGAAAAATATATATATCACCATCCCAAAAATTAAAAAAAATACAAATTTTTATCTACTTACATTTTAATAAATTTTGACAACTTCACTGCGTAGGACTTACTTTATGTGAGAAAAAATATTCTAAAAATTTCTTCTGAAGAAATTCCTGGGTACCACTCTATCGTGTATAATACATTTAATAATGTTGCGTGCGAATGTTCACCTTCGTGTTATTCTTGGTAAGTGCATCAACCCCACTGTCAAGCACATTAATCTTATTGCTAACGGTAAAGTGGTCAACATTCAATCTAAAGGGGATTTAAACTTTCTCCATTTCCCTACAAACACAACTTTTTATTTGAAGAGTCACAGTTCTTCTGTTCGAAATCTATCATTCAAATGGGAAAAAAAATTATAAATTAATCTATCTTAAATTATTATCCAATTTGGACGGAGAGGTCAATATCGACGGGCAAAGTCCTTCAAAAGGAAACCACCATATAAGAAAAGGACACGACCCTGACACGACCAGTTTCTTCTTTTCCTTCACGCCAATCAATACCATGATGCTTCCACAGCCTCAGCCATGGATTCTTCTCATCATTCTTTCCCTGCTTCACATTTTCTCAACCTTTCAGTGTTTTCCAGAAGCCGACAAGATCATAAGCTTGCCCGGGCAGCCACGCGTCGCTTTCCAACAATTTGCCGGCTACGTAACCGTAGACGATGAGCAGCAGCGAGCTCTTTTCTACTACTTCGTGGAAGCTGAAGCAAACCCTGCTTCTAAGCCTCTTGTTCTCTGGCTCAATGGAGGTATTTATACTGTTCTTTTCATGTTTTAATTTCTTGGGTTTTGAATGTAATTGCCTAATTGGTTTCTCACTGCAGGGCCTGGATGTACTTCCGTCGGAATTGGTGCCTTCACAGAAAATGGTCCCTTCATCACTAATTATGGAGAATCTATTGTCAAGAATTATTACAGCTGGAACAAAGGTTCTCCATATTTCTTTCTTTTTCTTAACCGCAGGCATTTTCAAATTGCGGCTGGCAATTATAATAGATCGTAACTGTAATTTAAAATTATAGAGGTCGATCGTGGATGATCACGTACAAACTACAAAGCAATTGAGGATAACCTAAATTCAGATTCTCAATTGCCATATGGAAGTGGATCTTGATGTATTTTTCGTTGGTATGCATGTTTAATCTTGCAGAGGCTAACATCTTGTACCTAGAATCGCCGGCGGGTGTTGGTTTCTCTTATTCTCTGGACGAATCATTCTACAACACCTTGCAGGATGATGTCGCAGGTTGGAAAACCAAACTAAATTCCAATTTTGATAAACATTTTTTTTTTTTTAGTTTTGTTTCAAGTTAAAGCATCAATTTATCTCTTCCTTTCCTTGTATTCCTGAATTTTATTAAAATTTTTTAACTCAAGTAAGAAAATGACATTTTCGTTCTACTACTGCTTCTGTTTCTTCAGCCAGGGATAGCTTGGTTTTCTTGGAGCGCTGGTTTTCCAAGTTCCCAGAGTACAAGAGCAGAGAATTTTATATAATGGGAGAGAGCTACGCTGGTAATCTTAAAAACCAAAACCAATATATACTACCAAAAATAATATAGATGTTGCCAACATTGACCTGATGTTGCTTCGGGATTTTTTTTTCCCCTCTTCCCAGTCCTAAGCTCGAACTTGAGATATTGCACCTATGTGTTAAGTGGTTTGTCATTCCTACAATCACCAAAAGTGGATTTACATGTAAATTTTGGTACCAGGTCACTATGCACCTCAACTGGCAGAACTTATTGTCAAGAAAAAAGCTAACTTCAATCTAAAGGGAGTAGCAGTGAGTATACAATTAAAAATTAACAAAACCTTTTATTTTTGTTTGTGATTTTCTATTATGATTTTTCTTTTTCTTTTTTCTAATTATTTGCAGATAGGAAACCCTCTTCTGGATTGGGACAATAACTTGGATGCAACTGATGAATATTTCTGGAGTCATGGCATTATTTCTGATAGTGCTTACAGAATTATAACTTCACTCTGCAACACGTCCCGATTGTACAGAGAGGCCATGAGTGGCCATCTTACATCTGATTGTCTTGCCAGATACAAACTAGTCTCACAAGAATCTTCTGACATCAATTACATTGATAAGTACTATATTCTCGGCGATCAGTGTCTGTCTTACAATGTTTCTCAGGCCAGTTTTCTGAGGAACATGCCTTACTCGAGATTGTCTGAATTCTTAGAGACTCAAAATGTGCAACAAACCGACCAACTTGACCAGGTGATGTCCATTTACATATAGAAAATATGAAAGCATTTTTTGGATTCTAGAAGAGTTTGGTATTTAATAGTGATTCAGGGTTGTTTGGATGTTGATGATGCAGCAACTCGATGAATGTAATATGAAATATGCGGAGATGTATTTCAACAGGAAAGAGGTGCAGAAGGCTTTCCATGTCAGGCTGGTAGGAACTTCAAGCTATCATTTATGCAGCAAGTAAGAATGTTTCTTCCATTCATGATGTACAATTTCTGCCCGCACCCTCGATGATCTAGTAGGACTTAATTTTGTCTTTGACCCTTTGTTCATTATATTCTGAGTTCAAATTCAGTAATTGTATGTGTGTTAATTAATGTCACTTTTGCTTCAGCTTTTATTGAAAAAAAAAAAAAACTACGTCCTCTTAATAATTACATTTTATGAGATTATGTCCCATTATTGATGTTTTATGTATTTTGTGGGAAAGTATTTTTTATAAAAAAAAAAAATCTTATTTGTACATATATTAATATAAGAGTAATATGTTATTTGTATGAATGATTTGAAAAATAATATCTAGAGGCATATTAGTGAAGAAAATAATTTTTTTAAAATAAAAAATAATTTTTGTAAAACTCTACATATTTATTATTAAATAAATATAATATTTTTCCTTATATTAATATTTTATAATTATATTTTACAAAAATATTTTCTTTCAAAATAAATGAAACATAAATATAATATTTCTCCTCAGTTGCTCCTTATGCTTTCCCTTTCTTGAAAATTCAGGATTGTGCAAAGATCCTATAAAATAAAAGACAGAGAAATACCAACAATTGACCTCGTAGGCTCCCTTGTAAAATCAGGTCTTAGAGTCATTGTTTACAGGTACTAAGGACATGAGAACTACTTAATTTGATGTGTTTCCATGTTAAATATTATTTTTCATGATTTTGTCATTCTTGTCTTGATTTGAATGAAATCCGTACAGTGGGGATCAGGACGGCGTCGTTCCGTTCATTGGCACCAGAAGATTGGTAGATGGACTAGCAAAGAAACTGGGACTTAAAACTACTGTGCCTTACGGTGCTTGGTTTGTCAACAAACAGGTCAAAATCTTTTCTTTGCGTTGTATAATAATGTTACTTTTAATGTTAGTTATATTGAAGTGTTGGAGTGAATCGTTACCTCAAACAATAAACAAAATTGCTATGTATTTTAAAAATGAAATTCGAAATTAAAAATTTCATAGTTCAATTTTAATTCTCATTTTCAATATATATATATATATATATTTTAAAATTTAGATCCATCAACGAACTAAAATTATCTTGGAATCATGATTTAACAAACTCAAAGAAAATATTAAATTAATAAAATTGATCAATTGAGTAAATAACCAGAATTACGTTGAATTATCTGATAGAATTTGATTATTATTTATAATTTGTTTAACGATCATTCTTTGATACTTCCTTGAAATGAGTAGCATCAATACGATTTCTGTGATTTTTTATGTAAAACTGGTAATTTTTTTATAAAATTTGGAAACATTTTTTTATAATTTGTGGTTTTTTTTATAGAATTTCTAAAATTTTTGTGGTGCAAGTTTCACTATTCATATTGTAAGATTTATGAAAAAATTATAAGATTTATGGAAAAAAAAAAGTGCACTGTAAAACATATGTCATTATGAAAACAATTACAAATTTTATTTAAAAAATCTCATAAAATTTGTTAAATTAACTAAATTGCACCGAAACAAACTCCTTTGTTTAATTATGTGCAGGTTGGAGGGTGGACACAGGTCTATGGGAATCAGCTTACATTTGCTACCATAAGAGGGGCTTCGCACGCTGCTCCAACCACCCAGCCGAAAAGATCCTTTGTGTTGTTCAATGCATTTCTTCATGGGAAGCCACTCCCTAAAGTGTGAAATATTATCAAAGCTCACTTCTATAAATAATGAAATTTAATGTTTATATATATCTCACTGAGTTAAATTGATCAATTGTTGGCCGTGTGTTGCAAACTTGTGAATTGCACATCATTTATGGATTATGATTCATCAATGCCTCCATGCTGTCTAATTACAAGGAGCTAGAACTCATATTGGTTGCTTTCTCATTATCAATTATTTTTATTTTTTTCTTTAAAAAAATAATAGTTAAACACACACTTCAAAAATTTGATTGCTTTAGCAGCAATTCTAGTACATGAATAGCAGCTATTAGAACCGCGGTTGTTGTAACTGGCAATATAAATGCGAAGGCGGTTTATATTAACCGATGCAAAATGAATTTTTATTAACCGCTGCCATTTTTTTTAAAATTTCAATTTCATAATTCTTGGCAGTTGCAAACCGCCACAATTTGATTTTAAAGAAAATAAAAAAACCATGAGAGCAACTTACAATCACCCCCATTAAATTTAAAAAAAATTAAAATAAGGAGGTGGGTTTGGACCATCTCAAATGCAAAATTCTTAGAAAATCTAGGAATCATCAAACTTCAGATCTATTACAATTTTTTTAATATTATATCTATTTTTATGGATGCGTGCAATTTGTATTAGTACCTTCAAGGGAACTTAAATTGGTGATATTGGTTCTATCTATAATGAAGGTCTTTAGTTTGCTCAAACCATGAAGCCCTGTGATACAAAAGGATTATTCACATACAAAAGAGTTATATATAATTTCAATGAACATAAAACCAACATAGAATTGGTGCAAGTTAATAGTACTAACCACTTATATTTAGGGATCCTTCTAAATGATTTTCACTTAAATCAATTAATTTCAAATGATGAAGCTCAATGAAAGATGATACAACATCATTCCCGAAGAAATTTTCATCTTTTCAAGGTTTTCTAGCCATAAAAACTTTTTATTGTCCGCATAATATTTACACAACATATAAAATTATCAATTAAGCATAGAAAAAGCTGAAACCCTTATCATTCCTCTATCTTCCCTCTAATTCTAACTTGTATGATGAAGCTTCTCCTTAAACCAAATGTATGAAGTAAAAAAGGATGTACTTGATAGTTAAGAACTCCTAATGCTAAAAATGAAGGAAAACCAGTTGTAAAAAAAAAAAATTACATTATAGCTCTTTAGGGTTTGGATTGGAGGTGTGATGATCCTTTCATGACTTTAGGGCTATTAAACGGGTCATAACCTGTAGGTCAATTTGTATCCATTATAAGTTTTGATGGGTTTAAACATTTAAAATTAGGTTTGTTTTTTGATACAGATAATATGAAATAATTTATTGCAGATTCGATTTGTATCTACCAAATCTATGAATTTATAGTCAAAACTCATGGGTCAATTCAGGCTATCATGAATTTTAGCAGGTTCAAACCTATAAAATTGAACTTATTTTTTAATGGGATAATACAAATAGATTTATCACGAATTTGATCTGTCATGGATTGGTTTACATCTAATACAAAATGCTCATTTGACACCCTTATACAACTTAATGCTTGTGGAAGGATCCACCCTTGCCAATCCTTTTTAATAGGTTAAGATGGTGGTGCTTCATTTGTCCTATAACATTGAATCATTAATACAATAATTTGAAACAAAATTATTTTGAAAGAATTAAAAGTCTAAGACCTATCTTGTAGTAAAGTTATGATTTTGAAGCAAAATATATCAAAGATTGTATCTATAGTAAAATAATATAGATTTTATGGTACATTACAAGATATTGGTTACTATTTGACCAAAAGCAGTAACAATTTCAAATAACCTTCCATGGAACAAGGTATCTGACAGTCTCAAAGCTATTGACAAAACGGTCAAATGACTCAAAACAATATTTGTAGATTTGTTCATGTACTTCCAAAACATCTTTGATGAGGAAGACAAATACAATGACAATAAACAAGGATATACCTCGTAATTAACATCCTAAGATGCAACCAAGAAGCAACCCAATTGCAACAAAACAGAGATACAAAATAAAACAATGGAGGTGAAATTGAATTCACCAACAATGTATTAATTACGTGGATTAGGATTATTCGGCTAGTAGAGAATGATATTTTAGCAGGCCAGCTAATAAATCTGAAGGTTGCCTTAACTAACACTTCATTAACAAATTTTACAATGAACCTATTAAATGTCAGAAAAGAGGGAAGAGACAACAAATATCATAATTCGTTGAGAATAGCAAGAATATACTCCCTCTATTCCTATTTATCTGTCATCATTAACCGATTTCACACATATTAAGAAAGTAATTGAATTTGTTTATTTTTAATGAGCTTTACAATGTTACCATTTATGCACAAAATTCAAGATAATTGAAAATAGAGAAAAAAATATAAAAAAATAAATATAAGTTGACTAATAGTGTAGAATAATAAAATATTTATCAATGAAAGAAAATGATAGATTTGTATTATTATAGAAATCTAAAATGCCACAATAAAGCCAAGCGAAATAATCGAGGCCATTCAACACAATCTATACACAAATGAAAAGAGCAAGCATAGAAGACCAAGTTTAATAATGTATCTGGGCATTTTTTATTTTTTGTCTTTTCAATTCTTCAACGAGGTTCCAATGCTGAAATTAGATTCCATAATAAGTAGTATGTAGAGTAAAGATATAATGATTTAGAATCTAAAACAAATTAATACATCCATATCCACATATCTTTGTTGAAATTGAATCAACTGTGAATGCAGCTCTTTCTCCTTAGTTATTGCAAGTGGCACCTGCACAAATTTTATGTTATTTAGTATAAATAGCAGGCAAACCAATGTCACCAACCAACATATTCAATAAAAACTCTCATTCATCACCCCCCAACCCACCCAAAAAGTCAAAGAAAAAATGATAGAGCAAATAAAGAACTGCCCAACATTTGAATCGATAACTTGGGTAACTAAGAAATATATATATATATATATATATATATATATATATATATATATATATATGTATATATATATGTATATATGTATGTATGTATGTATGTATGTATGTATGTATGTATGTATGTATGTATGTATGTATGTATGTATGTATGTATGTATGTATGTATGTATGTATATGAGATGGTTTTTGAATATTGTGAGATTCACAAGACAAATAGACAATGTTATAGATCGTTTCATGTATGAAAAATATTGTTCAAAAGAGAACAAGTTCATATTAATATATATCAAATGCCTTTTTAAAATTTTGGGGACTGTAATTCTTACGCCGCCTCATATCCAAATGCAAATCCTTGGCAGATTAGATTGGAGCAACATCTGCTTCTTTATGAAGTATAAAATTTACTCTATATGAATCCCAACAACAGATGCTGCTTCATTGAATTTTTCAATTTTTATTTTCTGATATTGTTTTTCTTTTCTAACTTTTTATTACCAATTAAAGAATCACTTTGTACTAAAACAATTGCACAGAAAACTTTCTCTGTCTCTCAAAAACAAAAAGAGGAAAAAAGTTCATTTGATTGGACCACTCTCGCACTCAATCAATCAAAATAAACTGCACCAAACCTCATTTTAAGTTTAAATATTATGCAGCTAAGGAGTACTCTAGGTTAAAATCACAAGAGCACAGGTCAATTTCCAATCAAGAATTTCATCTAACATGTGATGGTCATTTCAAAACCAAGCATCTGGTCATGTACAAGCGACCATTAATTTTAAAACTAGACAAAGTATTAGTTCATTCACTTATTAGTTTGGTTTATTAATTGAAATAATTTTAACTTTAAAAATATAAATTATATATATACACTAATAATATATATTAAAAATAATAAAATATAAGTGATACAATAATAATTTATATTAGAAATAATTAAAAAATATAAATTTAATTAATATAAAATTACAAAGGTATTATATCTCAATTGTTATAAAGTTATAAAAAAATTATTTTTAAAAAAAAATTAAAAAATTGGTCCAATCCATTGATTTTGATTGATTCATACTAATTTTGTGTAATTCTCACTAGTTCACGTGTTCAATCAAAAGATCTTAACTAGATTGATTTACCAATCAAGTCACTGATTTACTAATCTAGCTTACCAGTTTTATCCAATTTTCAAAATTATGCAAGTGACTACCCAAAGACAAAACTACCCTGCAGTCATATCCAAGAACATTCAAATAGCACAAAAACTTTAATTAGGACAAAAATGATCTGGAAAAGTCTTACTATAAATTGGATGAAGTGTGGCTCTAGCATTTTTGCCTGTGACAATGAAACAAGCCTCTTGCACCCCTGTTACAACTCCCAACTCATAATGAAAAAGCGACAAGATGGAAACAATGGAACCAGAGATCAAAGTCCTAAAAAAAAAAAAAAAATCCCTAGTGCGAAATTCGTAGAACAAAAGCAAATGCCATGTGCAAGTTATTGTCCACGCAGTTGGAAGCAATGGATTCAGAAATCAAGGAATTTGGAGCTGGGAAAAAGAAAAAACTATACAAATCAAAACTTCAACCAAATCATTAAGAAATTATAACAGAAATTCATGGTGCAACGATAATAGAAGAGTTGAGGACTACAATACCTATAGAGCAGAGACTAGTTGTATTCAATTTCGTAATATAGAGCGTAGTTGAGACCATATTTTGTGTATTTCACAAAGGCGAATAATATTTACAGAATAGGTGCGGTTAAAACCAAAAGAACCTTTAGAATACAAAACCGAGATGCAGTTCTTGAGTAACCGCTTCCATATTTCAAACTTGCTAAAAGAAATAAGTGCATTTTGGAATGTTAAATTAATCCATTTGGAGGATATTATTAAATAGTGGAAGTTAGAAGCGAAGGGTGGTAACTATATATGGACTGACAAATATATTTTTGTCATCTTATATTTTTTGGTTTAGTGCAACTGGCAGAGTAAAATAGTTATGAAACCTGTTTTGGAATGTCCCATAAAGATTAAGTTGATTCTTCAGGCTGGGTTGTAACAATTGAATGTAGAGATACATTGAATTGCTCATCAACAATTAATTAGTCAGAGAATAAGTGTTATTTTATATTTAAAAGGAGATGTTCAAATGAATTTGTAAGTTTAACATTAGGTCAGTTAGTAATTAATAAATACTTTTAGGAGGAAATTGCTTTCTTCTTTTGACATTTTAAAACTTGTTTATACTTTAAAGTAACTTGTTTTAATAGGAGTTGTGTTGGTCAAAGAATAAAGTAGCCTTCTTGATTGATGACATGATAGCCAAATAGTTTTTGAGAAAAAAATTAGAAATGTTCATTATACAGTTGTAATTCATTTTAATGAGATTCTAATTTTGCTTGGATACTAAAAAAGTAATATAGATCAACGTGTCTTGATAAGTATGACAATTTTTGGTAATTTAGGATAGAGGTTACAATGATATTTTCTTAAATTAATTATGATATGGTTATGTTGATTGAAATGAGATAATTAATTTAAAATAAAGTTCTAGAAGTAAAAGTGTGGTGGGCCCATAATGCATTGGTCTTAAGGGTATTTGACATTTCTTATCTATGGTATCAAAAAGAGCCCAACATGCTGGTATGGTCTCATAAATGTTTTCCAAATGTTAAGAAATGTCTCATATGCATTAGCCGTAGCTAGGTAGCTTGTTGTTGATTTAAGTTAGTGATTTCGGATTGCAAATAGTATTATATCTAGAAGATATAATTGATTACATGCTTACTTATAGAAGATCAAGAGATCTCATATGTACAGATTAGTCAAACTCCTTTTATCAGTTGTCCAAGTAATAATAGGTTTGTGTTGAAATATGTGTAAGGAATCGTTGTGTCATGAAAATTATTGTGTAATTAAATTGCAACAACCTCCATTAAAGGTCAAGGCATGTTATGTGTTATAAATTTCCTTATTAAGCTCCTAGGTTAAAGGTTTCTAACCTTAACCAGATTCATGTTGTGATAATATTGCTATTATAGTCTTTTCTTGAGGTAATAATAATGAATTTGCCAATGTAAAAAGGACTTCATTCAAAGTACTAATTTGTCAGAGTGTGAGCTTATTACTTGTTTTACACAAATTGTATGCTCATAAATCTACTAACTAAAAGCTTAAAAATAAATATAAAGTATGACCATGAAAATAATGCGAATTTTTTCTAAGCCTTTTTTTTTCCAATGTCTTAGATTGGTGGGAGTTTTGATAATATAAGCTCATTAATATCTTACGATATGTCTAAATAAAATACTCATAATGAAATATACATATTATCATCATATATTGTGCAAATTTTAGTTATGACATGTGAATAAAGACATTTAAATCTTATCTCATTATTGTACGTAAAGACATTTAAACTTTGTCTCATTGTTGTGTTAGAATATTAATTCTTACTAGGCATCTTAAATGAATGCTAAGGCCACTATGTAGAAATTTATATTTAGTTACATTAAGGTAATGTAAATTTTATTATGCATGTTATTTATTAATCATTTAGTTAACGATATATAGATATTCAACATATTTAATATTAATCTACTTTCAGATATAATTTAGTGTTGTTGAATGTTTATAATCTCAATTAGACGATAGGTGAAATAATACCATTTAATATTAACATTAATTTTTTAGTTATAAATTAATAATAACATTAATTTTTTAATGATTATTATTTATAAATTAATATAGTCCCTAATGGGAGATTATTAAAAATTTTAATATAAACCTTACATTAATTTATAAATTGTAATTAATATTGATATTAATTTTTGTGGGCTCAAAATTAAATAACTATTTAAAATGAGCTTTGTATAGTATTTAGACCTAAATATAAGTTAATTAGGCATAGATCCTATAATAAGTAGGATTCATGATCCAATCTGATTATTTTAATAATGTCCCTTATCTTTAATAACCTATCTAGCTTGAATTGTCCTATAATAGATAGGATCCATGACCTGACTTAGTTATTTTTATGAAGTCTTCTATCTTTAGTAACCTATCTAGTCTAAATTGTCTTATCAATGTGCAAATTCTATTCTTTTTATCAGAAATAGTTCTGCGTGGTTACGATAGGAGAAAAAAAATTAGACCTTATAACAAAATTCTTTTAATGATTTTAGGCATTCTAATTAAAGAAAGGATGAAGTCAAAGATTAGAATAATTGGTGAATTATAAGAAGCCAAATTGAGGATCAAACATCAATTGATTCATATATTTATTGTATTAATATTATATAATTGAATGTTTCATTCATCTTTGTTCATGCCATAATTTAAAGTCAAAATTTAAATTTTATATTTGATTAAAACTTATTCTTGCAAGTTTTGCTTGTCATGGATGTTGCTTGAGCTTGGACAACTCACTTTTAAGATCAAGGAGATGCTTCAACTTGTGAATGAAATATTAGCACAAGTGAAGATGCATGAACGGCTTATAACTTGTGGGCAACGCGAGTATGAGATAGATACAGGATGGAACGAACCTAAAAAAATGTGGATTTAAATGAGTTGGTCTGTACAAATAAGCTTCTAGGCCTGTACTTATATATATACATTATAATTAAAGTGATATAATTTATTGAAAATTTAATAATTTAATTCAATGTAATTTATAAATTACAAATTATACGAATTAAATTATGAATCACTATTTTTATATAATATATATATTTAATTATAATAAAAATAATTTAATATCTTCAAGGTTCAATAATTTAGTTTAATTTAATATAATTTATTAATTATAAATAATATAAATAAACTCACAAACCTACACGGGAGAGGGTGGATAGGGTGGAGCGCGACGGGGCGCACCTGTTGTTAGGCACCCCTAAGCGCAAGGCGTTGTCTTCAGTAAGGAAATCATGCTGCTGATGTATTTCTTGGCCTTTTACTGACTTATTTAAATTGTTCTTCCTTTCCATTCGAAATCCGTTTTATACACCATGCGTCTAAGTGTGTGTTCCTGAGGATTTTGTTAGTAGGCAAAATTTGGAAAAAGTTCTTTTAAAAGTTTATCAGGTAAGATTTTTTTTTAATTATAACATATGTATTAATTATTATAATAATTATTGATATTATAATTATTTTTAAATAAAGTATATATATATATATACCTCAAAATCTAAATAGAAAATTTTAAAACAATTATCTAAGAACTTTTATTTAAATTTTATTTTTACTAATATAAAATGTTCTGATTGTGTCAAATAATTAGGGATGCTTTAGATTATCCGTTTGTCTTTCCTTGATATTAAGAAAAGTACGTTATAATTTAGACACGTCTTTTTCTTTACCGTTCAAAAGCGGAGACAAAGTCATAAATCATTCAGGTGCTCATGGTTGCAGCTTCCGCAACAAAGACCGGCAAGAAAAAACAAATTATCAGAAAGCAATTGCAAATGGCAGTCCACATCAACATAAGTTAGTGCAATTGAGTGGCTCAAAATGAAGTAGCTCGGTCAAATTAGCACCCTTTTCATTTAATTTTCTAATGTTCACACAATATGGCGTACTAATCTGGCTTGTTTTGGTCGAAACAACAAAAAGTGGCTCCTTACAGGAGAACCTTTTTTCCTTGGGTGTGAAATGACGGCATTCTCCCGTTTTATCGTTGGTTACATCCACCATCATCACTTGCACAACTTTCCTAAACTACTAATTTAAGGGAATTTGTGATGTTATTATGAAATTCAAGACTCTAATTTAGGGGATATTACCATATAATATTTATTGCCTATTCTATATTGAGTGCAAAGTATTGTAGATATTATGTACTAATTTATTTATTGATTATATCATATATTAATTAAATTTAATTATTCTAATTGTCTTATTTCGTGCTACATTCTATTAATTATTGTCGCGCCTTCGAATGAATTATTATTATTTAGGCTCCAAGCAGTTGCTTAATACATTTATATGTATCCCTAAGCCTACTATATTAGTACCAAGCATATTCAACTCTTAATTTGGCTATATAGCATGCTCTTTCTATCTTAGTTAGTTAAATTTTGTGTCAAAGTAACAATTTTACCCTTAAATCCTAAGCTACTGTTTTCAAGTCTAACCTTAAGTTTCTACCTTTCTTAATCTAGTTATGTCATATATGTTATCGTTGTTACTAAATATAGGTTAAAATTGATAAAAATTATCTTCACCCCAACAAGCATAACAAACATACACACCAAGCTAACTAAACATCTTAGATTAATTATTCATTCTTAACAAACAGAAATAGTTGAAATTAACTTTAGATAATTAATATTTACTAACATATGTATTTAAAAAAAAAAAAGAGCCACTCAGGCAAAATTTCTACTTATCTAGGGAAAAGAGTGTGTCTTCAAAAACTTAATCCATATCTTCCTTTTACGGACTCCTTGGCTCCTCTATTTGTTGGAAAGGCCTTTCAAAAATACAAAAGAAAAGGTGAAGTTAAAATATTAGGAAGAAAAAATTGAGGGCAAATAAATCAGTCTTTCAAGCCAAAATTCTTTCTTTTAGCTTTCACTCTTTCAAAGTATCAGTCACAATCGTGTTTTTTTTTTTTTTTGTAAATATTTCGCTTCCATGAAACCCTAAAATCAAAAACAAGATCGGGAAATGTACTAAGAGATGATTGATGGCTTGTCTCGTCCGTTGCAAAAGAATCTTTTTGTCTTTTTTTTTTATAAATATTTCCTTTCTTTTTGCATGTTGTTTAGGTCGCCGGAAGTCTCGCTCACCGCCCATAATGCCTTTTTTGTTACCGGAAAAAGCCAAATATTTAAGTATCATTAACCTTTTATTTACCTTTAATTATATCTCCATTTTGAAACTTTGACATATAATTATATGAAAGTTCGCTTTCAGTTATATATATGGCATGGTCAAACATCATTTTCGCCATTCAACAATACAATACTATATGAATTAAAAATATATTTATATTTATATTTTTAATAAAATTATTATTAAATATAGGATGATAAAATGAATTTATAAAATTTAATTTAATAAATATAAAAAATTTAAAATTTAATTTTAAATCTTATTCTTTATACTTATAATTTTTTATGCCACTTAATAGTCTTATAAAACCTCTAGATCCTTAATCTAGGATTATTCTATCCTAATTGAAAATTTTCAAATCGTTTTACTGTTTTAACCATTTTAAATCACCAATCCAATTTCTTTTGGGGAAAAAAAGTCATCCATTTTTAACCAATATAAAAATTTAATCAAATTGAATCACTTAATTTATAATAATTGCAGTCAATTCATTTTGAAATTTCACTTGTTGGGGAGCTTATCATGGAAATTGCTTTCACTTTGGATAATACCTTTTCTGGTTTTTACATCTGGCATCTCCTAACCCCACTTCATTTTCCCTTTGTGATATTATCACTAGCATAGCCTTAACTAATACCGGCCACTAACGAATACAAATTCAGAGTTTAAGCTCTTGCATGTTTACTATTGTTTTAAAATAGAAAATTTTAATTGAAAATCTGTTTTCAAAATTCATTTTCAAAAACTATAATTTTAAATGTGTAATTTAAAAATATTATAATAAAAATAACTCTTAGGTATTTTCTTACCTTGTTTTCTTATTTTGAATGTTAATTTTATAATTTAATGAAATATTTCCTTATAACATGTATGTTTACTATTTTTAAACATTATTTTTTAAAAATATAAAAAATTTGGTTAGAAATCTATTTTCAAATTTTATTTTTAAAAATGATAATTCTAGATACGTAACTTAAAAATTAAAAAAAACTTTTAAATATTTTCCTAACTTAATTTTGTAATTTAATAAGATATTTTTATTATTTACAATACCTACTACTCTTTATTCTTATTTGTTATTTATGGTATATTTTTGTTATTGATATTTTTTGTAGTGTAGTAATATTTGAAGTTGTTTGTGAGGCTTTTCTCCTTTTCTTATCCTTGACTTGAACCTAAAATTTTATAAATATGTGTAAAGCGAGGCAACTATTTTGAAGATCAAAGCATTTTTCCTCTTTCAATAATAATCACATTTGGAATTCAAATTTCTATTTATTAATAAATAAATTTTGCACAAGTCATCGTGCTTTTCATTAAACCATTGCATTGTTGATATGAATTGTATCTTTCTAGCTCCATCAAAGGCATGTAAACAATATTGGATGCTAGGATGATGTGTTACGGCTTTTTGATGCTCCTTTACCCGTATGTCGTCGCCATTCTCTAATAAGAGTTATCCTTCCCCGTCTTCTTTTTGCATAATCCTTACACAAACTCTCTCTTTTCCTCTCTTACACCATGGTATCTCAGTCATGGATCTTTGTTGTCATAACCTGTGCTAGTTTCCTGCAAATATGCCCAAGAGTAGAGTCTACGGAAGCTAACAAGATCCACAGTTTGCCTGGTCAACCAAACGTCACCTTCCAACAATATGGAGGCTACATATTTGTAGATGACAAGCAACAGAGAGCTTTGTTCTACTATTTTGTTGAAGCAGAGACAAACCCTTCTTCTAAGCCTCTCATTCTATGGCTAAACGGGGGTAGACTCTAGTGACCTAAAATCCTATATATTTCTCAACATAATTTATTGAAATAGCCCACAATTACCAGAAATTTTGTCTTGACTAATATTTCAGTACTATCTTTCATTATATTTTGACAGGTCAAACGTTTTAATGTCATGATGGAATGGATGCTAATTTAAGAAGGCAATTTCTTTAAGTACAAAAAGAAGTAGTTTTAAGAACTTCAGTATTACATTAAAAATTAGAAATATTTCCTTGATACTTATATTTAACGTATTTGCATCACTAGCTATAATGTTTGTTCTTCCATGTTCCAGGATCCAACACCTGTAATGTATTTGGTATCTATGAAATAGACTATGCTGCTATTTGGGGTTTTGAGTTTAATTACTTTGTTGGTTTTGTAGGACCTGGGTGTTCTTCTATTGGAGTTGGAGCTTTTAATGAACATGGCCCCTTTATAACCAATTATGGGGAGGCTATTGTGAAGAATGAGTTCAGTTGGAATAAAGGTATCTTCGAATTCGGCCATATTTTTGCCTCACTTTTTGCTGATTTTTGGTTGATGAACATTCTCATGACCAGTCATTCATCAGTGAAAGGAAAGTACTCATGACATAAGATCGATTTAATAATTCAAATTCTTAATTGCCTTTTTATTGTGTACTACTACTCTCGCACGTAATTGATTCTTGCAACTCTGCAAACATAGCACAATCTGAGACAAATTGATTCCACCTTCTTTAAAGAGCGTGCGCCCCGCACTAGGGGTGTGCAGAGTGCCCCCACTTCTTCTGTTTTTTATAACATGCAAGGTAATTTAATTTAGATCATGCCTTATGAGTAATTGTTAAAAAAAAGGAAAAAAAATGAAAAATGTAGATAATGATTGAGAAAGAATAGATTGGTCCAAGTTGCTCAACTTAAATGAGGCGATTTTATGAAGATTTTAGGGTAATGAACTCTCAAATGTGCTTGTATACTGTGTAGCAAATTGGAAGTGTGAAAATAGGAAGTTTAAAGATGAAAGAGTGGTAATTGGCAGTTAAAAATTACCCGCAAAACGTACTATGGCAGCTTGTTTCATTTGCAGGGGCCAACATTCTGTACTTGGAATCGCCAGCAGGTGTTGGATTCTCTTACTCTACTGATGAGTCTTTTTACAACACCCTCAATGATGACATTACGGGTAAAAATTTCTATATCCTCAATTTATACGAAAACCTTCTGATGTTTGATTATCTTCTAAGATCTTATCGTGTCTTCTGAACTGTCACTCAACTATGCATCAGGTTGCAAACTGATTCTAATTAATCCCCTTGTTCAGATTTCACGTGCATGCATTGAATAATGTTTGTTCATTGCATTAAGTGCTGCTAGTATTTTTCAATTTTAAATGAAACTGACACTCTACTCAATTTTTAGCTCGAGACAATTTGGTATTTCTGCAACGCTGGTTTGTCAAGTACTCACAGTACAAGAACACAGATTTTTACATTATGGGGGAGAGCTATGGAGGTATCTCTTTAAGAAGGAATTGCATAAAAATTATTAAACACCAGATGTTGACCCTACTCCACTACATTTAGGTTCTATTTTTATTTTTTGAAAGATATTTTTTATAGGAAAATTTTATTTTTTTTATATATAAATAAAGGAGTATCATATGTTTTTATAATTTCTAATTAGAAAATATGATATTTGAAAGTATCGTAGTGAAAGAAAATAACTTCCTTTTTAAAAAATAGAAAGTTATCTTTTACCAAATTTTTTATATTTAATATTGAAAATTTAAGTCATTTTCCACCATTTTTGACATTTTATAACTATTTTTTCATAAAAGATGTTTTTTGCCAAAGCAACCGGAACCTTGATTCTAAGCATTCAATATCAGTTTAACTGCTTAGTTCAACTTGCGTGGCACAATTACTGATAAGCTACTGATTTTGTCTCTAGGACATTATGTTCCTCAACTTGCAGAGCTTATTGTTAAGAGTAAAATGAACATCAACCTCAGGGGAATAGGAGTAAGTATCTTCTATATCTATTTTTGTAGCAGTGCTACTTACACAATTACTATTCACAACTAAGTTCTAAAATTGCACACGTCACTGATCCTGTTTATTTTAACATAAGCAGGATTGATTTGACTTAGATTTTGCCTCATAATTCAATTTTGCAGATAGGAAATCCTCTTCTGGAGTATGAAACTGATTACAATGCAGTTGATGAATTCTACTGGTCTCATGGCATGCTTTCAGATTATGCCTACCAACTTAGGACTACAGTTTGTAACAGTTCTAAATCTTCCAAAGAGAGCCTGAAGGGCTGTTTCTCACTAGACTGTATTGCTGTGCTTTCTGAGATCAACGATGAATATACCGATTTGAATTCCATTGATCCATACTATGTAATTGGAGATAAATGTCGGTCTTACAATTTATCACAGGCAGCAGTTCTCACTCTTCGCCTAAGATCAAGAATGTCTCAAATTTTGAAGTCTTTAAATGTGCAGAGAGAAATGGAAGCTTACCAGGTGGAATTTATGTGTACTAAAGCCTGCATAATCTTCGAATTCACCACCTTATACAATGCGACTATTTTATTTGAAAATTTTCTTTTCTATTATTATTCCCAGGAGCTTGATGACTGTCTAGAGAAAAACTCAGAGATGTACTTGAACAGAAAAGATGTGCAGAAGGCTCTGCATGCCAAGCTTGTTGGAGTAACCCAATATCGTTTGTGTAGCCCGTAAGATCCCTTCACCATATATTACCCCTTTCCTCTTTCTTGTCATGTTGAATAGAGATAGATACGGAATGTTTTAATGCGGTAAGATCGATCCAGAATTTCATTTTTCTTATGTGCAATGTAATCCATAAAAAATCTTGTGTCTGTCTCTGTGCAACATGACAGAAACATAACAGGAAAAAAAATGAAAGGAAGATATTATGTTTATAATCTTCATACCTTGTTTTAACTTCATGTTCATTTAGATTGGGAAGATTTACGAAACCGAACACGTTGGTTTAATGATCCCTTAAATTCAGGGTAGTGTGGGATAAATACGCACGAGTAGATGAAGAAATACCGACAATCAACATCTTAGGCTCGCTTGTAAAGGCCGGCCTTCGAGTCTTTGTCTACAGGTAAAAGTGAAAGTATCTTTGATCAAGAATCCTATAATTTTATCATCAAGGAAGTTGGCCTAGTGATACTGGACCAATTTGTGGCCAAAGTAGTTGGCATAGTAGAACAGATTCAATTTGTGGCAATTGAAAGTTGAGACTCAAATCCAATATACTGCAAAAAAAGAAAAAAAAAGGAAAAGAAAAGAATGCTATAGCTTTGCTTACTTCATTGTATCTTGTTTCCTTTAAATGGATTAAGAACAAAATGCTGCTTTTGATGTGAATGTAATATGCAGCGGGGACCAAGATTCTGTCATTCCATTTATGGGCACTCGTAGATTGGTGGAAGGACTAGCACAGAAACTAAAACTGAAGACGACTGTCCCATACAGTGCTTGGTTTGTGGGAAAACAGGTCAGTTTCTCTACACAGCTAAATAGAAGGATATAACATAAAGAATGAAAGTGGAAAAAATGTTTCCGAGGAACTGGAATACAATTTATTGAAAGTTTTAATGAAAATATTTTAAATTTCAAGTGTTACGTATAATTTTTTTAAGTGTTCAAAATAGTAAATAAATGATTTATTACTTTCTCTAATTTTGGGATGATTTAAGAGCGAACAATGTTTCACCCTTCTTAATATAGTTTTACATTTTCTAATTGCAGTGCATACACATTCTGTTATAGGTTTAAATTTGATTTATTATCAATGTAGAATATTTATACTATAAGTGAATAAAAAAATATATTATTAAAAAATAATAATTAAAATTTTTTAATAATAATAAAAGAGTTTTAACAATTATTTTTTTATATGATAACATATGAATAGATAATAGTATAAAAATTAATTTATGCTAGGAGTAAATCAAATTTAATTCCTTCCTTTATGCCATACCATAAAAAATAAATTGACCATATTTTAAGAGTATGGCTATTTATACGCACATATGCTCAGATTAATTTTGAAGTTTGCACATAAAAATTTGCCGAACTCATAAATTGGGAACCCTCTTTTGTAACTGCACTGTGCAGTTGTAGTAAGGGCTATACATATATGTAATTATGCAATTCCACAGACTTCTGACCCCCACAGATATGGGGCCCTAAGGGCAACTCTGTAGTTACAGTAGAGGATCCAAAGACTTCATCATAATAGGGGTCTGCACATCTTTGGATGTGAGATGGTAGTCTAGGGATGCAAAAAAAGTTTTTCCTGTATTTTAAATTACAAGTGAATGAAATTGATCTATTCAAATTATGACATTTGTGGATGTTCAAAGAATAGTGTGCACATTGCATAAATAAACTTTTCTTCGTATCTTTATTTTTATTTTTTTGTCCACATTCTATCACAGGTAGGTGAGTTTAGAATTCTGAATATTACCTGAATATAAAAGAATGTG
This sequence comes from Sindora glabra, assembly GCA_020226215.1. Classification (NCBI taxonomy): domain Eukaryota; kingdom Viridiplantae; phylum Streptophyta; class Magnoliopsida; order Fabales; family Fabaceae; genus Sindora; species Sindora glabra. Next base: position 53,718,191 of record CM035233.1, read on the forward strand.
GATAAGAGATTAAAATTAAATGTAAGACTAATGCATTTGCAGAGTGAGACAGTGCTTGACATTACTTACATTTGAGCAGGTTGGGGGATGGACTAAAGTTTATGGAGATACTCTTACCTATGCTACCATAAGAGGAGCTTCACACAGCACCCCAACTACTCAACCCAAGAGATCCTTTGTCTTGTTTGATGCATTTCTTCGTGGAAAACCACTGCCTAAAGCATGAAGATTAATTACCGAAACTATAAATAAAATGAATTTGTGTTTAATGAACTATGCCTTTATTGTGTTCAACTATCTGGCAAGTTTGGACAATTTACAAAAAGAAAAAAAAGGGCATTCGTTGAGCTTTGGTCATTTTGTAGCAACGCTAGATAATTTTGAGTATCGTGGTGATCAGGGTGTGCTCACATTGCATCTGCATCGAGCGTGTTGCTTTGGCATTTTCTATATGAATTACTTTGACCACAAATAATTAGAGCACATTTTCATAGTTATTTGCACCAAACATTTAATATAGTCAAACACAATCATGTTAATCTCCAATAGATCTAGAAGCAAGCACTACCTAAAAGTTTCTTACAGTTAAACCAACTAATTGATGTGAATAATTTTCTAATGGAAAAAAGAAACTTCAAAACACCTTGCATTGATCATATTTATTTTACAAGGATTTGGACCATTATTTCAATTAACTGTAGCAGTTGTTGTAATAGTTCTTAGTTGATGTAAATTCTATGAAAATTAAAGGGGTAAATGAGTCCAGTTACTCATGAGTAATGCAAAACTGACTAAAAAAAACTCGATTTGTTTACATCTCAAATAAAAATACAGAAAATTCACTTATTTATATAATTAGATATAGTAATTACAGAAATTATTGGAGAAGACACATACACATTTTAGTCAGAGCAGTAATTATCAAGAGGAATGAGACACAAACTCTGGATTGGGTGGTTTTATCTTTCTTTTCCAATTCATCAGATCAACTCTAGATGGACCGTTATTATCTCTCCTCTAACTACTCCCACCAACGTCTCTGATGACTAAGGTAGCATCGCAATAAACAATCCAACTGCTATCACCAAACGTCTCTGATGACTAAAACTACGTTTTTGCAATACGGACGCAATTGCTGCATTTCATATTTGATTATTTTGTAGAAATATGGCAACTTGGCATTTTGGAATTCATATGAGCCCCAACCCACTTTCTGTAGTATGCTAACGGACTTTAAGTTCAGTTGCTTTCAGCCTTGGGGTATCTAAAAAATCACATTTTTATAATGTGCTTATTTTCTCTTTTCCAAGGTCAAAGATCCTGCAATATTTATATTTTTTTTTTCTAACAAAATGTAACGTAGTAAAAAGTTCAGATCTTTGGATATTAAGGTACAATGCACGCTGCACACGTACCATGTGAGATGCTTCAAAAACAATGGAAAAGCTTGGGGTTACCATTTTTCCACAAATACCGGATTCAGAGTCTGATTTCATATTTACCATGAACCAACCAAGAATATGCCCCATTTTGTGGCTGAAAGTTTGCATTATTATAATTCAATATCTGTTCATTATTCCTTCTTGATGTGCGTAATCGTCAAATGCAGTTGCTGGTTGGTCGACTTTTGCTGACATAGCAGCAGCTACTTAGTACTTACTCATACGTTGCAGAACTAACGAACTGTGCAAAATTGTAGTCGTAAAACGTTAACTTTCTCGCACCTAACTTCGTTTATCCGCCATTCCTTGTTCTTACAAGTAAGAAAAAGCATGATTTTTTATATATCTTATTCGATTATGAAAATATATTCATCGAAATCAAAGAACACACTTTCCAAGGCATCTAAAATAATATTCATGGTGATGATGATGATAATAAATATTTAATGTCTAATTTAGAAGCATTAAATTCTTTGCAAACTAAATTAGCCCACTTCAATCCAGAAAAGCACAGAATTCTCAGTTGACCAAACATGGATGAAAAAGACAGAGCAAAATAATACCTGAAAAAAGGGTTTAACATTTGACATGAACAGCAGATTTGCTCCAGCTCATGGACTTTTTGCATCTTCTGCATTCACACACATCTTAAAGGTACCATTCTGGCCTTTTTATATTGCTTCCATTGAAGCTTCATAAGCCACTACCTCTTCCATTTCCCAGATTCCCAAAACAGTAGTTCCTATCATGGTATCTCACCAATGTACTATGATTAACAACAACATTGTTTGTCGTTGTTGCACAAATCCTAGTGACAGTGAATGGGCTTCCAGAATCTGATAAAGTAGTCAGTTTGCCGGGGCAGCCGCGGGTCGATTTCCGGCAATATGCTGGATACATTACCGTCAATGATGAACAGCAGAGAGCCTTGTTTTACTACTTCGTTGAAGCAGAGTCAGACCCAGCTTCCAAGCCTCTGGTTCTCTGGTTGAATGGAGGTATCATTTTTTTTTTTTTTTCATTTTTTTGAACTCACGGAAATAACAGATTATTTAGTATCTGACATGATAACTTGAAAATGAAAGAAGCAATTGATACTGTTTTGAAGGACCCGGTTGTTCTTCTGTTGGTGCTGGAGCTTTCTCTGAACATGGCCCTTTCAAACCAAGTGAAAATGCCCTTATAAAGAATGATTACAGTTGGAACAAAGGTAATAAATCTACCCTCCCAAGTCCATAAATCATAATTACCAGCAATGTGGTTTGTATAGGATGGTGACACGGGTCCGGATACAGGATACGCTAAAATTTCACATTTCCTTAGAGATAAACGTTTTAAGTGGTGACAGCTTATAAAAACAGTTTCTGAAAAAATTAAAGCTGAGTGTCAATATATGCTGCCACCTTATATTGGAAAGGCTTAATGGCTTCCTCTTTGTTACAGAGGCAAACATGATATACCTGGAATCACCAGCTGGAGTTGGTTTCTCTTACTCTGCCAATAAATCTTTCTATGTTCACGTCACAGATGAAATCACAGGTTTTGTAGAATTTGATGTTTTCCCCTTAAACATTTTACCTTAGTATATATTTCAAACCTGCAATATCTGGTTTAACATATAATGTTTCTTGTATTGCAGCTAGGGATAATCTTGCTTTTCTACAGCGTTGGTTTGATAAGTTCCCAAAGTACAAAAACAATGATTTCTTTATCACAGGAGAGAGCTATGCAGGTACTACTCTGTTGTAAATTTGATGTATGCTTTTGAGTTAAGTATGTTAGGAGAAATTCTTACCTACATGAAATCAATTACCAACTAACAATTATAACTACACTTAGATACTATCGATTCTTTGATTTACGTGTCATTTTATAATCAACTTCAAATTATATATGACTTGTACTTTATCTCCAACCCATTAAATTCTGGTATGTTGGGTGGGGACAGTTTAATTCAAATTGTATTATGTGTACAGCTACTAGAAAAACAAAAGCGCAACTAGCATTTTTTGTTCTGTTCTAGAACTAATCTTTGTAATACATGCTCGTTTACAGGCCACTATGTTCCGCAACTCGCACAACTCATCATTCGGACGAAGACCAAATTCAATCTTAAGGGGATAGCTGTAAGTAATGAAGGGAAAGATAATAGTTTTTGATTCAATTTGAACATTACACCTAATTCAAATGTTGATGTTTGCAGATAGGGAATCCTCTCATGGAATTCAACACAGATTTTAATTCTAGAGCCGAATTCTTTTGGTCCCATGGACTAATATCAGACAAAGCTTACGCGGTCTTCACAAAAGTCTGCAACTACTCGCAGATTAGGAGACAAATGCAAAACAGGAATCTTAGTGGAGTCTGTGCCAGAGTAAATAAGCTAGTCTCGAGGGAGATTAGTCGGTTTATCGACCAATATGATGTCACGCTTGATGTCTGCTTGTCATCAATAAAGCAGCAGGCTGTGGTGTTGAATCAACTGGTACGGTTCATACTTTATTTATCTCTTTTTTTTTTTGGTTTCGGATGGGCGGCCATCTCGAAGATTTTTCCACAGTGGTCATGCTATTTAATTTTGCTGGATTATATTCTCTTGCAGCAAGAGACGCAGAAGATAGATGTTTGTGTGGGAGACGAAACACTTAAATACTTGAATAGGAAAGAAGTACAGGAAGCACTCCATGCTAAGCTTGTTGGAGTCTCTAGATGGAGAATGTGCAGCCGGTAAGCTCTCTTTTATCCATTTTTTTTTCCCTTTTTGGTGATAATAAAAGTAATTAAATTATTGAACACACACACATACAAAATCCTATAATTGAACTCAGGATGCAAAGGAAGATAAGCCTTTAAGGAATCTTATATGTCACCTGAGCCTAAAGCTTTCGGCAGCTCTCTTTATATCTTTGCCTAAGAGAGCTAGCAGTTTGTTGTCTAATTTATTCCACAACATGGCATTTTTCTGAGTAGCAAAGCCAACGGAGGAAGAGTTGAATTCATGGACAATAATTTTTCTTCTTAACCCGATGTTAATGTTTATTCCCAACACTTGTTTCACACTTTCACTTTGTTGCAGCGTTCTTAAATATGAGTGGAAAAATCTAGAGATGCCAACCATTTCCAGTTCTCGGAGTGCTTGTTAAGTCCGGCATCCGGGTTCTGGTATTCAGGTCACAGACTTTTTCTTCTATCTTCACTGTATTAGCTTTCCTGTGCTCTTTACTATGTCACACATGTATACAGCAATTCTAAAGTGAGTGAAATTCATGTTTGTAACTGTGCAGTGGAGATCAAGATTCAGTCATTCCATTAACCGGAACACGAACCCTGGTGAATCGATTAGCCATGCAAATGGGACTGAATACAACTATGTCCTATAGAGCCTGGTTTTCAAGAAGACAGGTGAATGAATATTTATGACTTAGAAGAAAGCAAAGAAAAAATGTAACGAGACAAAATTTGAGGGCAAGTTTCATGGAAGTTATAAACTAAAACTAACTTCCCTTTTTCTTATCTTCGCTATGTTTTCAGGTGGCTGGATGGACCCAAGTATATGGTGACATCTTATCTTTTGCCACCATAAGAGGGGCAGCTCACGAAGCTCCTCTCACACAACCGGCCAGATCACTTGAGCTGTTTAGAGCCTTTCTCGCAGGAAAACCACTCCCAGAGGCATCCCTTTCAGAATGATGACAATTGACACAAGAACCCTTCTTTCAGTACATCCAATAAAGTAGAAATTATTCTAAACAATTATAGGAACTGATTATTGCTACAGGAAGCTACCACAGGTGTATGGCCATCATTTTTTCTCTTTTTGGTATTTTTATTTCACCACTCATTATATTCAATGATTATAGAAAGAAATTAAACCATATTTTCTTTATTTACGCCATGTAATTCAGAATCCATCAAGAGAGTGCAAGTAAACACATGTAACAAAGGCACAAAACCCATCTGATATATATATATATATCGTATTCTCAATTGTTGCTTCAAAGAAATTATCATCTATGATTGTTGGGAGGAGGAAAATAGAACAAAATAAAGGTAGTCTGCTCCATAACAGAATGAACCCGTTTCATTAATCAAAAACAGTAGTAAACAGAACGGAACTGCTCAAGCTTAACAGAATGCCTTAACAGCAAAACTGCTACAGGAGGTTAAAATTCAATAAATAGTCAAAGGAAACAGTTACGTTATTCATGCAGTGTCCCCAGGATATCATTATCTTCATACAGTTAATACCTAAAATAACAAAGTTAATCATATTAGGATAATAATTCAATGCCATCAAACCACTCGCCAACCAATTACTTTCATTGGTGTAAATCTTGAATAATAAGATTTGGTGAGTCTAATAATGATGTTAAGCCAATTGAATGGGGGGAATTGTGAAGCCCAATATTGATTAGATTTCAGACTTAAGTATGATATATAAGACACCAAACTTGACTCTTTAGACAATTCAGATTAGTCTCTTGGACTAGAGGACTAGGCCTAGCAATTGTCTTGAATTAGTTAGACTTGGGGAGTCACACATTAAGCTAAAACATGGCAAACAGATATTGCCAACAAAAATGAACAACCAAGTAATGCTAATGCAATTGCATGTAAAAGATCCAGACCAAGTACGTAGCTTTCTGACTCTACTTAAACCAAAAAACATAGAAAAATCACATGAATTCCCATTTTTTCTAAGAGAATATGGGTACAAAATGAGAAAAAGGAAGAACCGGTTACATAACAAAAGGTCGTAAATATTATTGGAGTAAATAGCCAATTTAATCATAAAAAATGTTCACTGAAATCAAAGAATCACCCATTTCCCAACATAACTAAAGAATAACAATACTCCCAGTGATGATGATGATAACAACAACAAAACTTAGGTACTTCCACGTTTCCTTTTCAAAATATGAATATTTAATGTCTAATTTAGGAACATCAAGTTTTTTGTAAACTATCCATCCAATATCGATCCAACCAAAGTAACATAGAATTCTCAGTTAACCCAACATGGATTAAAAAAAGGCAAAGCAAAATAAGACATAAAAAGGTATAATATTTCAACTTTGACATCATCACCAGGTTTTCTCCTGCTCATGAACTTGCATTTCTGCATTCACACATCTTAGTGGCATCATTAAGCTTTGGCCTTTTTATACTGCTTCCCTTGAAGCTTCAAAAGCCACGACCTCCAATCCCAGGATTTCAAAAACAAAAACTCCGGAGATCCTATCATGGCATCTCATCTGTGTACTATAATTACAAGATTGTTTGTTGTCATTGCACAAATCTTAGTGACAGTGAATGGGTTTCCAGAAGCTGATAAAATAGGCAGTTTGCCAGGGCAACCGCCAGTTAAGTTCCAGCAATACGCTGGATACATTACCGTCAATAATGAAGATGAACAGCAAAGAGCTTTGTTTTACTACTTTGCTGAAGCAGAGTTAGACCCAGCATCCAAGCCTCTAGTTCTCTGGTTAAATGGGGGTATGATTTTTCCTCTATGAATTTACCATAATAACATAAATTGTTTAATATCTGACATGATACCTTGAGAGTGAATGAAGCAATTGACATTATTTTAAAGGGCCTGGTTGTTCTTCTCTTGGTGCTGGAGCTTTCGAAGAGCATGGCCCTTTCAAACCAGGTGAAAATACTCTTGTAAAGAATGATTACAGTTGGAACAAAGGTAAAATATCTACACTATCCCTAACACCATTTCTATAGGAATAAGCAGATAAGTGGTGATAAACGTACACAAAACACAAGTGCCAAAGAATGGTACATTGGTTCAAACAAAGTTTTCAGTAATAAGGTTTTGAGTACGAATATACGATGCAACCTTGTACTGAATATGTCCAATGATTTCCTCTTTGTTACAGCGGCAAATATGATATACCTGGAATCACCAGCTGGAGTTGGTTTCTCTTACTCTGCCAATAAATCTTTCTATACTTATGTCACAGATGAAATGACAGGTTTTTCATTTAATTCTGTCCATAATGACACCCAAACTTTAGTAGAAGGATTAGAGTAGTCATTGTAGAATTTCATATTCTTTCCTCACACATTTTAGCTTGTCTGTATTCAGAACCTGACAGTATTTTGTTTAACATACAAGATTTGTTGAACTGCAGCTAGGGATAATCTCGCTTTTCTACAGCATTGGTTTGATAAGTTCCCAGAGTACAAAAACAACGATTTCTTTATCACAGGAGAAAGCTATGCAGGTACTGTCTTTGTTGTTTGTCGGTAAATTTGAAGTATGTTTCTGAACTACATATGTTAGGAGAAATTCTTATATCCTTGTCATGTAGTGTATAGAGTCAACTACATATTGACACGTGTAACTCCACACACACACATACTCGCACGTATACATATACCTACATACATACGTACGTATGTACGTACATACATACGTATATACATATATATATATATATATATATATATATATATATATATATATATATATAAGTTTTTGTATGATTGATTTCTGGTTTCATGTAATACATGATCTGCATCTCCTACTAGAAAATCCTCATATGTTATGTAGGAATAATTTAACTTAAATTGTGTTGCAAAAAAATAAAGATGCAATTTGCTTTTTTTGCTCCGATTTAAAACTGCAGCATTAAAATACATGCTTGTTATCAGGCCACTATGTTCCACAACTTGCTCAACTCATCATTCAGACAAAGACCAAATTCAATCTCAAGGGGATAGCTGTGAGTAGAGGAAAAAAAAATTTACAATCTTCGATTTATTTTGAATATTACAACTGATTCAAACGTTGATGCCTGCAGATAGGGAATCCTCTTCTGGAATTAAATACAGACTTCAATTCCAGAGCTGACTTCTTATGGTCACACGGATTAATATCAGATTCAAGTTATGAGGACCTCACAAAAGTCTGCAACTATGCACAGATTTGGATACAAAAACAAAATGGGAATCTTAGCGAAGTCTGTGCCAGAATAAATAATACAACCAACGGGGAGATTAGCGATTTTATCGACAAATACGATGTCATTCTTAATGTCTGCCTGTCATCAGTAAATCAACGGGCAGTGTTGCTGAATCAGGCTGGTCTGATTCATATCTTTGTTGGTCATCTTAAGAAGTTTTATGCAGTGGTTATCCTATTAACATTATTCTAAATTACATTGTCTTGCAGCAAGACCCGCAGAAGATAGACGTTTGTGTGGAAGACAAAACAAATAAATACTTGAACAGGAAAGATGTGCAGGAAGCACTCCATGCTAAGCTTGTGGGAGTCTCTGGATGGAGTATTTGCAGCATGTGAGCTCTCTATGCATTAGTGTGGAAGTCCGTAGCTATGTTTAGCTCTGAACCAGTTCAAAGTTTTAAATCTATATGACACTCAATTCCAATTTATTCCCCAAATATGTCATTTTTCATTTTAAAGTGGCAAAAGCAAAGAAGAACTGAATTCTTGGACAATATTTTTTCTTCTTAACCAGATACTAGTTTCTCTTGCTAACACCTGCTTCAAACTTTCGCTCTGTTGCAGCGATCTTAATTATGATTTGCAAAATCTAGAGGTACCAACCATTTCCATTCTTGAAGAACTTGTCAAATCTGGCATCCGAGTTCTGGCATACAGGTAGCAGATTTTGCTCCATCTTCAATATATTTGTTTTCTTGTGCTGCTTACTTTAACTCATCAATATACAACAGTTTGAAAATGAGGGGAAATTGTCTTTCTAATGGTACAGTGGAGATCAAGATTCAGTCATTCCATTAATTGGTACAAGGACGTTGGTGAATGGATTGGCCAAGCAAATGGGACTGAATACAACTGTGTCCTATAGAGCCTGGTTTGAAGGAAAACAGGTGATTAGTTATGACCTATTTCCAGGAAATTAAAAAAAAAAAAATTGAGGGCAAGTTTCCTTAACATTCAAGCTCCATTTGTTTCAATAGAAAATACTTTTCATAAAATATAATTACAAAATATTAAGATAAGAAAAAATATTTTTATTCATTTAATGTTAAATATGAAGAATTTAGAAAAAACTTCTTTTATCTAAAAATAGAATTTACTTCCCTCCATTATCCTATTTTCGGAAATCATATTCTTAACCATCAATACAAATGACATATTACTCATTTATATATATATATATATGATATTTTGCTAACAAAACAAATATAGTCTTAACTAAAACTAACTGTCCCTTTCTCATCCATCAGGACCACCACTGCTCTTACTTCACACATATAATTAGAATCAACAGATCCTCAAAATTATAGTTATATCTCTACGCCCTGCTCTTCCACATAAGTTTTCATTTGCCATGTTTTCAGGTGGCAGGATGGACACTAGTATATGGTGACATATTGTCCTTTGCTACCATAAGAGGGGCAGCTCATGAAGCCCCGTTCACACAACCGGAGAGATCACTTGAGCTGCTTACAGCCTTTCTAGCGGGAAAACCACTCCCAGACAATTAACACGAACTCCTCTTTCAGTAAATTCAATAAAGTAGAAATTATTTTAAACAACCACAGAAGCTGATTGTTGCCACAAGATGCTATCACAAGTTTATGGTCTTCCTTGTTATGTATTTTTCTTTCACTTTCCATTACATTCAATAATTGTACACCTTCATTGCACAGGTTAGAAAGAAATTAAGCCTGTTTCCTTTGTTTATGCAATATAGTTTGAAATCCAACAAAAATGAGCAAAACACAGTTTAAGGGACAAGTAAAACACAAAGTCGAGAGAGTGCAGGTTAATTGTTGTAACAAAGGAACAAAACCCCATGCAATACAAGCAAGACAACATTATTGCAACAGAATAGTTTTCTTAAAAGGAAACATCATCCTTGAATGTTACGAAGAAGAGAATAAAACAAAATAAGGCAGTTTACTGCTAAATAACAGAATGTACATTTCACTAATTGAAAGCAGTAGTTAACACAATGGAATGGCTCAAACTTAACAGAATGCCCCAACACTGAATGTGCTACAAGAGGATAAAATTCACCACATAGCCAGAGGAAACAAAGTACGTCATTCATGCAGTGTCCCCAGTATATCATCATCTCGATACAGGTGATACCTACAATAAGAAAATTAATTGTAATACAAAATATTAAGTTAAAACTTGGCAATTGGCTATTGCAACAAAGATGAACAGCCAAGTAATCCCTCCATGCTAATGCAAATAAGTATTAACTTCAGGACTGTAAATGGACTACAGGTATAATGACTTTTTCAAGAAGAATTTGACATCTTAACTAAAAAAATATGCACATAACTTTGCAAGTGGATAGAAGAAAAAAATTAAGATTTCAATAACATCACAAAACATCAAACAAGTAGAAACATTTAGAATGATGAATTTAAGGATTGAAGAGACTGGGTGCAGGAAATAACTAATGAAATATAAAGTATGATAAATATGTACATACTCTTTATCCGCAAGCATTACTCCAGTTCCTCCATATTCAGGCAACAGGACAGTATCACCTTCCTTTACAGAAACAGGAATTAGCTTCCCCTCTTTGTCACGAATGCCAGGACCGACAGCAATAACTTTCCCAGAATTCAGCTGAATATAGACATGTAAATAAATACCTCGTCGTCAAGTGTAATTCAACGGTGCAAAACGTGACACGAAGCCCAACACAGCATGTGATACACTTTGAATTAGCACAATTTTATCTGCAATTATTTTGTAGCTAAGAAATACACGACGTTTGCCATCTCACTCAATTTATCATGCTGAAAGGTTACCTTTCCCAGAAAACTGAAAATTTTCACAAGTCATCAAAGGAAAACACGGCTCATGTTACTTGGTTCCCAGATTATTCCATTACAGGAACGGTGAGAACAAAGTCCCAAATTTGACAATAAAATCATGCAACCAGAAGCAGGAAATGAAATGAACGTGGATGAATTAGGAGATTCACCTTGCTGGATTTCTCAGGCAGTAAAATCCCAGTGTTGGTTTTCGATGGAGGGATGATTTTCTCCACTAAAACCCGATTGAGCAAAGGAACCAAGCGCTTCGCCATTTTACAACACAGCACCAAAGGAAGCGAAGTAGAAGGGAGAGAGAACGAAGAAGTGGGGTAGAGGCCTGTCGTCTCCTGAAATCTCAACTCTCCCTTGTGTCCTCCAAAGAGGGCTTTACGGAGGGTTATTGGTCACTCATCCCTCTGTGTGAGGGGTTTCCAAGGAGCAGAATTTGGACTATCTTTTCGAAGCCAGATTGTGTGTACGGAAAATATTTTTCATTTGCAAGAGAGTAATGGCGGTTTTGTTTTATTTATTTTGTATTATATATAATAGTTCGAAGAAAATAATTTTTTATTTAAAAAAATTACATTCACTCATTGTTATAGTTTTAGGTAATATTTTTAACTATAAGTATAAATATAAATATTTATTAATATATAAATAATATTTTTATATAAAAAGTATTTTTTGATGAAACAAACTAGTGTTACTTTTTAAGGTAATACTATTAATTATTTTCGTTCAATTAATTTGTCATTTTATTTGCTTTGCATAATGAATACAAGGTAATATTTCAAGGTAATATTAAATGATAATAATTATGGTATACTAATTATGTTAATATATCATTAATTTAGATTGTTGAATTTTATTTATTTATGAGATACTACATGAAATAAATAAAATCTAACGACCTAAATTAATAATGCATCAATACAATCAATGCATTAAGGTTTCTCTCTAAATTCATATATTTAGTTTTGAATTTGAAAAAATACTTTTAGGAATTTGAACATTTTTTAAAATATTTTTAATTTAATATTCTCTTAAAATATTTTTATTTGAAAGGCCAAATATCTTGTATTTTTATAATATGAAAATATTTTAATGATATAAATAAAAGAAAATATTAAATCACCTAAAAAACTTACACCAAATGGATTACAAATTTTGACGCACATACTATTTATCATTGATTTCCATAATAAAAAATTAGGTTCAACATGCGATTAAGGATCTTCATGTTAAACTGAATTCACCATTAAATAACTTTTTTTAGCAATATATGTAAGTTCCTTTAGACAATAGCCAAAACTCTCTCCACTAAAGAACAAGACACCTTATACCAAAGTAAACAAAAAATGGAGTGTCAATCTCTCATCTTGTTAAAGGTGAAGTAGGTTCTGGACCTTCATCTCCATTGCAGAAACTTGTTAGAAGTTAGAAAGATCATCTGGTAGAGATTATCCCTGGAGCGTATGAAAGAGCTTTCTTTAAAGAAAAAAAACTGAAGTAAGCATGATTGATTCTAGTCAAGTAATTAATGAAAACGAGGTAGTTTTTAACCTTCTAGATAATTTGAAAAGTAAAATTTATAAACCTTGGAGTAGTACTCTTATTGGCAAGGTATTTGGAAAAAAGGTCAACTATCAGCATATTGACTTCCAAACTCAAGCTTTATAGCGACCTAAAGGCAAACTCACTAACTTAGAAGTGGGTAATGACTTTTTCATATTCAAATTTGAATTACAATCCGATTATTATAAAGTGTTAAGTGGAGGCCCTTAGTTTATATTAAACCATCTTTTAGCCCTGTGTCAATATGAGCCATTTTTCAAACTTTCATCAGCCCAATTATCATCTATTTCTATATGAATTCATTTTCCTGAGCTCCCAATTGAATTATATCACCCTTATATTTTACCACAGATTGCAAAGAAGATAGGCACAATGTTGAAAATGGATGCTCACACGTATTTGGGTGACAAAGGAAATACGCGAAGGTTTATATTCAAATTGACCCAAACAAATCATTGATCCAAATGCTAGATTGGGAACTATTTAGATAAATTCTAATACAAGTGGCCTTTCAATTTAAAGGCCTGCTTAAGCACTCTGATCACTTATTTTAAGCAAATATTCAATCCATTATGCAAGCTTCTAATTTTTGGCATTATGCTTTGCAATGTTTGAGGGGTCCAACACCTAAATTTCAGAAACTATTAGCTAAGCTTTTAGGTCGAGAAAATATCAAGATCCTCATATTGACTAGAACTCAATTAGATGGAGAAAAGGCCAAGGAATTGGAAGCATCTCTACCTTTTTCCTAAATAAAGTTCACCAATACCATTGGCTATGCTAGTGGAATATGGATACTGTTGAATCCTAAAGAAGTTTAAGTTAATGTAGTTAACAAATTTGAGCAGGAAATTTAGGTCATTGTCAAGGTAACCCCTACTTCACCTTTCTGAATTTTAAGTGGTATTTATGTTAGTTTGAAATTAGTAAGTCATAAAGTTCTTTGGAATAATATTAAAGTAATAGCATAAAATCATGCATTCCTTTAGTTAACGTTAGGTAACTTTAATGAAATTTCCTCTCAATCTGAGAAATCTAGTGGAGCCCTAATTGACTTATATAGAAATAGTTTATTCAATAACTATTTAGACTATTGCAATTTAATTAATATGGGGTTTGTAGGACCTTCTTTTATGTGGATAAACTCTAAGAAAGGTAGTCAGTTGATTATGGAAAAACTTGATCGAGTTATTTATAATGATATTTAGCA
>CM035233.1:56732303-56892297 GCA_020226215.1 Sindora glabra
TCTGCTCTCATTTCTCCTGTAACCAAATAAAGCATTAGTAAGAAAAGGTTGGACAATTCAATATTTTCTAATAGTTAATTTATTCAATATCTATAGTTCTATTTGACAATCGGAAGATCATTTTAATAATTCGCTAATTTAATTAACTATTAGCTATTAGCTATTTGTATTAACTAATTAACTTGCTAATAATATTATCTATTTGAATAAATATATTTAATAAAATTAGTTATTTATTTTTAATTGTATACATATAAAAATGACATATAAATGTGTAAGTACATTTTATTATTTATTTGAGTATATATGTATGCATATATATTATATATGTGTACAAATTAATTTTATCAATTTTCACTTTTAATATAAAAGTTTAAATTTATTAAATAATTATATAATAAAGCCTTTAACATATTATAACAATTATTTTGTTAAAATATTAATGTCATTATATAAATTTAAATAATAAAAAATTAAATAATTACTTATCATTTACAATGAACTATTTTTTTCTATATATTATATTAGAGCATATATAATTAAAAATATATAATGACATAGTGATTAAATATAAAATATTATATGTTAATAAACATTAGTTCAACTTTTTTTTTAACATTTTTAATAAATAATGAGTAGAAGGAATTATTATTATTGTTATATAATATAAGAGTATTTTTAACTTTTTATAAGCATTTAATAAATTAATTGTTTGAAAATGTTAAGATCTTCAACTTTTTTAAATTAGCTGATTAAAGGCTAATAAAGTAATAAAATTAATGGCATACCAACATCTAAAACATAAAATAAAAGCCAAAATTATCTTCAAATTATATATTATATAATAATTATTTCTATTTATTATTATGTTAAAAATGCAATCAATGGGAGTTAAACTTTAAACTTTTAACAAATAATGCCTATAATGTAATCATTATACTAATGATTTTTATTTGAAATAATAAATAAACTATATGGCAATTGTTATAGTATTCTTAGAAGTTCAAAATTTGAAATGATGTGGCAAATTTTAAAACTGTTATATTGAAATTATTTAATTATAATTACTTACTTTTTAATAGACGTGATTAAACAAATTTAATCTAATAATTTTTTAAATTATCAGATTACTTCAAATTTTGAAACCTTCAATGCATCATAAGCTTTACTAAACTATATTATTTAACATTAAATTTAGGATAAGATTTTAAGCATTGAATAAGTATGCAAGTTTACAATATTATTTTATTTAAATAAAAAGATATGATGATAATTATCAACATAAATTATTAGCATTGAAACATTCAAATCTATAATTACAAAGAATTGTAAAAATTTATCCAATTTTTCTTAGTTGAAACCAATCCACCCATCCATATCATTATTTTAAAAAAATTGTTGTGAATAATCTTATTATAGATATTTATCTTTGAAAATTATAATAGTCAATGAGAAGGAGACAATTATTTCAAACAAGCGAGATATCTATCTCAGATCATGTCCTACTTGAATCATTAAATATTTTTTTGATTAATTTTTTTAATACAAAACATATAATATACTAACATGTTCTCCAAAAATAAAGTGTTGGTATACTAATACAACAATTAATATAAATGTATAATATATAATTACTCATGTAAATCTTTATAAGTTTAAATTTAATTCATTATTAATATAAAATAATTTATATTATTAACTATTTATAAATAAAAATATATATTATTAAATATATAATAATCATTTTATAGTTCATTATACTTTATTTTTGCTTGGCGCATACTTGTACTTTACTTAAAAAGTCACCATTAATAAGCAAAATTAGCCCTAATTAAGAAGTAGAAGGAAGGTAAAAAACACAATGTACAATCATGCAAAACTATTGCTACTTATAAAATTCAAAAGGTACCTAATCATATAAATTTACTTGATCATGTGGTCATTGTGGGTGTTTGTTTTATCACCTTATCAAGTTTTGGTTGGCTTAAATTTGTAATCAAATTTGCTTAAAATTTCTCATTGCTCAAGCTAAGGGGTGGTAATGCATCAACCTGTAAATTTATAAAATAAATATAAAAGAGTAAGTTTAGGATTTAGTAAGCAAACATTATAAGGAAATAATATCATAATAAATAAGTTACTAATCGAATTACTCTCCATTGTCTTTAGCCCAAGCATATGTATTTGCACAATTTAGGACTTACTAATGATTTAGCATTTTCATACAATCTTTATGCATCAATGTCTTTTATAAACATTTAATTGTCAATCAATAGAGTACAATATAAGAAAAGTCATTAAATTTTCTTGTAACTCTTATTCATTACAAGCTCATTCTTATCTCTCCAAGTCATCTTTATTTTTCATAAGCAATTCTAGATTTGGTGTATGGTTAAAAGTAATAATAATTTGCCCTCGCTGTATTTTTTATCTCAATTCATAATAGTTATAATAAATTTTCCAATAAAATTGTATCATAATCAACATTCATGCATTAGAACAAATTACCAATACTATTACATCATTTTCGATTCATACATAGCATAAACATACCTTGAGTAGCCTTTTTTATATGATCTTACTATAAAAATCAAATTTTTATCCTTTAAATCAATTGGGGAATTGATTTTGAGTTTTCCAATAAGTTTTTGAAAATCCTGAATCAACTAGGTAATTAATTCAAGTAAGTTAATTTTTAATTTTGGATGGTATGAATCGATTTAGTGCAAGACACATTACTCTTTAATCCTTATTTATTAATCAATTATGATCCTTAAATTCTAGTTTTGTACAAATTGAATTTACTCAAGGCTAAAATTTCTACATTTTAAGCCCAATAAATTAATTCATTAATTAATTCATGTATGCAATTATGCAGGAAAAATACTATTCATTTATGAAGCATTTCATCAAAAACCTATCTTTTGTGCTACTTCAAGTCATACTAGCAATACAAAACATGTTAGATCCTCTTTAGAATTTTAGAATTTTATATTATGAAAGGTAATAATTGATTTTTGCATTGACAAATCAAAATTAAAATTTTATGTGGAAAGAATAAATTATAATAAAGAAAGCATGAATTAGACATTAAGGAAAAGGTAATTAAAAGTTTAGAATGAAATTTTAGGGTAACTAAAAATAAATTATTTGAATGGGCTTAAAATGAGAAACGTGAAAGATTTAATTGAAAAAAAGTATATTGAATAAAAGAAATAAAAGTTACAAATATTTAAAGGTGAGTGTGTGAATATGAAGAAGATTTAGAATGAATTTATGAAAGCACCTCTGCCTTATTGGACCTAACTTCAGTCCAATTCTTATTATTCCTCATTTTTTAACCTTGTACTCTATCCTTTTAACTTTTTTCCCTTTTTTCCTCCTTTTTCTTTCCTTTCCAATTTCTTTAACTAAGTTAAAAAGGAGTTAATTTTCATCAAATCCCTCATTCAAAGATGGTAAGACTTTTATGACTACTAAATTCCTTAATATTTTCTTTGGATTTAAAAGGGCTTGAATATTTAAACAAAAAGAAAGAGAATAAATCTTAATGTGGAAATCTTTGAGATTTTGGTTAATTAGGGCTGAAAGATAACAAATTCAATCTTTTGAATCCTCTTTTATATTAGGTGAATAAACATTCTAACCTTAGTTTAAAGATTTAAAGGGTTTTATTTAGTTTAAGTTTTGGGTTTAATGATGTATGTGATGAATATGATAATTTGTGTTTAATTATTGGAAATAACTTAAATAAGGTTCCTTTAAGATGTATTCAAGATCTCATAAGGATTGATAGAGTAATAAATGCATAAGAGTGGCATTAATGACGAAGTAAACAATGCCTCGACTAAAAACCTATAAAAATTATAATGATAATTGACTATATAATTAACTATGGTTTAAAAATTATTCTTTGGATAGTTATCATTGACTATATAGCTAAATACATACATGCAGTGTTAGCCTTAAGAGGCCAAAGGACTTATTATTTGGGTAACCATAGTTAACTTTTTGACTAGGCTTCACTCTTTAAAGGTCCCTAATCGACTATCTAGTTGACTATGGATTTAAAAGAATTGTACTATAAGAAAAGACTTGACTATGAAATGTTATATAATATTGTGTTTATTACTTATATGATGAATGATGATAAAAATAAAATGCGTGGCTATACAAAGAGGCATGGAATCATTATGGCTTGAATTATATGATCTTGATGAGAAAATTTATGTTGAATTGTAAGTAATGTGATGGAAGCAATGTAATATGTGAAAATTAAATCCAATAAGGATGAGGCATAATTTAAGAGGCACAAGGATGAGTTCAAGAGGGATAAGGCTAATTGGGATATATAAAGAGATTTACTTATTTTCTTTATTTTGTTTTGTGTATTGCATGATAAAATTACAATATGAATGAATATGTGTATTTGAATGAAGGCACTGATTAGTATTAATGTTTATAAACTAATATGATGTTACTAATGAAAGTTATATTATGAAATTTGTGGTTTAAATGTTTAGGTTTACAAGACGATAAATTTAATCGATAAGTTATAATCATTATTTATGTTTGATTGTGTTAGAATATTTACTCACTAAGCATCAGACTTATTGCTTCGTATATTTTCTTTACAAATAATCAGGTTAATTTTCTACCACCACCTTAAAGTTAAACTCTCAAGAGATTTAACAATATAACTTGGACAATATTAGATATTTTAATGTAAATGTTTTAGGCCTTCATTTATATAGGGTAAGAATGGTAGAAGGATAATACCCTATTCTTTTAAGATTAGTTATGCTAACTTATCCTTAAGTTTGATGTATTATAAATAGGACTAACTTTTTTTAGTAATTAAATCATAAATTGTTAAATGAAATTATCATCTTTTCTTCTTATTTCTTGAAACTTTTCCAAATTTCTATATATGCCTTAAAATGTTAATGTGGAATGTATATTAGGTTAGGAGAAATTGGATAACGGGTTGCACATTGGTTATGACTAGGATTGGGTTGTGATAAAATAACAAAACAACAACGTTTACATTAAATATATTAAGAAAGTTGTATTAAACAACATTCTATATTATTTTATACCAATCTAAGTAAATATACCTAAAACTTAATTCATTCAAATCATAAAAAGGAAATAGAATGCTTACTAATGATTGTAGATAAGACCTTAGGTGGCATGATGGGAGATTATCTTGCTCTTAAATAAAAAAAAAATTACAGGTGTGAGGTTAGGGCATCAAATCTTCTTTTTATTCCAAAACTCAAACCATCCAAAGAACAAAGAAGAAATTAGAAAAAAAAGTATTACAATTATTTAAGTGTAATGACCTTGACCTCTCTTGGTTTGAGAAGCTAAAAGGATGAAAAGGATTGAAAGTGTGATATGTGAAAAGATGGAGATCAGGAAGTAATTAGTTTAGAGAAAATGAAGAGTTTCAATAGGTTTTAGGAGAAATATGGGAAGCTAGCCTTGAGGGCAAATTAGAAATTACATTCTTAAATTTTTCTCCACACTCACATACTCATCCTTAGTCATTTTTGACTTCGACTACTCATACTTGGCTATCTTTTAAATTATTTGCACAATAATATTTACTTACACCAACATTAAATTTATTACTTATTTTCACATAAAACATTTCAATTCTCCTAAGTGTAATAGTTTTGCCATAATAAGGCATGAATGAATAAAGAAAATTTTAAATAATGATTAGGGAAAGAAAAATCCAAATAATGCAATCGGTAACTAAAATAATAATATTAATAATAGATGAAATTTTGCTTCATTTACTAGCATCATATCTGTTTTAGACTTGTTTAAAAAGTAAGAAAATCTTTTAACTTTAAGATATTTCATTTTCAATCATTCATGGAAATGGTGATGAAAGATAATTACTACCTTTTTCATAGTTTTGCATTAATGCTTATTCCTTTATTTAATTGGATCTTCAAGACCTATCAAATCTCAACATCTAACATTCATGATCGGTAATTCTTACCTCAAAGAAAATAAAAAAGAAAGAGATAGAAGAAAGGCAATCAAGTGATGAAAGCAATAATGAAAAAGGCTATGGATGAATAATATGCAATTGGCTCTAGCACTGGTGGCTTCATCTCTTGCTTTCACCATTCCATTCTCATTATCTTATCTTTATATTCTTCCATCCTTGAAATCAAATGTTTTTGCATCCATAACTCCTCTTCCTCAAGAGTCACCACTAGCACACATGCATTATCCACTTCTTTCTTGTATAAACACTTTAACTCTCAATATGGATGCCAAGTCCAGGGAAAAGATATGAATATAGTCAACAATGGTTGCCGTTAATTAGTTTGTTGCTACATATACACATATATAATCTCTTCCACCATAATAATGGAATTGTGAAACTATAATAGAAGTTACTTTAAGAGGAACCAATTTTAGAAGTCACCTGAAATACAACAAATTATATTGGTAACTAATACAAATTAACCACAAATCCTCATATTAAAATCTTCATATTAAAAGGATTTCTTTTACAGTTGTCCTTTATTCAAACATATAACGATTAGATTATGATATATTTCTATTGATTAGAAAGTTGTTTCTTTCTTGAGAGGATGGCAATTGTCCTTTAAAAAGACAGTATTCAAAACACAATATGTGCTAGGGTTGATTAAAATTTTTTAAACAACTTTTAACTGATTGATTGAATTCGAGGTTAGTCAATTAAAAATAATTAATATGCTTAATTCTGCAGGTAGCAAAGAAAAAAATTTACAATTATCAACAATTCAATTAATAGTAGTTGAAATATCCTAAATCACACAAAATCACTCTTAACTGAAATATAATAAAAGAAACCAAAACGATGTCATTTTAATTATTATGAAACACCAATATTGATGCATTGGAGGCAAATAATTGTTCTTAACCGTTTTTAACTAGTTTTGAATACATTACTATGTGTCTTATAATTGTCAAGTTTTAACTTGTTGATATTTGTTCTTAACCAGCCAAAATTAATGTTATTAGTTAAATTCAATTAAGAATATGTGTTTAATCAATTTTGATTTAAAAAATGATAACAACAATTAATAATGGTAGGTTAAAAAACGATCCTTAACTATTTTTAACCGATTAGTAGTCACCCTATCTGCAATCCAAAATTAATTCAAATATACAACATTACCCCATTTAAGCTTGTAATAACCATAAGCAGGCAACCTGTGTAATACTTACTGCGGACGTAAACGCAAGTTCGATTTGATAAATTTTCAAATCCAACCAAAGGAGTTGAATGAATCATTTGTATAAACGATGTTTTAAACCAGATCATGTAGTTCAACAAGAAGATCAATGAAAAAAAAAAACCAAAGCCATTAATATCTAAAAAGTCAAATATGCTAAAACTTGAAAAACTTACCGTTGACCATTCAATTAAAACATTTGGTTTAAAAATTGAACTGCAAAATAAACAAAAATTTTGCTAAAATAAATAAATGGAGTAAAACAATATTCAATTTCGCTCTTAAAACTCTGATATTCCTAAATAAAATTTAAGAATCAATCGAAAATAAGAGGTATGTAAATTTAGAAAATAAAAGTAAACAAGGCTTAATATATAAAGCAGAACTCAGTAGCAATAAGTCAACAAATGATCAAATGCGATTCTGAATGTAGCTGCAAGTGCTCGGAAGTCAACATGGAAGTACTGTGAAAGGCCGGAAAATTTCAAGGATACCTTAAATATATGCATACATGTTGGATGCCTTGTATACTTACATATAAACTTACTTTTTCCCGGCCTCAAATGAATTGGATAGAAAACAATGTACCGTATAAAAACAAAAGAGCAAACAACTCCCGGTGGTTGTATTTTACTCTCACAAACTTTAAAAATAGTTAAATTACCCCTTAAAATTATATAAAAAATAAATTTTATTCTACAGTTAGCAAATTAATAAAAAATATTAGAAAAAATTATAAATTATTTTCAATAATTATGAAATGATTACATTTTGTTCTTATTAACTTTGACAAATTATAATTTGAACCCTCACTTATATGAAACTTACAAGTAATACTCATTATCTACTTAATTAGCTCTTTTATTAAATTACATGACTTTTTAAAAAAGTTTTTAAATATAAATCATAATATTATTATATGTTAGATTATCACATCATTTTTTTACATAATTTTTATATTATATAATTAATAAAAATTTAATTAAATACTTGAAAATGAATTGTGAAATTATGAGTAAAAATAATAATAAATTAATACACAATAATGTTGTAATTCATATTTACTACTCTTATTCAATATTGACATCATTATCCAATTTTTTTCTTTAAATTAGTCACTTATTCCTTAGAATATAAGCCGGAAATATTAAGTAAAAATGTGAAATAAATGGAAATGCTATAATACATGAAAAAAGATCAAAAACTTATCATTTTCATTTCATACGATCAAATTCAATTTAATTTTAATACTACAACGATCATGGTAGTAATAAATAATAATTTCTATTCTACCACTCAAGATTTTTTTTATCAATTTATTTTATTTAAATTTTAATAATTATATAATTTACAAATTATCTTTAGTTTATTTCTTTATAATTTATCATTCATTATAATACTAGACTAATATATCTATTTTTAGAAAGAGATTACATTAATTGGTAAGTTTACTTTATTTGCTAAAAACATTTTTTTTATAAATTTGTTACAATTCTAAAGTTTTCATTTATAATCTTTTATCTCAAAAACAATAAAACTTCAACAATACAAGTAGATTAAAATTATAATCTTTTTTGAGATAAAAACTTATAAATGAAAACTTTAGAATTATAACAAATTTATAAAAAAATGTGTTTAGCAAATAAAGTAAACTTACTAACTAATATAATCACTTTCTAAAAGTAGATATATCAGTGTAAATATGAGTATTACAATGAACGAAAAATTATAAAGAAATAAACTAAAGATAATTTATAAATTATATAATTATTAAAATTTAAATAAAATGAATTGATAAAATTTTTTGGAGATGTAAAATAGAAATTATTACTTATCACCACCGTGATCGTTATAGTATTAAAATTAAATTGAATATGATCATATGAAATAAAAATGATAAGTTTTTAGTCTTTTTTCATGTAATATAGCATTTGTGTTTATTTCACTTTTTTATTTAATATTGTCAACCTATATTTTATGGAATGAATGACTAATTCAAACAAAAAAAATCAAATAATGGTGGTCAATATTGAATAGCAAAATATGAATTATGATATTACTGTGTGTTAATTTATTATATCATTTTTTAGTCATAATTTCAAAATTTATTTTTAAGTACTTAATTAAATTTTTATATATTTAATTTAATTGTTATTAATTATACAACATAAAAATTATGTGATAATCTAACATATAATAATATTATGATTTATACTTAATTTTTTTTAAAAAAATATGTAATTTAATAAAAAGGTTATTTAAGTAGATGATGAGTGTTACTTGTAAATTTTAGGGTTAAAACTAAAATTTTTCAAAGTTAACAAGAGCAAAATGTAATCATTTCATAGCTATTACGGGTAATTTATAATTTTCTTTAATATTTTATGTTAATTCATTAATAATAAGGGTAAAATTCAACTTTTATATAGTTTTAGTAGATAATTTATCTCTTTTTAAAGTTTGTGGGGTAAGATACAACCATTTTATAATTAGTAGGGGTTATTTGTATTTTTCTCAAAACAAAATATCATTAGGGGAAATTAGAGGATATAAAAATCCACAAATAAATGAAGAACTCAAAATGTTAAAATGGAAAGATAACTGTGTTATGAAAATAAAATTAGAATGGTAAAAATTTAGAGAAAGAAAATAGGGCAAAAGAAGTTTTTTTCATTTCTAAATGTATATATAAAATTCATCGAATATTATTCACAGCTTAAAGAACCAATTGATGAGTATTACTAATTGATATATTAATTAACAAGTATTACTAATTGATTATAATAAAAAATTTGAGTAAATATCAATTACAATAATTAATAGGTGAATTAAAAATATTTTACAGATATTCATATAGATAAATAAATACTTATAACAATATAATATATTATAATGATTTATTTTTTGGAAGAAAATTTAATATTATAGATAATATAATAAAATTTGAAATGTTATTAAATTTAAAAATATTCAAATAAGTAATAAAATATATTTACAATTTTACATGTTATTTTATATATAGAAAATTAATATTAATATTAATAATAAATGATTAATTTTATTAAATATATCTATTTAAATAATTAATATTATCAATAACTTTTGACACTCAAATTGTATTTAATATTTTTTAAAGATTTTGTTCTTTTCTTTATATTTAAAGTTTGATCCATAATGTTATTAATTAATCAAATCAATTATACAATAAGATATTAGTCAACCACTAAAATAATAATATAACTGCCAAATAGGGCTCCTAATTAATAGGAAATTAACTTTTTATGTCTTTCTTAAAAACCTTCAATAGATAATTTATAATTTTTTAATTAAGGATATAAATTATAATTTATAAAGAGATAATTTGTCACTCAAGAATATAAAGTGTATTGTCAATCTTAATGTAAAACTAGTGATTTAATGACAAAAATTTAATTTCTTATATTTAATTTTATAAGAAATATAATTTTTTTAGAATTATCCCAAATGTTACATTTATCCTATCCTTTAAATAAACTCACGACAAACATAAATCCACTCAAGAATTTGTCAGAGGCACAGTCCGAAGACGAAACCAATGGCCCAAAGAATATGCCATGAAGGCATGAAAAAAGCCCCCCAGATTCCTAATAAAAACCGAGAGAATAAAACAAAATTATTATTATTATTATCTAACAAAAGGCATTGGGTGGCAGTTTTATTATTTCCAGAATATAGAAATAAATATTTACCAAAAAACAGAAATATAGAAATAAATAAGTAAAATATTTTTCTTTCCGCAATTACTAAAAGGAACAAAAAGAAGGAAACTTCGTAACCACCCACAGGTAAACGAAAGCTGGTCTTCCAGGTTCGTGAAACAGACGCGACCAAGGAGCCGCCCCGTCTCTTCCTGCCTACAAATATGAGATTCCTTCCCAGATTTTCCTGCAGCTTTCCCTACAGCCTTCGTGATTCCTTCAACCGCAAATTCGTTTTGTTTTGATAGCTCCATAAATTTGAGGTTTTGAAAGCACACCAGACATCTAAGACTTTGATTTGCTTACCATTCACACCGCCCGGGCTTGTTATCTTATTGCAGAGAACTTGCTGTTTTGTGCTAAGGTATCATGAACATTCGTCTCAATCTGTCTTATGTTTAATCTTTTCAGGCATTAGCGATCTGGGTTGTGTTCTGTTTGATCTACTTGTTCTGACGTCATGGAGTTAGGTTCGTTTATTTATTTATTTATTTGTTTTTGGTCTTTTGAAGCTGATTTTCTTTGCTCGGCATCCTTTCTTCTGATAAAATTGGTATCTTTCCAGCTCATTATATAGGACCTGAGGGATTTTTGTTAAAAACCGAGTTTGGTGATTTCTTGTTGCCTTTTTTTCTCTGGATTTAGCTTCTTTTTAACTGTTTATTTGTTGATGGAATCTGTGTTTGTCCCTATATTAATCTCCTTGGCTTCTTTTGCCTTTATATTTAGGCATACTTGGCTATGTCTGCCAATTTAATGGAATCTCTGCTTTCTCTATTCTCTTCAAATAGAAGCATGCTTGTATTGCTAGATCCCCTGCTATAGTTTTTATATCTGTTTGCCCTTTTGATCAGGGTTAAAGCCAGGATTGCAAACGCTGATTTCTCCATGGTAAGCTTACTTCTTTCTTGCTATCTCATTGAGTATTCAGAGTGTTTACAGAAGTTTCCTGTTTTTACAGGGATTCAGCTACATAGTGGTGTTAAAATTTGGATTAAAATGCAGTTTTTAGTGTTTAATTTAATTAAATTTGGTTCTGATTCTTAGGGAGGGGCACCGGCATTCCTAGTTGATGACCTGCAAAATGGACAGCTTAACGGCTTTGAATTTAAAAAAGATACTTGCACAACATCCACTATCATTGGTGATAAAAAGGTATGTTCAAGCAATATTCCATCATGAACAGCTCTTACCTATTTAATTTGTTAGTCATGTACCCTGTCAATGGTCCGCCTAAACGTAGAAGCGGGTCTCCATTTGTTTGACAGTATGTCATTGGCGGAGCTGATGGTGAAACTTCGTTGACTGAAGTTCAAATTTTTAACCATGGTCTTGGGCAATGGTTAGTTTAAGTCTTCGTTGGCTTTACAGCTGTTTTTCCTGAGACTTTGTTTGATTGTTGATATTTAATTTTATGTGCAGGGTCAATCCCACTGTGCTGGGCACCAAACCCTTGTCATGTAAAGGTCATTCGGCTGTGCTTTTGAAAGACCGATTGCTAATTGTGAAGAAGGGTGCTAAGCCAGATGATCACACATGGTTTTTGGAGGTTGGTGTTTTGCATTATTAATCTGATAATCCATGGGAACCTTCAAAAAAATTAGATTAATTTTCTAATTGGTGTTAAAATTTTTGTTTTGTCAATATTGGTAGGTGGACACTCAATATGTTAGGCAACAAAAGAAAGTTTTGGGTACTGAGGTTGTTGCGTGGAGTAAGGGTGTGATGGGCAATTCCGAGAAGCCAATCGTCATCAGTGGCCCCTCTGGAGTAGGCAAAGGAACACTGATATCAATGCTCATGAAGGAATTCCCATCAATGTTTGGTTTTTCTGTAAGCCACACTACCCGTCCTCCAAGAGATATGGAGAAAGATGGTGTTCATTATCATTTTACCGAGAAGAGTATTATGGAGAAAGAGATAAAAGATGGAAAGTTTCTCGAGTTTGCTTCTGTGCATGGTAATCTTTATGGGACTAGCGTTGAGGCTGTTGAGCAGGTAGCAGATGCAGGGAAAGTAAGTTCCTTTCACTGAGATATTAGCATATTACTTTTAATTGGATACTTGAGTATTTAGAACACTGAGAGAGCCATTTGTCTTTTGTTTCAGAGATGTATCCTTGATATTGATGTTCAAGGGGCGAGATCTGTGAGGACTAGTTCCATTGAAGCCTTATTTATCTTTGTGTGCCCCCCATCAATGGAGGAACTGGAGAAGCGCCTTCGTGATAGGTTAACAGTTGCTTCTTAGTCATTCTTTTAATTCTCAGATCTTTATAATATTGGTCTGAACTATAATGTTTTTTTACAGGGGAACAGAGACGGAAGAACAAATCCTGAAGCGGCTAAGGAATGCCAAGGCAGAGATTGAGCAAGGGAAATCATCAGGCATATATGATCACTTCTTATACAATGATAAACTTGAGGAATGCTATGAGAATCTTAAGGTAACTCCTGGCTGCTAATATGCATACTTGTGACTCTTGAAGAAGTTTGCAACAGTAAAAGATTCTGATATAAAATATCTGTGAGTGCAGAAACTATTGGGACTTGGTAATGGTGTCATCGGTCAACCCAAGTCAGGTAAGAATTCTCTTTAAAAAAATCAATCTGGTCTTAGTTGTACAAATTTATGATGGAGATGAATTTGATGTGTTGAATATGTCAATCCAGCGCCCAAAGAGTTCAACCTACCAGCAGATCATTCAGTGTCGAAAACTGATGACAAAATCATTATAAACGCAATCTCTCCAGGATTAGAAAAGGAACCAAAGAACTTGTAAGTGTTTTTTTTACTGGAACATATTTCGACTTGTTGGGCAACTGAGATTGAGAATTTTTACCGACTGTGAATTTGGATGAGCAGGATTATGCTGGATGTTTCCGCAACTAAAGGTGGTGCACCAGGGCGCACAAGAGGACTAAAATTCCTTGCCATTGACTCGTTTTCAGATGGATTGACCGGAATGGATCAGCTTAGCTGACATCTAAAGAGCTGTTTCACTAGCCTGGCTTCTGAATTCATATTGACTCAAAAAATGGACAAGTGAAAGCATTATAATTGATTTCGTCAGTTGATTTTTCCTCATGATTTCTTTGATTGTTGTGACAATTGGCTGGCTTTGGAACAAATATTGTTCCCCACAATGGCAATGAGAGATATGATCATTTTGTTTCTGCGGCTAAACCATCGCAGCTTTTTGTGAGCTATAGTTCTTTTTTCAACAATTACAGCTATAAACCTGAGATGTCAAATATCTGTGTAGTTTCTGCATTTTCATATTCTTACACTTGGTGCTATATCTTTTGTATTTTAGAACTCCAATATTTAGCGATAAGATCATACTTAGAACATGGAGATGCCAACATGCAGATGGATGAATTAAAATAGCAGATTTTTTTTTTTAGCTTGGTAAATTTGAATTAGATTTAGCAGATTGTGTTGGAATTAGAAATTGAGAGGAAAAACTGGGTCATTTTCTTTTAGAAAGCAAAATCAGTGCGAATCAGTTTTGTAGTTTGAATACCTTTTTCATTATTTGTAAATTCCAAAAGACATAAAATAGAACAATAATGGAAGGTGGTTGAAGCAGTTTTCTGTTATGATGAAAGCACTAAGTCACGTCACGTCACCTCGGCTAGATGCAAAAGGTTCTCTTCTCGCAGGCGGCTCTAATAGCTGCCCAAAGGCCAATTCACTGCTCTGCTTTTGCTTTTGGTCCACCAAAAGTGCGAAAAGGGTGGGCTCACGCGGGTAGTTGCATTCCAACGAAAATTGCAGACGCCGAGACGCGGATGCAATAGTATTCCGGAAGGGTGAAGACAAACAAATTTTCTATCAGATCATATTACGCGTACTGATGTACATTTGTACTCTTATGCAGCCCTCGCACAAACGGCCTTAGTTGTCAGATTTTTTAACGAGGATATAAATTATAATATACTATTTTAAAATGTATATTATTTTTAAATTATTTAATTTTATTTAATTTATATAATATTGTACAAATTAATATGTTGTATTTAAAATTAATTAATTAATTTTTATTAAAAATATTATTTGGATTAATATTAATTATTAAAATATTTATTTTTAAGTAATTAATTTTATATTTTAACATTAAGCATATAACAAATTGGGCTCTAGTTTAATGTGTACGATCCATGATAGGTTGAATCATACATAAGCCCATATGGGTAGAAGTCCCAACCTACAGCCCTTTAGTGGTCAGTAGTTTCCTATCACAAGTCTGACCTTAAATAGAGAGATCAGGATTATTATTTGGGTGTGATGAAAAATAAGGATTCTCACTCTCCTAAAATTTTTTATCTCTTTTCTCTCTATCTGAATAACCTAAAGGGCGAAGTAGGTTGTAATTCTACTCATCATCATTCAGATTAGTCATGGCCTCATTAAATTATACTCCAGGGCTGTAAATAAATGATAATGATCTTATCCTAGATCTATTGTGGTCTTGAAATTATATAATAATGGAAACGATCCCTTAACCAATTTTTCCATTGATTAATTACAGAAATGTGAGTCTTCTTATGTATTAATTTGGACTGGCACATTCTTTGTATCCCCCCATTTTACTGGATGGAATTTCGATGAATTAGATTCACAAGAACCAACTAACTACGCTCATAATTTTATTATGATCGATTTCATATTTTGAGATTTTAATTCATACTTCCAATAATTGATATCAGAGCATGTTGATAGTATGAATTGTATGATTATGAGCAATTTTAATTATCTTGGCAAATTTATGAAATTCCTGATTTTTCATTTTATTTTTGTACTCGGAATTGCCACAAATTGAAAAATTTTAATTCTGAAACAATAGATCTACTTTTCTTTTAATGAAATCTTAAATCCTGATGTTATGTACATTAAGAATATTATTATGTGGTTTGATTGTATTAAAATTCGTATTAAAGTTTGAAATATTTTTTTCTCCTTTCTTTCGAAAAATATTACGACCATAGATCACAAATTTTTGAGGCTTTTCTATTTGTGTAATATATGAATCAGTATTAAAATAGGTTAGATATATTTTTCTGGATTTAAAAGAGGTTAGAAATAAAATTTTTCGAGCTTAAAAACCTAATTATGGCGGAGATCCAGTAATAAAAATGAAATAACGCAAAGGAAGAAGAAAAGCCATTTGTTGCTCGTGCGCATGGATCACATGCGCTGCTCAAGCGCGTGAATCAAACGCCCCTCAAAAGAACCGGTTCTATTAGCGCATGAAACATACGTGCCAGATAGTGCGTGAAACACATGCACCTGCCACACCCCCATCTGTTTTTGACCCAGTCAGTTAAATTCTTGAACCACGTGCGCCTGTGGCGCGTGAGATGCATGCGCTAATCAGATTGACTCTCTGCATTTGAGTCAAACCCATGTGTGTCCTGAGTGCGTGTTGGCGCATGAGGCTTTTGGGGCCCAATTTTAGCCCAGTCATGTGATTTTTTATTTTCTACCTTTATATATTTTTTTCAAAATTTTTGAGGTTAATAAATATTTATTTTAAATTTTGGAAAGCTTATATTGTATAGAAATGCATTTAATTTATGGAATTTTGGCTTAAAAAATTTTATGGACATTTTTCACATTTTTTCTGGGTTTGGTGAGCTGTCACTCTTTTTAATTATGAGCACAAATATATTAGATTATTTTAAACCCTTAATTATGTAATTTTGTACATATGAAGACACCTAAAGCCATTTATTTCACATCAATGATAAATTAGGGATATAATAAGACTATTTTTCATAAAATATTATCCTTCTGGGATATTTAGGAGTACATTACATTGATGATGGATACACCCTATTAGTGTGACATTATTAATATAATTTTAAGGTTTAAACTCCTTAGAATAGGCATGTAGCGTTTATAATATTTTCAATATTTCTTATACCCTATTGGTATGACTATATTGATTACATTTTTATGTAGGCTCTCATACAAGGCAAATCATATGGTACATGTAATTTTGATACCACTTTGATAAATAGTTGTTTAACTAATTTGTTTAATTGAGAATCTTGTGTTATAATTATGTTGTGCACGCATAATTAATAATTTCTCAATCCTGTTCATCAGTCTCGGCCTTTTAATAACTATCTGTGGTGAGGACTCTTAATAGAATAAACTTTGATGAATAGAAAGAATCTTTGAACGTATACCCGACAACCTCTAAGGAGGATTTAGCTCTTAAAAAATCGAAGCTGACTAATCTCTTATTAGAGTCTAGTACTGTAGATAAGACTTATTATAAATAATGGTATGAGTCGAACTGGATTTGTTTAGTAGTGATTAAGTTCACAATTGAGAAGAGAATTAGAGAGAGTATCCCAGATAAGAACACTGTTGTGAAATACCTGAAAGTTGTTGGAGAGAAATTCAAGAATAAGCATGAGAAAGAAGAAATAATTCCATTTGTTTTTCCTTTTTACCCCTCTAGTTTTAAAGTGTTTTAAATCCAATAATCTTGAAACATCTTCTAAATTTTAGTGTAACTTTTCATATTACAAATACTTTAAAGGGATTCAAGAACTGACAGATCCCAAATAAGAAAGAGAAAACTATCTTGGAAGAAGCAGGGAGTAAAGTTGAAGTTCAATACATACGATCAATTTCTTCGTGTTTATTATCTGGAAACATTTTAGATTTGAATAATATTGTTTATATGCCTTCAGCTAAAGGAAATTTGATTTCTAGTTCTATTTTGGACAGTTGTGGTTATTCCTTTTAGCAAAGGAGTGGAAAGATTAAGATTTATTCTAATTCTGCTATTATTAGTATGCCACCTTACAAAATGATCCATATCATTTGAATTTGAAAGATTATCTTGTTGTATCTTCTGATGTTCCTATCAATGTTGTGATTAGATATAAATGTCCTAGAATAAGTTAGAATTCTTCCATTTTTATGGGATTGATTTTAGGCCATTTTTCTAGATAGAGATTAGAAAGATTGGTAAAACAAAGGTGTGTTGTTAAACCTAAATTTCTCATATTTTAAAATTTTTAAGTGTGGAGTTATAAAATAGAGATGAGACTATATAATCCCTAGTTAAAAAAATTATAAGGTTACAGATTTTCTTGTCCCACTTATAGTACTAAGATAATCAAGTTTGATTGGACATTTTATTTTGAAGATGACTGGGATAGTAGGAGTTCGATGCTTAGAACTATCAATTTACGTGACAAAGTCACCATTCTGCCTATACCTACTCTGATTCCCTCATCATTAGAGGAAATAATGTTAACAATCCAGTTCAGATAAATAAAGATCCTCATATTGAAGAACCTGATCAGCTAGCCATTGAGTTTAGATGAACTCAAAGGGTTTAGAGACTAGTAATACCAAATGACTATATTGTGTACTTACAGGAATTTTAATAGATTTAATGGGGTAATTTTGTCATCTTAGTGCTTTATGTTGATGACATGTTGTTAGCTAGCAATTCAATTAATTTAGATGAGTTAAAGCGTATATTGTCATGCTATTTTGATATGAAGGATTTTAGCGAAGCATCTTTTTTTCTTGAAATTTAGATCCATTGTAACAGAACTCATAGTAGATTGAACGGATGCTTGAAAGATTTAAAATGGATACATGTGCATCTGGTCTAATATCTACTTAGAAAGATGATATATTGTCTTAATCATATTGCCCTTAAGTTGATATTGAAGGGGTTGAAATGAACAAGATTTCTTACACTTCCGCTATTAGTAATCTTATGCATGCATGGTCTGCATTCATTTAGATATAGCTTTTGCTATTAATGTGCTTGGAAGATACTTGAGTGACCTTAGGATGAATCATTGGAAAGTAGCCAAGAAAGTAATAAGGTATCTTTAAGATACCAAGAATCATATGTTGACTTGTAGACGATCTAAGTTACTTGAGCGTGTTAGTTATTCAGATTCTGATTATGCCTTATATATGGATGATCGTAAGTTAACATTTGGATGCATCTTTATGATGTTTGGAGGAGCTATTTTATGGAAAAGTATTAAACAGACACTCATAGCTACCTCAACAATGGAAGTAGACTTTATTGCATATCATGAGACCAGTTGTTAGGCTATATGGTTGAGGAAGTTGATATTTGGCATACAATTGATTAATTCTATATCATGATCTCTACTAATTTTTATTGTGATAATTCTTCTACTATATGCTTCTCTCAAAACAACAAGAATTCTAGTCATATTGAACTTTTTTTTATGTTAAACTCTTGTTCATTAAAGAAAGAAGATTGCTAAATCTCGTACTCGCATTGAACGCAGCCCTAATGGAGACATGTTAGGGATCCATTGGCTTAAGACTTACCTATAGGAGTATTTAAAATCAAGTAACTCATATGGGTCTTGTTAAATTTTTTGATAAAGCCTTAGTTTAGTGGGAGTCTGAGATATGCTTGTTTTATTTTGTTAATATCTGTGACAAGTAATTGCTCATACTGAAATATTAGTGATATGTTTGATACATATATAAATCATTTACTTCCCTATCGGATTTAATAATTTTTGAGTTATTTCTTTTATGAGTTGTGATTAAAAGATTAACCTTATATTCAGTTCCTTTGGGATCATGAGACATTATATTTAAACATCACTTGTCTCCCTATCGGATTCAGTGATTCTGTATAGTCTCATTCCACTTATGTAATTGTTGCTCAGTTTGGATATTGAAACATTGGTAATATATTTTATATATATATAAATCATCTGTTTCCCTATCGGATTCAATGATTTTGAGTTATTTCTTTTCTGAGTTGTAGTTGAAAGACTAAATTTTATTCTATTCCTTCCAGATTATGAGACATTATATCACTTGTCTCCCTATCGGATTCAATGATTCTGTGTGGCCTCATTCTCTGAATAAAATTTATAGTTTAATGTATAACTAATTGCTTAATTATTGATGTTGCAATTATTCCATATAATTAACTAATGCTATCAAAGTAGGAGATTGTTATATTTAAATCTAATTAATTAATTTTTATTAGAAATATTATTTAGATTAGCATTAATTTATTATTGAAATATTTATTTTTAAGTAATTAGTTGTATTTTAACATTAAGTATAGAACAGATTGAGCCCTAATTTAATGTGTACGATCCATGATAAGTTAGATCATACATAAACCCATATAGGTAGAGGTCCCAACCTACAGCTCTTTAGTGGTTAATAGTTTCTTATCACAAGTTTGACCTTAAATAGAGATCAGGGTTATTATTTGGGTGTGATAAAAAATAAAGATTTTCATTCTCCTAAAATTTTCTATCCCTTTTCTCTTTATCTGAATAACTTAAGGGGCGAAATAGATTGTAATTCTACTCATCATCATTCAGATCAGTTATAATTTTATCAAATTATACTCTAGGTACGCTCATAATTTTATTATGATCAATTTTATATTTTTAGATTTTAATTCATACTTCCAATATAATAGATTAAATTATTAAATATAATAGTGTATAAAAATTTATCACTTTTATAAATGTAAATCAAATAGTATAAAAAGAAATTGTTTGATGTTCAAATGTTATTTATTGTTATTGAATTATTTTACATTAATTGTAAAAAGTAATTATGAAAAGGATCAATTGATTTATAAGTACGAGAAAAAATTTCAATCTTTAAATTATTTTTTGTAGTTGAGAAGATTTTAAAAAGCATTTAATATTAATACTGGAATTTGATTCTAAATTGTACAGGCTTGTGTCTTTCCACATGATGTCAGGGCGCAAGTTGCATACGTTTACCGAAATTTTGGGCAACTGGGGACCATAAAGTGGGCTGCACGACCAAGTGGGATGCAGGGATATGTCACCCTCTTGCTGCGCAGCCTTCCCTTCCCATTACAACGTGATTGACACGATCAATGCCAGCTCCTGTTAACATCTTTTCTTCAAAAACACAAAATAAGGATTTTTCTTTGGAAAAAAATTACTATATACATAATAATATATTAATATGTCATTAAATTTAATTATTAATATATCAAAAAATTATTAATTCAATAATATATCCGTCTGTAACATCTCATCACTTGTGTCAGGACTTCGTGACAACTCGTTTTTCTAATCCACTTGTTTTGGTCTCAAGCTTATCAACTCTCCGGGTTTGGATCATGACTCGTCAGTTAATAGGTAGACATAAAATAAAATATTCATATAATTATTCACATTTATATCGAACTATATAAATAAATGTTTTATTTTTTCAATTACTATCTTATAGTGTGAAGGTATAGTCAGTTAGCTACAGATCTGAAATATTAAGTTCGGGTTTCTCTATATCTTGAATTGAAAACCGTTTTGAGGAAAGTACAATTTGAACTTGCTTCATGTATTCAACAGTATCTTACCATTCAATCATATTCTCGGCTCTAATTGACGTTTTTGTTTTAAGTGTTGCTGAATTATTCACTGCATCAATTATCCCGTACTTGGAAGAAAAGGATAGAAAGAAAAATAAAAAAAAAATTAAATATTAAAATGTTAAAATTTTCTCATTTTACATTTTTAAACTAATTTTTAAAGTTTTTTTCTTCCCCCCCCCTCCTAAACAAGCATAGCATAGCATAGCGATATAGTGTGTGGATCTACTGTGATAAATAGTACTTTATAAAGGTGGTGACCTGAGAAAATATCCTTTGCTTTTTTAATCTAACTCAAGTGGAATGAAATTATTCAGTTTGACAAATATCCTTTGCTTTTTTAATCTAACTCAAGTGGAATGAAATTATTCAGTTTGACCGTTAACGGCATTGATTATCTTTGTTTTGGATAACAGAGAAATTCTTGGTTAAGAACAACCTGAAAACATTATATCTGAGTACAATCAATGAAAGAATGATAAATCATATTTTCACTTACACCTTCTCATATGTTAGTGAGGTTCAGAATTTTAAACCTCGGTTGTGTGTGATTGTGAGAGAAATTTTGAATCTTACCCGCACATATATAAGAGAGGGTATGGGTGGAAAGTAAAAATAAAAATAGTAAAATTATGCTCATATTTTAATTCTCATCCTCCCGTTCACATAGATTTAGTTTTAATTACATGTGAGAAGGCATATAAAAAGTGAAGATGAATTTTTTTTTATAATATATTATTAACATAGTAATACACCAATATATCATCAAATTTAATTAGTAATTTATTACCGTGTAACATATTGAATTTAACTCTTAAAACATATAAACCTAATGTATGATAAATCGTAATCTTGCTCAATAAACCGGGAAGATTTATTCTTTGTATAGCAATAACTGCTCTATTCCTATTCCTACAATTTGCAGAGCAATAACTGCTCCATTTGGCGATGAAGCCGAACAAGAGTGATTAAGGGGCTCCATTCATAAATTATAATCAAATTATCACCAACACTGATTATCCATTGAGCAACTCTTCTAATAAAATTAAATCCTTTCAAAAGACTAGTTGAATCCTTGTTTTTCAAATTTGATTAGGGTGGGTTTTTACTAGTGTTTCTAGTATTTCCAGTATGCTACCAGCATCCATCTTGTCCAATAAGATTCTTTTCTACTATGTTTTTGTAACAAAAAGTAATAATCTTGTTTAATGTCATGAAAAATGGTGATGTAGTTGATTTATAATTTTTAGATATTTATTAAAAGAATTTTTACTTATTAGTATACATGATAAAAATTATAAAAAAAAATCAAAGAATTAATTATATACATAGAAGTTACCCAAATAACGGTGCCCCAGAAAAGGGTCACTATTATCATTTGTTGTTCAAAATTCCCATACAAAACCCTAAATATCATTGGTTTCTTTGTACAATGGCCCCATCAAGTCCACCAATGGGTACAAGAACAGGATAACCCACCAATGGAATGACTAGTGTTGAAGGAAATTCGAACTGTAATTAAGGAGAGTTACAGTAATTTTATCGGGATCTTCACAGATATAATCTGCATAAAACCTTCTAATCTATTTTGATGTTATTTAGAATCAGACTATATCATGTGTATAAACGAGAAGAGCCGATAGCATTATTTCCAGAAGAAAAGCCAAGTCCAGAATGATTTGCAAAAAGACATAACATGGTAGTAAACAAAGTTGTGTCTCCTCCATAGTAGAGTCCTCCATGTATCTTTCCTCACACTTCAAGAAGCACTATTAACAGATGGATGCAAACTTAGCTTCGAGAATATGAATCTCCAAGACCACAACACTGTTGGAGAAGAACCTCACTGCACTATATAGGATTGGCTTCATTTTATGCTGAGGGCCCTGCGAACCGCATTGAAGTTGAATATTTCAGTTTGCTGCATTGAGTACTTTCCACCATTCTCTCTGACTTCACCTGAGGGGGTTGATAACCAGACAACTCAAATTCCTGAACTTGTGAGTAAGGCTTATTGTTGCCATTGGAGTGCATCTTTAGTGGGTGGGGATTAAGTAGCATTTCCTGGAAATTGGAGGGTGCATCAGCAAGTCCAGATAGGCTATTAGAAGACAATGTTTTGTGTTCAGAACCAGCGGAGCGGATGGCAGTCGAAGTCTTTGCAGCAGTGTTCTCAGGTTTCTTAAGAAAACGGCCTCCACAACCTCTTGCTCTTCCCATGGCGTGCAAATGTCTAGATTCGTGGAGGTAGGGCTGCAAATTAAGATAACGTGAGCTTGAATCTAAAAAATGACAGCATCAAATAGTAAAATTCAAGGCATTTGGTTGTGAGCCGGTGGTGTTCGATTATTGGTTGTGCAATCGATTTTCTCTTTTGTCAACTTTTCTTTGTATCTTAGCTACTATATATGCAGCAAAACAAGTTGGTGGGCATGCAACAAACAGGCCATCCACATCGATCCTACACTACAGTATTTGATGAGAATAATATAAAAATGTAAACGCATAAGAAAAGAAATGAGTATCCATGTCCTCAGGTCGATTGATCCTTCTTCTATCACTGTTGAAATTGTCATAATTGTATCTTCTGCTTTCTCTTTGATCACGATCATTGCGGCTTCTTCACATTTAGCTGAGGCTCAAAAGATAATTTTCATAGGAAAATATCATTTCTCTATATATAAATGAAGGAATATTATGTCTCTAATTATACCTTGTGATTAAAGAAAAATCTCTAAATTCAAAGTGGTAAAAAAATGCAATTTCCTCTCTGAAGAAGAAGAACTTATGACAACTAATATTAAACATATCAGTTATTTTTCATAATGTTAATAATTTTTAACTATATTCCTACTAAAGATATTTTTCACTAAAGCTAACCAATATCTTTTTAGACTTTCCAATTCGATATAATTTTTGACAAATTCTACATCTCCATTTAAGTTTAGAATGTAAGACCATGTTTCTAATTTGTCAGAAGTCACTATTTAGAGTGACCATACGCACGCATACATACATACATACATCTCAGTATATTTGAAGTTTCAACCAAGTAAATCTGTAAATGAGACAAATCACTTCAAGTACATATATTCTTCTCCCCCAACATAGTTTGGCCAAGAAGGATTCGACTTGATACGTAATAAAAGCACAAGATCAAAGGGCTTTTAATATAACATCTTGATTATTTAAGCTTGCAGAGTGCCAAATGCGAACAGAAATTTGACTACAGCACGCTCAATTTTCATCTCTAATAACATGAGCAGAACCCAGTGATCAATATCCCATCTACTAAATCAGTGCAAAATCCTTAAGATCAACTTTGCTGTAATTTTCATCAATCCTAGCTCCATGGCATAATTGTGACATTTCGTAAACTTCAATTGAAATTCGCTAAACTGCATTCTTTATGAGCTTATATATATATATATATATATATATATATATAAATTGCATGCGGTGGCCTGTGAAATTGAAAAGATGGAGAAAATACCTTCCTCTCTTTGATGAGCTTCCTTTCCAACTCAGCCTTGGCACGTGATTGCCTGCGTCTCAAAATTCCATGGTATTGCTTGGCATTCACATAAACGGGTTCTTCGGCCATTGCCAGTGGTAACACCATCCGACCAGATTGCACTCCTACCCCATGACCATATTGCATTTGTTCCTAAAATAACGCAATGTAGATTAGAAGATCAATGGACAACAGCTTTTTCTTTCTTTGTATTAAAAAAAAAGGAAGACATCAAGTCAATCCACGAGGACAAAACTACAAGAAAAACAGTAATTTCACAAAGGCATTATGAGTAGACTGGTCGAAATTAATTATCTCTTGCAAAAATCATATATAAACTAACATATATTGCTTTCAATCTTTTTAAAGACGATTCTACTATTGTCATTTTCTCACTTGAATGATTGCATTGTGATTTATCTTGTCATTTTTATTTTTATTTCTATTTTTTTTGCAGACTGGCACAACATTTTAAATCCCTGATTGCTTCCTAAAAATAGTAACTCATGTTAACTTTTGAAATAATATCAACAAAAAGAAGCAAGCAGAATTTGTTAAATATAACCATGGTTTTAAATTGTAATCCACAATCATAATATTATTATTGCGCTAGGCTGTGCAACGATTGTATCTATTCACAACTTTATTAATCATAACATGATAAACGCAATTTAATGCATGCTTGTGATTCTTCTCTACAAGAATGAACTAACACAAATAAGCGGGAACATGATGCATACCAAAGTCGGTGGTCCACAAGCAGGACATGCTACCCCATAATATGGATCTGAATATGGGAAAGATGCACATGTCTGCAAAATTATGTCATTTAGATTTCAGACACGTCGCATGTACGTACCATATAGTAATGTCTGTTTCAAATACTTGTCAAAGCTCCAAGGTTATCAAGTACAAATCCCATAAAAGACTGAAGATGGCTTTTGAAATGACACAATAAGCAAAGTTTTCTCGTACGGCAGCACATACCTTCCATGTATATCTTGAGTTTGGTAAAATGTGAGTCAAAACCGAACCATCTTTCCCACAGAGAAAGTGTTATTTGCACATATTATACACTTCTCACATAGTATATGCTCCTCTAGAACACGTATGACACAATTTCTATTAAAATCTCCCCACTGAGACCTTAAAACAAGGGGAGTCAATTTGATTCAAAGGCTTCATTTATGTATATATGAAAGACAGAAGAAAAACAAAATGGGTATGATAACATTTCCAATTAGGATGTAAAATTTAATGCTACTTTTTTATTCATTTTGCATGTTGGAGTATATATCCTCTTACATGATATAAGAGAGTGCGTGAGCAAGAATGTGATAATAAAAATTTGTAAGGAATATTATCAGTATAATTGTGTGTGCACAAGCATGTGGATGTCAGTGAGTGAGAGAGAGAGAGAGAGAGATTACCATCGAGTGACTGGCAAGCTCAAGCTGAGTCGGTGGTGCAAAAAATTCATTAGCTGTTGAAGGCGTGGTAGGTAGAACAAGCTGCGGTTGTTGGTGGTCCTTATCTGCCTCTGCATCTGCTAATGCAAGCAATGTCTTTAGCAGACAAGATATCACTGATCAGTGAAAGCATCTATGCAAGAATTATTCATCACGCCACAAATAAAGATATGCATATTCCCAACAAAAATCAGAATGAGACCTTAAGGGGCGGACAGACTATATGTTAGAACAAGAAATTGAAGTATCAATTGTGAGTGCATAAATGCATGATCAAACCACCAGACAATCAATGATTTAAGCTATCTTGGCCAACGCGAACAAGAAAAATGAAAGTTATTGCTGATTCTACAATATATTTGTCTCACAACTTCTCATACCATGAATACATGGTACAACTTATTTAAAACTAGCTCTAATCTAAAGATCGATCTTTTAAATATATTATTCAGTGAAATGTGCACCGAATGAAATAATACGTCTTTCGTCTGACTTAAAATGATGCTGATCCAAAAACGAAGAAAAAGAACCTTTTGCTTTTGTAGCATCCTTGTAATTTGCTTTTGATTCGCCGGCTTGAGCGCCAGAAGCAAAATCCAGATATTTTGGCAGAAATGAATTGGTTTCGGCTTCATCAGTTACCGTAGGATTCCTAGAGAAGGCCTCATGTCCTGTGTTATAACACCAAGCTTGAGTTGAAGAGCTTGCATGCACTTTAATATTGGGTCCTGAATGGTGTGCCATATCCAATTTATATTGCATTCTTCAAAGCCAGAGAAATCCTTGGCCTATATATAGAGGCATCAGTATTAATAATCAAGTAACAAATGATATCTATCTAATTCCACAGCCCCATGATCATGGCCTCTTACATATGCTGCGCAAAACTGAACAAAATCTAAAGAACCACAACAGATGCAAGAATAATTCCTGCCTTGAGTAGGCATGACCGAAAAAATCATTTTTTACGTCAACAATGATGAGATTTGAACCTAAAATCTCTAGCAGATTTACTCGTGTCTTTCCTTTAAGGAGGTTGGAATTGAGGAAATTACATCAGATTTTTCTGAGATACAGCAAAACCACACACATATCTATTTTTGTTCATAAGATTACACTACCTTCTTCATGCTACAAATAAAAGGGAGGTTTATACTATGTTTTAACTACATACACAAAGTATATGTGAAAGTATGATATATAAGTTATCAAACTCTCTATACAATTTAGGCCAGTCTTTTACACTACATGGGTGAGGCCTAACAATTGCTTTGTGCTATGCATTTATACTAAAACTAAAAGTAAATGAGATTTCTTTAGGGTTTGATTCATGGAATCTTTCTCACATTCCTAAAAAATGTTTTAAGGGAATGTGAAATTTTTATATTTGATTCTAATTTATAAAAAAAAAAAAACTATTCTTGGGAATATTCACATTCTCGAAAAAGTTTTTAATTTAATATTCTCATAAAATATTCTTATGATATGGGAATATTTAATTAATATGAAAAGAATATTTCTGTGATCAACCATTGCCACTACCACATATCATTGGTGACTACTGCTTGACACTATCCATTGCTGATTATCACCATCAACTATCACTTATTTCTAATAACCATTATTAACAACTACCCACACCGCCAATAACCACCATCTATCATTCACCACCACCATCTAGTATTATTGACTAACGTCCACCATCGCTTATTGCTGATAACTATTATCAATCACCATCTCTTACTAATGACAACTCTTCACTATTATCCACTGATAATGATAACTTATTGTTGAAGACCACAACTAATTACTATATATTATCGATAACCACTATCAACCATGACTTGTTACTAATAATCACCATCAACTATTACTCGTTGCTAATAACCACCATTAACTAAGACCCATCCTCGATAACTACCATTAGCCACCACCCATTACCAATGACCATTATTGGCTACTAACCATTTCTAGTGACCACTATCGGCCACATTTCATTTTTAGTTACCACCATTATTTACCATTCATTTTTAATGATTACTATCAAATACACCTGCTATCAACAATTATCATCCGCCATCACTGCCATTACTACCATTACCACTTAGCACCGATAATCACAATCAATCAGTATATAACATTGCTGACCACTCAATTTTTAGTAAAGATATTTTTTGATAATCAAATAATATTTTCAAAAATATTTAAAATAATTAAAATATAACATTATCACCTTTCTAGGAGTATTTCTAATTGAATCAAATATAAGAATGTCATATTTTCAAATATTAAATTCCTAAAAATTATATTTTTAAAAATATTAGGATTTTCAAGAATGTTTGATTCCATGAATCCAATGCTTAGTAAAAGGGGAAAAAGGCAGCAAGCAAGACTCAGTACAAGAGTTTATATACTTGAGATTCCACGATTCAACCCTTACTTTTTTGATAAAATTATTAAGAGTAAAGAGCATATACACTATAAGGTATTTTTTTGGTATATTTGAGATGTATGTTTGAGAGTGATTAAGCATTTTGTATTCTCTCTTTGATTGAACTACATTAAATATCTATGTCTTATGATTTTCTTATTTCTTTGATCTTAAATTATGCCAACACACTTTTGCATCATCATCACTGTCAAAATTTTCCAACAAGTGGTGTTAGAGCCTAATTTTATCAAGTTGTAGATTTTTGTTAGGTTTAGGTCTTGATTCAAGTTCTACATGATTTTGGGTTTAGTTCATTTATCCTAGTTGGTTTCATACTATATTGTGTTTGATAAAAAATGTTTTAACACAATTTGATTTTGGAGTTCCATACCAAGCTTAGATTTTGTTTGAGTAACAACTCTATTCACATATTTCTAGCTGATTTTGTTGTGAAATTTTTCACAAAAAAGATGAAACAAATTTGATGAGATTTTCTTTTTAATGCATATGTAGAGTGCTAATGCTCTGTTGGAGGTAGCATTTTGCAAATGTTTTTTATCTGTAGTAAAGATTTGATACAAGTTTTGACATATATTTAATTGCAACTTCAAGCCTTTTGATAATGATACTTGTGCCAAAGTAAAAATTATTAGCAATTGACCCAAACTTTTATAATTTTTAATTTATGATTATTTTTTATGTTAAATTATTTTTTTATTTGAGTTAAGATTTTTATCAATTAGCAATTATTTCTTATTTGGTATTAGAATTCTTTCGTTAAACAAATTTTTAAAGCCTATAAATACTTCATATTTGAGTATGAATAATTTATCAAAGAAATCAAGAGATAGTAAGAAAGAATTTGTATTCATAATCTCTAAAAGGATTAAT
This sequence comes from Sindora glabra, assembly GCA_020226215.1. Lineage (NCBI taxonomy): Eukaryota > Viridiplantae > Streptophyta > Magnoliopsida > Fabales > Fabaceae > Sindora > Sindora glabra. The sequence goes on from CM035233.1 coordinate 56,762,004, forward strand.
TTAAGATCTCAAAAATAACTTTTAATCATTAGCGTGAAGAAAACGTATGGTGTTTTTCCATTATATCTGTGGTGTGTGCCTGAAAACACATTTAATTAGCATATGCTCCTTCAAAATTCTCGACTATGTGGACAAATTTATCGTTATTAATAAAGAAAGATTAATTTACGGCCCAAATTTATTGAGGAGAATAGAAGAAAATAAGGAAGGGACCACAAGTCCTAAAAATTAACTAAGAGATAATCCTCTTTTCTTTAGCTTTATTTTTCCTATTTGCAGTTACATTTTTCCCCCTTCAATATCCAAAGTGTAATTCGAGCATGTTGTTGTGACACCTCCCAACACCAACCCTAAAATTCACAAGCTCTGAAGATAACTATTCACTCTCTGGTATCCGATCTTAGGTCATAAAAAGTGAATTGAATTGGACACCACGTCGCTGAATTCTAAGGTGCTGTAGGAGTCTCAGCATTCATGTTCTTAGGTGATGCAATTATTTATAAAATTAATAAATTTAAATTATTTAATTATATTCGTTAAAATATAAAAAATTATAATTAAATAATTTTGATTTGATAATTTTTGTACTTACCATATCACTTCAGGTGTTAAAACTTAGGAATATTATAGCAAGCACCAACCATAAATTTGTCCAGAAAATTGGCAACAAAAAGCTTTTAAATGGCCTACACCTCTAACATTACCATCTGAAAACAAGAAAAGAACATGGAAACGACAAAAAAAAAAAAAAAAGGTACAAAACCAAACCAGTTTGACCAAAAAAGACCGAAAGAACGGGAACAACAAGAGAAGCAAAACGTGATCTTGTAATAAGTCGAAACAAATTTAATGTTTAGGAGCAAAATAAAGCTGATTGGAGAACTGGAATCATGCAAATATATAGAGAATCCAAAAAAGGAAAGAAACCGTACAAGTGAAGATCCGGAAGAACACAAGATAAGGAAAGCTTACTGTAAATGGGTCGCCAAATGATTTGCGCTGATTTGCTGATGTATTGCGCAGAGTATGAGAATGGATTCGAATGTAGAAAACGAAGTCTGCTCTGCGTATAGATATCGTTATATTCCTGGAAAGTGTAGGAAACTAGCTATAAGTAGAAATAGGATGCGCAAAATGATGGAACCTAACCTTTTTATTTATTTACTTATTTTTTACTAAAAGAGTCTATTACGTACTATCGAAACAATAATGCACGATTAAATTATTAAATTTATAATTTCTCAATATATAATAATATATAAATAATTAAATTTAACAATATATTAATATACCTCGCACACCATAATTTTTTTTATCAACAAGAAGAGATGCCGCTAATGATTTAAAAATCACTGCTCACTCAACGTCGTTTTCCTGCTCTCGCTTCAAAACGTTTCCCATGATAAGCCCGTGAGTTAACGGAAAGGAAGCAAATGAGTCTCAGATGTTCCCCCATAATGACCATAGTGCCCCGGAATTTGTTGTGATAGTACAACACAAGCCGTGGAGTGAAAATTCATATTTGTATTGTATCAAAAATTAATAATGATTTAAATAACCTCAATTATAATCCAATCTAAATAATAATCATCTCAAGTCAGACTAATTCATTTATTAATCATGTTTATATAAATAGATCTACTTATTTAATAGTTTCAATTAATAAAATTTAGATTTCAAATTTATTTATCAAATTTAATTACTTATCATATTTCTTTAAAAATATTTTAAATTTTTATTTAAATATTTTATTAAATTTTTATCATTATTTTATTAAAATATAAATTTAATCCTCTTATCATATTTAAGTATTTATAATTTATTTATTAAATAATATTATTAAACATTTTATCTTAGGGAGTATTTATTGTTTATTAAAATAATACATATTATATAATATAACACCCCTATCAAGAAAAAATTGATCATAGATGTCATTCAATAGACATAAGTTAATTAAAACCTGACATATATATTGATGTAATGATTTTTTGAAATTATAAAAATAATAAGATAATAGTTAATAACTAAAATTAACATTTATATTAACGTGTTGATATTTTTGAAATTCTTGTCAAACTTAATATGACAGTTAAACTTATAATCAATGCTTATTTCGACATTGTTTCATGTTTGATAATCCTAAGGAAATTTAAAATGTCAAATTTCTATTTAACCCATGTCAAAAGTAAGATGAATTGGTACTTTGTGCAGTGTTAAGCAAATTTAAGACATCAATTGTTTACTTAATTAATGTTAAAATTGATGGAGCAGTGGTATTCTTGCAAATATACATTATCCTAACTTTATACATTTGTTTTTGTCAATTCAATTTCATTTATATAAGACATTGGTTATTAAATTAAAAACTGACATGTAAATATTTTATTTGCATAACTTCTATTTTATTCTCTATTTCGCATCACTCTTGCTTTTTTGAATCCTACTTCTCTAACGATAAACTCTGCTTTCACTATTTTCCTAACAATTTCCAAACATCCACCATTTTCTTAATTGTACTTAGAGTTAGTTTTGTACTCATTTTAGTCATCATTCCCATTTTCAAGTATGTTTTTCATTCTCATTTTCATTACATTTTTTAGATATTAAAAGCTTATTTGGCTTTGTTTGGTTGGGATATGTGTATGTACATGTACATTGACATTATGAAAATCTTATTCATCACTAAGTTTAGGATTATATTATTTATTGTATTTAGTTTGGTAATACTTTTAAGGTTTAGTTGCACTTGAGATATATGGTTATACTTATACTCTATTTAGTGGTAATGTCCTTGTCATTTTAACTTTCTACCTTTGCCATTATATGCTATTGTATTTTTTTAGACATCAAATATATTATGAATTTTATTTGCTTCCTAATTATGTAAATTAACGAATTAACCTATAAAGCATGATGATTAAAATAATTTTAGTTCAATTACTTGTCATGCAAGTTATGTATTTTGTTATACCCATCATGTAACATTTGTTGTGAGAACAAATTGTATAACTATTACTTTGTTCATCATTAAGTAATGTTAAGCTCTAAATTTATTATGTATTATTGTACATGATTAACATTAATTTTTTTAAAATAACTAGAATATGGATCTTTTTGGAAAGGCAATTACTCCTACCTAAATGACTAAAAAAGGTCCCATAACATTAAAAGGGTGTTGCTATGGCACATGTTAGGGGAAAGATAATGTGAAACTATGTTGGATCATTTCAGAATTCAACAAATCTAAAAATAAAAATAGAAAGATATTCACACTACACTCCAGAAGAGGAAGAATGGGAGCAATAAGTGATAATGAACGTGCCACAAGGATAAATCATTAATTAGTGAAGATTAATGCCACAAAGGGTAAATTTTTTTGATAAATCACAAGTTCATTTAAGAACTCAAGAGAGAATACATTCTCCCAAAAAGGCACTTAGCCAAATTCTTAAATCTTTAATATCTAAAATTTTTCAAATCTAATTTGTATAAGAAACAAGTCTCCTTATATAGCTCTCTAAACCTTAATTGAAAATGAGTTCAAATGACACTATATTTTTCTAAAATTATTTCACTAACCTGAACCCAATTAAAGTCCTTTAAATGACTTTAAGTAACATAGTAAATTACTTATAGTAACATGGTGAATGTTTTAAAGTAAAATAGTCTAAAACACATTTAGCCTAAATTAAAGCTCAAAATACTTTAAAAAGACTAATACAAAATAAACACAAATCAAAGGCTCAAATGCTAAATTAAAGCTTAAACATCAAATAATTGTAAAAATGGGTTAAAGTAGCACTAATTAGGATAATGGCTGATATAGCATTGATGTGGTACCATCTTCTTGATGATATGGCACTAATTTTGTGATGATATGACATAATTTTAATTCGCTCGATTAAGCTCTCCTACTATTTCACTTCCTTATGATTGACTTCCCTTAGATTTACATCATTCCTCCTCTTTTTGAAAAAATTCGTCTTCAAATCTTCAAAACCTACAATAAAAGGAGAAAGATTAGAAATACCAAAAGCAGCACTCATATCAAATTCATAATGAGAATTCAAATTAGAAAAATAATTATTGTCTCTTCAAGACTTGGAACGAACCATCTCCACTTAGATGCAACTATTTGGAACATTTCTTTTTCCACTTACACCATCAACAAGTAACCACCCCAATCAAATACAAAATAAAAGTCAATAATCTAATGCAAGCACACAAAATTATCAATAGTAATAAGTTTATCATTGAAAGCACATAGAACATGATTCCTTATAAGCTTTCCATAAAAATTAATCAAACTATGAAAGCTCTTAATTTCACCAACAAACTTAAGTGCAAACCATTCTCTAATTATTTTTGCTTTTACTTTATTGACCTTTATTTCTATGCCACTCACAGCATGATTTAAATAAACAATTTTTTCCTTGTAAAATGAGCATTTTACACATTTAATATACAAGAATTCATTTCTCAAAACTTTAACACACTTTTTGAAAACTTAACATACTCATTCAAGATTTTATCATATAGATGTGGTAACTGTTTCTAACTCTTTGAGTTTTCAAACAATAAAAACATTTATCCTTAGGCTTATAAAAAATAACAAAAATCAGAAATGACAAATTTATTCTTAAAAACACTTAAAATATGAAAGTAATAGAAACTCACAAAAAACTTGCCAGTAAAAAACACATAAACTCATCACAAGAATTTTATCTAAATAAACCCTAACAATTTTATTAAAGGAAGTATGGAAAATATGATTCATTAAGCTCATAAAAATACTTAATGTATTAGACAAATCAAGTAACAAAGACAACCATTCATAAAAATTGTGCTTTGCTTTGAAAATATTTCTCTTTTCAACATATTTTCTTAAGCTCATTTAATTATATTCTTTTTTTCAAACCATACTTAGAAAACACACAATAGTCATTCAACACATTAAGCACAATGTCAAGTGTTTTCCTAATCACAAAATGATTTATTAAATTACATCCATAGGCCTTTTTCATAAGTAATTCCCCTAGAGAAGGTTTAGGCATACACAATATATTCTCCCTACACAAGGATTTATCATACAAAATTTTTTTTCCAAAATCTATCTTATCATAAATATCAACAATTAAAGCACTACCAATATGTAAAGGAATATTAAGTTCACATGAAAGGGTAGCTAAATCATTGTCATTAACATATCAATTTTTTATATTTGCATAACTCAATAATTTTGTATGCAAAGCATTATTATTATAATCAAAATTCAATAAATTATCATGCAAGATAGAGAGTAGAGTATACCTTTGAAGTAAAGCATCCTCCATTATATTACCTTTATCTTGTTTACATTGGATGGCATATGAATAAGCTTCAAGGAATTTTACCAACTTTGAATGCTTCTCATTTAATTTTCTTCATTCTTCATTTGCTTCAAAGATTCAAAAGCACTTAGCAAAATAGAATTAGAGTTATTAGTATTTTCATATGCTTTCTTGTTCAAAATAATTAGCCTAACAATATAGAAAACACTTTTTATTTCATTTATTTTTTTAATAACTCTTAAATTTTCTTTTCTTTCTTTTTCTATACAATCATTCTTTTTTTTTCTCTCAATACAATTTTTCTCTTACTCTTTCTTTTCATGGTTTACACTTCTATATACTATTTTTTCCTCTTTATTATTTTCTTCCCTTTTTTCCTCATTTTCTTCTCTCTTTTTCTTTTCCTTTTTTTTCTTAATTTTCTTTTGCATTCTCAATTGATCCTCATACACTTGTTTTAGGATCAAAGGATTGAATTTTATTATTTTCCCATTCATTTCAAAGTTACATGTGTTAAGGACTCCATCATGTATAACCTTTCTATCAAATTGCCATAATCTTCCAAGCAATAAATGGCAAACATCTATAGGAGCAACATTACATAGCAACTCATCTTAGTATTTACTAATAATAAGAGAAACTTACATTTACTTAGTAACCTCTATTCCATTATTATCATTCAACTCTTACAACTTGTATAGAGTAGGATGTGGCAAAGTAAGCAAATTCAACTTCTTTACCATATAAGTACCAGCAATATTAGCATAACTTCCACTATCAATAATCATATTATACATCTTATCCTTAATGTTGAATCTAGCATAAAAAATGTTCTCTTTTTACTCTTTACTTTTTTCCTTTACTTGTTCTCCCAAGGGTTTTTGAATCTTTAATGTTGTCTTAAGTGGACAATTAATAGCATGATGACTATCCTTTAAGTACTTGAAGCACTTATCCTTGAAATGCTTTTGAAACTTTTGAACTTTATCTTTTCTCTTAAATACTTCTTCTTTAGGCTTTGATAATCATTCTCCTTTAATTCTTGAAAAGGATTTAGACTTGTATGAAATTACTTTGTTTTCATTCTTTTTAACATTCCCTTCCTAAGATTTATACAAAGAACTAAAGTGGTAGCCATGAATGAATTTTTTCCTCATAATAGCTTTGATCTCTTGTTAAGTAGTAATAGGTTTTGCACCATTTCTTCTTCTAGCTGAATCAAGTTAGTCCTGCTAAATGTTAGCATAATCATTAAATTAATAGGTAACAAGTCTCACTTTTGTCTCTTCAAAATAATGATGCAAGTATAGATTAACTCCATCTTCTTTTCCCACTCTAAGTAGGCTTTAGGATCAAATTTTTCTTGAAATAATGAAATTTTTTTTTTACCACTTTGAAGATTTAAAATCATTTCACCATTTCTTTGCCTATCTCTTCCATTCCTATCATATTTTCTTTTATCTCTTTTTACATCACCATGATACATTCTTTCTCTTTTATTTTTTTCATTTTTATTTTCAACTCCTTCTTCTTCAATATATCTCTCATTTTATCTTCTATCTCCTTTTTCTTTTTCACCTTTCTCACCGTGTTGGCTTTTTTAAAATTGTCTATTTTCAAGCTTTCTAAACATTTCATCATATTTTTTTATGGCTTATAACAAATCCTCACATGTGCACGTATCAATATTTTTCCCACTACCTTCTAACATATTTAAATAATAAACTTGCAAGAAAAGTTAGATAAAGAAAAGACCTCATAAGAGCTCTTGACTCACTTCTTTTGGAACATTTATACTCATGTTTGCAATCTGATCTAGGCTTTTGCCCTTAAATGAGTTCACACACTTTTGCTTTTTTTCACTCCTTTCTTTTCCTCTCTTATGGTTATTTTGGAACTAAATGCCATAACCAGTAAAATTTCAACAATTATGGCTATCACTATCTCTAATTGAATGATAACATAAGGTGACAACACAATAATAACATGGTAGCTAGGAATTAATTCAATTGGACTCCAGGAAAGGAGAAACAAAAAAGGTAAAGACTTAAGGACGCAAAATAATAGAAAGGAACGATATAAACTAATAAGAGATGCTAATTTAAGAATTCATATAATTGAAAGAGACAATGAATAATTATTATCAAAATGAGAAGTTCAAGTATGATTATAGCATATCAAGAACCAACAATAATCAAAAGCAAACAACTTCTTTTTTTTAAAATTTTATTTCACTTTATTTGCAATAATTTAGCATTTTGTTTCACTTTCTTTCTTGTTATTTTTCTTTTTGTCACTTGTTTTTGCTTTCTAACTCATAAGTACTCAATATCAATCTTTCTTTTGTTCTTGCACTTTTTTTCTTTTTTTACTTCAAACACTAATTCACCATTCATCATTATTTATGTTGCAAGAGTGTTTCACACAATTCAAACTTAGTTCTCTTTGCTTTGCTTTAATTAATTATCATATTCAATTGTAGCACTTTGATGTTGTGCTATTAGAATATAGCAATTGATTATTATAAGCCGAACTTCTTTACTTTGAACTTTTAATAAACATGTTCATTGCACTTTTCATTCACTATACGAGCACTGATTTTTAGACCAAATTTTGCATTATACAACAGGAAATAATGCAAAACAAAGAAGTTGATAAAGTATCAAAATAAATTCAAACTTATAATTGACTTGAACCACTTATTTAACATATAAAAGGTAGAATTGAAGAATAATTTAGGTTCAACACAAAGATGAATCAAAACACATGAATTCAACATAAAGCAAATTAGAAATGAAAAAGATACAAAAAGATAAAATTAAGCCAAGGTAGAAATGAAGAAATAGGATATAAGTAGGGTGAACTCTTAAGTGAATAGTATGATGAAAAGTGCATAAACAATAATATGAACAGTAACAAAGAATTGAAAAGAAATTAAACTTAAATTTAGGAACCTTACCAAATGATGTGAAATTGGAAAGCTCTGATGTCAAATGATGTAAAATTATGTTGGATCGTCTGATATTTAGCAAATTCAAAAATAAAAATAGAAGGATATTCATGCCACACTCCAGAAGAGGAAGAATGAGAGCGATAAGTGATGATGAACACGCTACAAAGGATGTAAATCCTTCGACAAGTGAAGCAGAAAACATGCCACAAGGATGAATCATTGATTAGTGAATATTAACACCACAAAGGGTGAATCCCTCTGATAAGTCACAAGTTCATTTAAGAACTCAAGAAAAGAACACACTCTCCCAAAAAGACACTAAGCTAGATTCTAAAATCTCTAATTTCTAATCTCTAAAACTCCTAAATCTAATTTGTATAAGAAATAAGCCTTTTTATATAGCCACCTAAAACCCTAATTAAAAATGGGCTCAAATAACACCATATTAGTTTAAAACTATTTCACTAATCTAAACCTAATAAAGGGCTTTTATATGACTCTAAGTAATATAGTAAATTACTTATAGTAATATAGTGAATGTTTTAAAGTAATTAGGCTAAAATATATTTAGCCTAAATTAAAGTTTAAAATGCTTTAAAAAATTAACATAAAATAAACACAAATCAAAGATCCAAATATTAAAGTAAAGCCTAAACATCAAATAATTGTAAAAATGGGCTGAAGTGGCACCAATTAGGATAATGGCTGATGTGGCATTGATATAATGCCATCTCTTTGATGATGTGGTAGTGATGTAGATTATAACTAATGTGGCGCCATCTCCTTGATAATATGGTGATGATGTAGCACTAATTTGGTGATGATATGACATAATTTTAATCCACTTAATTAAGCTCTCATCCTATCTCACTTCTTTATGATCGACCCTCTTTAAATTTAAATAAAAAAAGTTAAATGTTAAGTTCAATGAGAAAGGATAGATAATTAAACCAAATAAAATGGCATATAACAGTTAATTTAGATTGGCAGCATGTTTTTAAAATATCAATAAGTTATAAAAATTGGAAAAGTGTCCCACCAACACTGAAGGATAACATTTAGGAGGAGGTATTGGTATTTATACTTGATTTAGATAGTTTTGTGTTATAAATATGTAAAACTGCATTTGTATCACATATAACTTTTTAATATGTGTTTTTTTTAGAATGCCTTCGATATTCCTAACATACCAAACATGCATAAAAGAGTACTAAGGTATATGGTGGACTAGTGGAAGGAATTCAAAAAAGGTTGAAGTGGAAATATGTCACTTCTAAGACTACTATGGAAACAAACTCGATTCAAAAATAGAACTTTATTGACTAGCGATCGTAAGAGAAGTTCTTAGAATAAAAGGATAATGAACATTTCTAGATAAAATGTGTACATTTTAAGTGTTAGTTCTTCCCAATGTTTTGTTTATATATTATTGGTATTATGAAATAATATGTCTTTTGATCAATAGTAAACATGTGAAATGAGGTGAGTTAAACCCGTATCCTAAACGAGTAAAATTGGTTAGGATCGTAAGAACCTATGGGTAACTACATCTTTTTTTTATTAAAAATAATTAAATTATTAGAAGTGCACACACAAAGATTAAGAATTAAACCCTAAATATTGAGGAATGCAAGTTGAAAAAGACATTAAATTGAGTTAGATTTAAAAATATTTATTTTTTTTATAAATTATAATTCAATAATTTAATTTTTTTTATTTTATATAATGAGTTAGTCAAATAAGTCTAAGAAAAATTATACTTGGTCATTGCACATAAGATAAGGAATTAGATTAGATTGAAAAACTTCTCAAATGCTAAAAAGGATTAATAGAAAAAAATTTAAAAATATTTAATAAGTTTGTGGGGGCCTACGAGCAAGCCTGTATAGACTTAGTTCGGTAAAGTTACCTGCAATGAAAATAAGCTTAAAAAATGAAATCCAAATTGCCTCATAATCGTGGATTAGTTAGAAAACCTATGAATCTATTATCTATTTTACATATTTGGTTAATAAAATTTAAGAAGATTGAATCAAGAGAAGTGTAGAAAAAACATATATTAATATAAGCTTTCTTAAGGAGGCAACTAAAAGTTAGAGTAGGAGTTGGTAAAAAAAAAGTGTGTGGAAGCCAAAGGTAATAGTACTAATGAGGCGCTATCCATTTCTCATGCAAAGTTACAAGGAAGAGTTAACAAGTAGAGGTAATATGTAACATTGGAAAGTTAAGCTATTATAGGAAGGATTATAAGTGTTTATAATTAAACTAAAATGTATTATTTGATTTTGAAGGTTCTATTTCACTTGAATCTAATTATTTGTGTTTGTTTATTGTTACATGACATTTTTACATAACAAGCTTCTTAAAGTAAGTTTAAATTGGCTCAAAAGAAGGACATCCTAACCACAACATTAAGGTTTGAGGAATATTTTATTTGTATTTAGGGTGTTAGACGTGATTTTAGTTTAAGGGACTACCTCGACCTATCAAAGTACTATCTAATAGGAGATATGCACTCTGACTTAGAAGACTTTAGAATAAGCATCGTCCACAGTATGGAAGCTTAGCTTAATACAAACTACACAGTAAAGATACAATAGATCCAGGAATAACATATGTAGATGTAGTAGTAGATTTGCACTCTAATAGATCAAATAGTCTTTTAGTTAATTACATAATTGAGTTTCATAGCATTTATCCAACTAGCCCTATTACCTCTGTTCACATGAAAGAATTGGCCTTATTACTTACTACACACACAGAGGAGCTAGCTTTTTATGACCATTACCTAACCTATTATAAATATTTATGATCAAAGGTACCAACCCCATTGTGATTAATGTAGACAATTTGCCAATATTTACAACATCGGTTACCATGATTGAAGATATTAGAAAGACTATACCAAGGTAAATATTATGTTTCACACTTATACTTTTAGATATATATCTATGCATGAATTAGGTTTCTTATAACAAGGATTCATATTAAATAAAATGGAGTCCTATATGCTTTAATGGTTGAAGAAAACTTATGAGAAGGTCATGATCAAGTAAAATTTGCCAAGCTATAAGGCTTACTATTAATTATTGCTGAATGATCAAATCAAAGTGTTAGTCAACAAGCCCTTAGACCATATGGCTAAGATGTTAATGCCAAATGATGAAGTCTGAATATTGAAAGAAACTCATAGGAACTTTATCATATGGTCGAGAACTTTTATCTAATTCCCAATTGAGATATTAGCAATGTATATCCTCTCCCTTACCATTAACTTTTATAAGGCTAAAGTTATATTAATCTTATTTGAGATTACTAATTAACATTATTTATGTTTCAATGACCTTTTAATTATAATTGAAAGGCATTATAGGCAAAGTTTGATAATTTTTAGGCCTTAAGGGCCTAAACCATACTTAGTATGAAAATGGATATGGTAGAAATACATAATTTATTCATTGAGAAGGACACTATCTTGCAATTCTTAAGATCTAAAAAGCTCAATGTCATATATATCTAATTCTAGGTAAGGTAAGTTTGTGTTTTTTTTTATCTTTAAAGAAGCATGAATTAATTTAACTACTATCTTGTTAAAAGTTTGCCTAGTATAAATCATTTTGCAAGCATTGTTATGACTGTTGGTGCTCCTTTAGAGCTTAATATGGATTCTTATATCCATATCTAATTGACTATTAGCCCTAGTCAAAGGATAAAATGAAGGAGGATTACGTTATAGTTACTTTATTAAGATATCCTTGGAAAGCTTGCTACTTTGTGTTATACCACAATAAGTAAGTTTTAATTGTACATTAATTATGATTTCTATTTTTCATAAATAAATTTTAATATTTTATTAAGTCATTGTATTGTATATGTCATTGATTACTTGTTGTGGTGTACTTAAAAAAAAAGTCATCTTCTAGTTAGATTCATTTGGCAAAAAAGTGCAATCCATATTGAAGATATGTTTGGACAGAGCTTTAGGTGTATGTCATAAAAAAAGCCTATAACTAGAAAGGAAAGGTAAAAAAGCCAAATAGGTTATAATACAAGTTATTTCCTAAGTAAGATTATAATATATTGCAAATGAAAACTTATATGTTAATAGGATAAAACTAACCTACTATCTTATTGCAATCTCTTAGATAGATCAATAATGTGGAGTGTGACTACTGCCTTGCATGATATATGTATGATATGCCACATTATCGATAAAACCCAACTACAATATGTACAACTCCATAAATGTTAAATTAAATGGATTGATTTTGATGATAATATGTTAAAAATGCATAAATTATAATGATTCAGGAACAACACCAACCTATATACTCAAGCCTAGCTTAATGAAATGAAAAGACATTGTATTTTATCAAGATTAGAGTTAAATTAAATTGAATGGCTTTAGGTGTATTTAAATATATAGTGTATGTAACTTATTGTACATTATTTGATTATAGCTTTTTAGTTGTAAATAGGGATGGTATTTTTTGTTGACCTAATTATAATTGATCAACAATATCGAAAATTTGTCATTCAATTATAGTTTATGTATAACTTTTAGAAGAATGTAGCATTGAAGAGTGCTAGATTTTGAGCTTGTAGTCAGTTACGAATGTAAAAAACCTTATCTAATGTGGGCCAAACTTGATCAAAGAATTAAACCCCAACTTCGGATACCCCAACTTTGGATTTTGGGCTTTTGACAGAGAATATAAAGAGAAGCTTCTCAAAAGCTTTTACTAATGCTTTGCTCACCTACACTTAGGAAGACTATTTCTAACATCTTCGATTGATTTAGCCTTTTTATGCTTCAATGTGGAACTACACCAATTTCTTTATTATTACTACAATGATTTATAGAGAATTCATCTTACATGCTCTCAAATTATCATAAGCCATACAAAGATAGTTCAACTTATTTCCATAGTCTTCATAATGATTGATGATACAGATGCTCGTAACCCTAGAACCATTATCTTCTTTCTTTAGATTCATCTTTATTTTCAAAAAAATTTCTTGTTGAATCTGTCTCTAAAGAAAATCTATAATCAAATTGTGAAATCATAGTGATCAAATCCATTAAAGGCTTTCTAGAAAAAAACAAAACCATTAGAAATTTAAAAAGATGGTTTTAAGAATCTTGAGAAATAAAAATGGTACAAAGAAATATGTGAAATTGGAAAAATCGCCTAAACCTGTGCTAGCTTAATTGTACTTAAAATCTTTAAATCATATCGATTCTAGCTTAAACCTTAATTTGTTTAGGCATAAAATACTTACTTCTTGGTTGCTTTTGGTCAGTGGGGTAGGCTACATTAACTAGCTTAAACCAACCAAATTCCATCTCTAGGTGTAAATAACTTGTTGTATTGTAAAGTGTAAATGAAAGTTTAAAAACTTTGTATAAAAAGCTCCAACAATTATTTTTACTATTGTTAATTGCTATATGTTTCTATTTTTACTGTCAACTATAATTTGCTTTTGTAATTATCAATTAATTATTTTTAATATGGGTATTTTTTAAAAAAAATTAAGTTGTAAAATAACATCAATTATTTACTAAAAATTGACATCTTTGATAGTAATAACGATTATTAAATGTCTTATTAGCATATCAGTTAATGAATAAATAACCAACGTCATTGTCATGTAAACATTGATTTTGTAGTGAATAACTAACATTTAAATATAATTGATATTGTCATGATAACTTCTACCCTATGGCATGAGTTGAAAATAAAATAAATAAAATACTAGTGTAAATTGTAAATTTTATTGCATAATTCTTCCAACTCTAAAATGATTTTCTCTTTAATGAGATGTGCTTTCATTTTGATCTTAAAATAATTCTCTTTAGTTTTGTTTTTATCTTCACCAATTATTTTACAAGATAAAAGCTTTGTTAGCCTATCATTAAATGTATGAAGTTGTGCATTTCCTAAAAAAATAAAGAGCATAAAAGTAAACATTTATTAAGTTTTTGTGCTTGTTCTTGGAATTTAGTTTTTAGTTTTATATTTGACTATAATTTTTTTCCTTTCATTTTGATGCAGCTTTTACAAGTTTGTACAAGTAAAAATTTTGACTTTATGCATCTTCTTTAGCATTTAGTAGTATTGTCTACTATTTATTTATATAAAATGTATAATATCATATATCAATTTCTAATTAATACTTATTGTACTTTCAAATATTAGATTTAAGAGCCTTTTTGCATGGAATGTAAATTTCACATATTAAGCAATAAGTATAAAGACAAACTTAGCAAAATACCTACCTCTAATTGAGGTCATGTATATAATCTTCTATCATTTTCAAACTTTTGTTATTCAATTTTATCTTTAAAATTGTTGAAATTGAAATTTTATAATATCATAAAAGATGTTATTTTCTATTTCTGGCTAAAGTCTTATATAAAGAGGAATACATCGGGAATAGGGAATAGGGAAAATGAAAGAATGAGAAACAAATGGAGATGGTTAAAGTTTAGGGTGATAAAACATATAACATTGGTTTTTTACAACATATATATATATTCATTTTAAAAGAAACAAGTGGAAATGGTTAAAGTTTTGATACTATTTCTCACATTTTAAAAGAAACTATGTTGGTTGTTTTTTAAATAATAACCAATGTTATTGTTGTTACTTATGAAGGTTATAAAATTGCCTTAAAGCTAATTTATAACGATACTTGACATTAAAACTAATACATCAATGCAAAATCAATGTATAAACCTTTAAATGCCTAATGTATATTTAAAATTCTATAATAATATAAATCATATATAATTGTATAACATATATATATATATATATATATATATATATATATATATATATATATATATATATATATTCATGTATTAAATATATAAAACTATAAATATTTTTGTAGGTTACATGGATTAGTCATATTAATGCGATTAACTTGAATAATAACTTGCATAAATTATACAAGCTATATATACAAAAAGTCAAATTTAAAATTAAATTTTAAATATAAAATAAGAACTATCAAATGAATATAAAATTATGAAATAAATTTATAAAATTTAATTTAATAAATATAAAAAATTAAAATTTAATTTTAAATTTTATTTTCCAATCGATATAGAATCTTTGTATTTTTGTATGTGAATACTTGCATAATTAACTAAAGACATAATGGTTTCAAATGGTCATCGAATGTCCTTTTCTTGATAAAGTAGACATTTTGAAGCCAGATAATTACATGAAAGGATAAACCAATTCCTAAGTTTGATTATTCATCCATTTTGTAAGAATATTACACTCCGGTACTTGTTAATTTGAGTTAGGTTTGTAGTTTCAAAGAACATTTTATTGTAAAAAATAAGAATAATGATTTATTTGACAATTTAAAGGTGAGAAAGAAATGAGAACAAAATCTAGAAGTAGAAAATTGACTATGAGATATAAAGGATAAAATTCAAATTAAAATATTCAATGCTTAAGAAGGGTTAAGAGGATACCTTTGAAGATAATTTAATGTATTACATCTAATTGCATTTCAATTTTATTTTTTTAAAATTAAATTTAATAGGCTACTTAATGATATAACAACGATTAAGGTTGTTAAATGAATTAAATGGATTGAGTACAGACAATTCATATGGACTATAGTTTGTATGAACATAGTCCATAATATTCGTGAAAAAAATTGTCTAAATTTTTAGTGTTTGAGTCCATGAAAGTTTATAGATCAGTTCTCAAAGTTTGATTACGAGTTTATAAATCGGTTTGTATTACTTGTAGAAAAAATAAATCTAATATTAAGTGATCCAAACTTATAAAAGTCTTTGGACTTAAGTCCCTTTGACACTCTTGCTTGTGGTATATCATATTCCTCTCTTATTAGTGATGGTTCAAATAAGAAACATAATAGTTTTTTAAGGTGGATCTACACATAATTTTTTTATACATTTATATATACTAATGACATATATCACCTTTATAAATAATTTTTTTTATACATCTATATATACTAATAATATATACATAGCCTGATATATATATATAGCCTCCATAAAATTAAATAAAATTGCTCTCATGACTTATTTTTATATTAGTTGAGAAAGAATAAATTTTTTAATCAAATATAAGAATATTTAAAACTCATTAATTACATATAAAAACATACATAAAAAGTTATTTTAAAATAAATTATATTTTATTTTTAATTTAAATATTTACATTTTTATAATATTTTAATTTTTATTTAATATATAAATATTGCTCTCATAATTTAAATTTTCTAAATCTACCCTTGATAATGTTGAAATAAGATTGAGTTATACTCATAGTGCATTTTTATTTAGTGGTATCTTAATTTGTTCATTAAGAAAATTCTACTCTCGATATAATTCATATGTTTTTAAAAATGACAATAATTTTATCATCAATTAAAATCAATCATAACGACATATTTGCATACATCTACTCCATTACATGTTGGATTCTTTACCTTTTTTTCTACATTAGTTCTCGTATTAGATCCTTATTTTTATTAGATGAGCCATACCGATTAACTTTAGGTAGTGTTTGGTTTGCAAAATGTTTTTAACATTCCCAAGAATGTGAATATCTTAAAGGAATATCACATTCCCATGTTTAGTTCAAAGTTTAAAAAAAAAAGCTTGAAAATGTCACATTCCGGAATCTTTTTAACTTAACATTCTTCCAAAATATTTTCATAAAGGAAGTGGGTATTTTAGATTCTCATGTAATAGGAATATGACATTAAAATATCACATTCCTATTAATTAAATTTTCAGGAATCACATTTCCAAGAATATACACTTACTTAGGAATGTACTTTCCTGGGAATGTAAGATTACACGAACCAAATGCCACCTTAGAATTTAAGGTCCTCTTTTTATTACTAATATTTTATTAATGTAATGATAATTGATATTATCTTAAAAACTTTACTTTCAATCATATTTGATATTTAATTTCAACATTTTGTATATATATGTTAATTGATTACCACTCTTGTTATTATTAAATTTTTTTTCCTTCTTTGCTTCAACTAATTAGATGGTAGTAACAAAAAAAGAGTTAAATTGACGTATTAAATTTTTGAATGTTACATTAAAAAATCTATTGATTTCAAGCTTAACATCAATTAAAAGAATTATACAGCATCATTCTTAAAATATTTAAACTAAATTGATGGTTTAAATTTTGAGGAGACTAAATTGAAGCTTTGCATATCATGTTGTATTTTTAAAATAAAATAATTAATTTTATTAGAAATATTATGAGAATAAGCATTAATTAATTAATGGAATATTTATTTAAGTAATTAGTTTTGTATTTTAACATTAAGCATAGAACAGATCGGGCCCTGATTTAATGTATATGATCCATGATAGGTTTGATCATGCATAAGCCCATATAGGTAGAGGTCTCAACCTACAGCCCTTTAGTGGTCAGTAGTTTACTATCACAAGTCTGACCTTAAATAGAGAAATCAGGGTTATTATTTTAATACTAAAAAATAAGGATTCCTACACTCCTAAAATTTTCTCTCCTTTTTTCTCTCTATCTGGATAACCTAAGGGGCGAAGTAAGTTGCAATTTTACTTATCATCTTTCAGATCAGTCATGGTCTCATCAAATTATACTTCAGGTATGCTCATAATTTTATTATGATCAATTGTATATTTTAGAATTTTTAATTCATACTTCCAACAATTAGTATCAGAGGCAGGTTGATAGTATGGATTATCTGATTATGAGCAATTTTTATCATCTTGAAAAATTCATAAAATTCCTAATTTTTCCTTTTTCTCTTTCGTGCATAAAAGTATCAAGGTTGAGAATTTCAATTCTGAAATTTTTTTTAGTTTGTTTTTCTTTCAATTGAATCATGAGTCTTGTTCTTATACATATTTGGAATATTATATTGTTGTTTAATTATATTCTGATTTCATAATTATTGTAAATTGAAGGCATAAATTTTTTTGAATTTTTAGAAATCTTGTAAGCTTATATTCGTACAATTTTAAAACCCTTTTCTCTTCAGATTAATATATGGGTTAGTGTCGAAATATAGGCTAGATAATTTTTCTTGCATCAAAACGACCTGAAACCCAAATTTCTGAAGCTTTGGAAACTTGTTAATGTGGAAATCCACCATGGCCGAAACTACTAGAGCAAGGTTGAAGATGATTCAGCTCTACCCAATTCCTCGTAGAACCTATGAGCGTATGATTCACATGTTAGAATATTCATGCTTTCTCATCTACTAGCAAATGTTTTTTGGATTTATTTTTAAAGTTATTGTGTGAAAATTCGTGCTACTTCCTTTTATAAGCTATTTTGTCCTATTCCCTTTTGATTATTTGGAGAGCTACAGGGGAAAGTTTGTATTGTCTTAGTTGGTGTGTCATTATAATTTGCATACATGTTTCACTAATTATTAATTAGCTCGTCTCCGTTATATATATATATATATATAAGAAAAAAGGACAGATTAGGCAGCCTTTAATGCACCAGAGGAAGTGACGCATAAGGAAGGAAGAGGAAGGCAAGCTGCTATTGTGTGCGTGAAACACACGTGCTATGTACTGGTAGCTTCTAGTTGCGTGTCTGGAGCCACGTGCATATAGCGCGTGAATGTCACGCGCCAAAACGCTGACTTGTTTACCGACCGCACGTGCGCCATGCGCGTGTGAGCGCATGACTTGCACACGCCAGTCAGTTGACCAAAACATTCTGACTTCAAGCCTACTTGCAGGCCTTGGGACGTGTTATGCGTGTACATCGTGTGCTTGGGATTTCGAGCCAAATTTTGGCCCAGTTGTATGGAATTTTATTTTCTATTTGTCTGGAATTTTTCCAGAATTTTTTAAGACCAGTAATTATTTATTTTGAATTTTACAAGATTTAAAATGTATAAAAATATATTTTATTTATGAAATTTTGGCCTAAAAAAATTCATGGACATTTCTTATATTTTTTTTAGGTTTAGTGAGTTGTCACTCTCTCTAGTTATGAGCATAACTATATTAAATAAATTTTGAGCCCTTAAATATGGATACCTAAAATTTTTAATTCACACTAATGATAGATAAGGGATATAGTAAGACTATTTTCCATAAAATACTATCCTTCTGGAATATTTAGGAGCATATTGCATTGATGATGAATACACATTATCGGTGTGATATTGTTAATGTAATTTTAAGGTTTAAACTCCTTAGAATAGGCATGCAACAATTATAATATTTCAATATTTCTTGTACCCTATCGGTATGACTATATTGATTACATTCTTGTATAGACTCTTGTATAAGTCAAGTCATATGGTATATATATTTTGATACCACTTTGTTAGATAGTTATTTAATTGATTTGTTTAATTAGGAATCTTGTGTTATAATTATGTTGTGCACATATAATTAATAATTTCTCAATCCTATTACTTCAGTCTCGACCTTTTAACAATTATCTGTGGTGAGGACTCTTAATGGAACAAACTTTAATGAATGGAAAGAGTCTTTAAACATGTACTTGATAACCTCTAAGGAGGATTTGGCTCTTAGAAAATTGAAGTCAGGTGATATCTTATCCGAGTCTAGTGCTGCAGATAAGACTTATTACAAATAATGGTATGAATCGAACTGGATCTATTTGGCAATGATTAAATTCATCATTAAAAAGGGAATTAAAGAGAGTATCCTAGATAAGGATACTGCTGTGGAGTACATGAAAGTTGTTGGAGAGAAATTCAAGAATAAGCATGAGCAAGAAGGAACAATTCCATTTTTTTTACCCTTCTAACTTTAAAGTGTTTTTAAATCCAATAATCTTGAAACATCTTATAAATTTTGGTGGTTGGATTTTGGTGCAACTTTTCATGTTACAAATACTTTAAAAGGATTCAAGAACTAGCAGATCCCAAATAAGAAAGAGAAAACTATTTTGGGAGTAGTAGGGAGTAAAGTTGAAGTTCAATACATAGGATTAATTTCTTTGTGTTTATCCTCTGGACACATTTTAAATCTGAATAATATCGTTTATGTGCCTTCTGCCAAAAGGAATTTGATTTCTAGTTCTATTTTAGATAGTTGTGGTTATTCCATTTGGTAAAGGAGTGGAAAGATTGAGATTTATTCTAATTCTGCTATTATTGGTGCTGTCACTTTACAAAATGGTCTATATTGTCTGAATTTGAAAGATTATCCTGTTGTATCTTTTGATATTCCCATCAGTGTCGTGATTAGGCATAAATGTCCTAGAATGAGTAAGAATTCTTTCATTTGTGGGATTGACATTTAGGCCATTTTTCTAAAGAGAGCTAGAAAGATTGGTAAAACAAAGCTATGTTGTTGGACTTACATTTCTCATATTTTTTGAAACTTTTAAGTGTAGGGTTGTAAAGTAGAGATGAGATCATATAATCCCTAGTTGAAGAAATTAAACTCTAGAACAATCAATCAGTTCTTCATTAAGTACTAAATTAGATTAAGAGGTTATAAATTTTATTATCCCACTTATAGTACCAAGATAATTAAGTTTGATCGGACATTTTATTTTGAAGATGGCTTAGATAGTAGGAGTTCGATACTTAGGGCTATCAATTTACATGACAAGGCTACCATTCTGCCTATACCTATTTTGATTCCCTCACCACTAGAGGAGATAATCTTAACAGTCTAATTCATATAGATAAAGATCCTCATGTTGAAGAACCTAATCAGCTAGCCATTGAGTTTAAATGAATTCAAAAAGTTCAGAGGCTTGCAATATCAAATGACTATATTGTGTACTTATAAGAATTTTAATAAATTTATTAGGGTAATTTTGTCATCTTAGTGCTTTATGTTGATGACATTTTGTTAGCTAGAAACTCAATTAATTTAGATGAGTCAAAACGCATGTTATCATGTCATTTTGATCTTTGGCAAAACATCTTTTATTTTGAAATTTAGATCCATCGTGATAGAACTCAGTATTTTGGGTTTGTACTAAGCCAATTTGATTGAACAGATGCTTGAAAGATTTAAAATGGATACCTGTGCGTCTAGTCCGATGCCTACTTAGAAAGATAATATATTGTCTCAATCATATTGCCCTCAAGCTGATATTGAAAGGGTTGAAATGGATAAGATTCTTTAATCTTCCGCTATTAGTAATCTTATGAATGCACAAGTCTACATTAGTTTAGATATAGCTTTTGCTATTAGTGTGCTTGGAAGATACTTAAGTGACCCTAGGATGGATCATTAGAAAGCGGCCAAGAAAAAAATGAAGTATCTTTAAGATACCAAGAATCATATGTTGACTTGTAGATGATCTTATTTACTTGAGGGTATTAATTATTCAGAGTCTAATTATGCCTAATACATATATGATCATAAGTCAACATTTGGTTATATCTTTATGATATTTGGAGGAGTTATTTTATGGAAAAGTGCTAAACAAACACTCACAACTACCTCAACTATGGAAGCAAAGTTTATCGCATATTATGAGACCATTTGTTAGGTTATATGGTTAAGGAAGTTGATATCTAGCATGTAATTGGTTGATTCAATATCATGACCTTTACTAAATTTTATTGCGATAATCTCTTACTATGTGCTTCTCTCAAAACAAAAGGAATTCTAGTCATATTGAACATTTTTTTATGTTGAACTTCTGTTCGTTAAAAAGAGAAGATTGTTGAATCTCGGACTTGCATTGAACACAGCCCTAATGGAGACATGCTAGGGATTCATTGCCTTAAGGCTTACCTATAGAAGTATTCTAAAATCAAGTAACTCATATAAGTCTTGTTAAATCTTTTGATGAAACCTTAGTTTAGTGGGAGTTTGAGATATGCTTATTTTATTTTGTTAATGTTATGACCAGTAATTGCTCATATTGAAACATTGGTGATATGTTTTATACATATAAATCATTTGCTTCCTTATCGGATTCAATGATTTTGAATTATTTCTCTTATTAGTTGTGGTCAAAAGATTAACCTTATATATATCCAGTTCCATTGGGATTATAAGACATTAATTTTACATCAGTTGTCTCCTTATCGGATTCAGTGATTCTGTATGGTTTTATTTCACTTATGTAATCATTGCTTAGTTTGGATATTGAAACATTGATAACATGTTTTATACATATATATAAATCATTTGTTTCCCTATCGGATTCAATGATTTTGAGTTGTTTCTCTTCTAAACTGTAGTCAAAAGACTAAACTTTATTATATTCCTTTTAGATTATGAGATATTATATCACTTATCTCCCTATCGGATTTAGTGATTCTGTGTGCTCTCATTCTCTGAATTAAGTTTATAACTTAATGTATAACTAATTGCTTAATTATTGATGTTTTAATTATTCCATATGATTAATTAATGCTATCCAAGCGGGAGATTGTTGTATTTTTAAAATAAAATAATTAATTTATTAGAAATATTATGTGAATTAGCATTAATTAATAAAATATTTATTTAAATAATTAATTTTATATTTTAACATTAAGCATAGAATAAATCAAGCCCTGGTTTAATGTATATGATTCATGATAGGTTAGATTATGCATAAGCTCATATGCATAAAGGTCCCAACCTACAGTCTTTTAGTGGTCAATAGTTTCCTATCACAAATCTGACCTTAAATAGAGATATCATGGTTATTATTTTAATACTAAAAAATAAGGATTCTCACGCTCCTAAAATTTTTTCTCCCTTTTTCTTTCTATTTGGATAACTTAAGAGGCGAAATAGGTTGTAATTCTACTCATTATCTTTTAGATCAGTCATAACCTCATCAAATTATGCTTCAGGTACGCTCATAATTTTGTTATGATCAATTGTATATTTTACGATTTTTAATTCATACTTCCAACATATCATTCATTGATTAAGTTTCTATTTATTTCAATCAATTTTTTTTTTCATAAAATATAATTTTAAAATATTAAAATAATAAAAATATTTTTTAATATTAAATATTAAAGTAAAAAATAAATTTTTATTTCAAAAAATAATTTATTTTTATTATTATATTTTTAATTAATTTTTAAATTATTAATATAAATAATATATCATTCAATCATTAATATATATATTATATTTTTATTTTGATAAAAAATGAAGTCTAAACCTAATCTAAGTTGTTATATGCATTTTTATATTAGCCAAGGTCTAGATGCAATTACCTCATCATTATTCGAAGTAAGAATAGCAAAAGGGCACATTGGTCAAAGCATAAACGTAGAAGCAGGAACATTAACGGCAACATTACCTTGGCTAATCAAACCTCAAATACCAGAATTTAAATAATAAAGTGAATACAATAAAATAAGATAACATGCATGTGGTGTCAAAACAATTTGACGCCATGAGCCGCAACGTGTCCCGTTCCACCAAGCCCACTGGCCCACAGTCATCGAAATAAAAAATGGACAAGTGGGCCCACATCCGCACCAGCAGAGGCCACGTGGTCCAGAAGTACGCTGAACACTTAGGCGCAATGACAGAGAAGTAACGGCGTCGAGAAGGAGGGCTGTCGTGGTGTTAGGCAGCAAACGTGGATGGTGATGGACGAGCACGGATCTCGTGATGGCGATTGAGAAGGCGTTAGGACCACGTGTCCGGAGAGTGAATCACAAGCCGCAGAAAGAATGGCAACTTTCGAGAAAGTAAGTGAACATTTGGACAGCCAATACCCGCCGCCGTCACAGCGTCGAGCTCACCATCACTGACGTGTTAGGGTACTTTAAGATAATATTATTTTTACTTTTCATATTCATTCATTTTTCATCGATTATAATATTCACAATTCATCGTAATATTTAAAACAGGATCAAACCAGAAAAATTATTCATTTATTAGTTTAAAGATTTATTATTTGAATCAATTTTAAATTAAAAATATATTATATATATATTAATATCATAAATATTTATAATAATAAATTATGTTCAAATTAAAAAAATAATACAAATTAATAATATAGATAAATAATTAATAAAATATAATAAATATATCAATAATTTATATTAAAAATATTTTTATGAAAAATATAAATTTAATTAATATGAAATTGTAAAAGTATTACATTTTTATTATTATAAAATTTATGAAAAATCCGATTCATTGACCGATTCAAATTGATTCACATTAGTTTATTTATAGTTCCGATCCAATAAAAGTAATTGGAATAGTTCATTAACTAGTTCGTCGATTCACCAGCTAGTTTGATTCGATTTTTCAAAACTATGCAATTCATATTTATTTGATAAATAAAAATATATTTAATAAAAATTAATAAATAAATTTATAATATAAATTTTATTAGAAAAAAATATTAAATAAAAGTAATTAATTTGATTCTTTGATATAATTATTAATTGAATTAAATTTGAAGCAAAAGTATTCATATTACTATTAAATTTGGATATATTATGAACTCAAACATAAGTTATCATTTCTTATATTTTATTTCTAGATCAATATCAAGGATAAAGCAATCTTAACCGTAGAAAGCTAACACATGGGCAATCACAAAAGAAATAAAAGCTAGTTTTATCAATTTAAGTACAATAAAGGCATTTATTATGAACAAAAAGATACCTTTGTCACAAGCAATAGCTCTTTAATTGAACTTATGTGACATATGTTTGTCATTTTTTGTGAATATGCCAACCTTCTTGATTATCCTATAAGATACTCTAGGAATAGATGACAAAATATACAAATTTGTAAGTCATAATTGAATGTCGTCAAAGCATTTGTACATACCAAACCCCAAGATTGCTTCATATATAAAGCCTTCGGGCACAACGGGCCAAAAGGGACAAAACTAAAAAGGAAGATGACATTCTATTTGTTAGATATATGCTTCATTCAATAATTTTGAGTGTATGGGAGATGACTATAAGTTAACATACTCGGCTCCCTATTTTAATATTCAGGCGCCTCGCCGACCTTTCCGAGACTTTACTCCTTTAAAAAGTATTTTAAGTAAAAACTCTCTCGCCAAAAGTACACATACCTTTTTCGAAATGTTATAAGTCCATTTCTTAAAGCTATAGGTGTCCAATTCACGTAAAAACATACCAATATGAAGATAAAGATTTAAGGATCATAGATACAAGCTTTTTAAACTCTTTTCAATTCTCAAATTGTGCCAAAAATATTAAAATATCCTTAAACTTGGAAAAAATAAGAAAAATAGTATACAAACAAAATTGATTCTAAATTTAAGCCACAAGTCCATTATAATATACTTGATTGTCTTATCTAAATTTGAGCACATTTACTTGTCAAACTATCATAATTGCCAACTTATGATATTTTTTCACACTTTAAATATTAATGCCTTTATTGATGCGTCAATCTAATATGACTCCCTGAAAAATCTACTTGTTCTCTCTAAACTTCGCGTTGGTTTTTAACTTACTCCTTTAAGTTGCTACCTCGACTGCTCATGCTTATCTCTTTGAATGCTATGAAAGTTTCCAATCTTAAAGTTGGGTTATCTCCTTCACAATATCAATATTCTTTTGGCCAAATGTATCCTCTACAAATTTTTTAAAATACTACTTCTATAGACTCTTTTTAAAGTATCCTAATATCCCCTAATACTACTTACTTACTAGCTTTTCGGAGCTTGTTACCTTCGTAACTTGTCCAACGAGTAGTTACCTTTGTAGCCATATGTTCATTGCATGTATAGCTTGCATGGATGCTACCTCCATAATAAAAGTGCATACTAACACTATTACTCATGAATAATGCTTGGTACTTTAAATTACCTATTAACAGGTCTTTTGTACCTAATGTCCCATAACACTAATACAATATCTAAAACTTATGATTGATCTACGCATAAGACCTATAACCTTGCTCATAAGTATGCTTATATTACTTTTGGTCAATTCATAATACTTCATGATGTCACTTTCACACTCAATTGGATCTTTTGATCCTTTTTTAATTGAACATTCTAGCATCTGATTGACTATCACAGTGCACTCTTGGAGTTAATGCTCTCTAACATCATGGTCCTTATAACCCCTACTTTGTGCATCCTTTAATGACTTTTTTGAGCATATCCTCTGATGATTCCCCCACTTTAATAACTCGAAAAGGTTGAGTATAGAGTATCCTCTACACTAACTTGAGCTTTACTTTGCTTGTGTATGAGTAAATATAAACTCATAGTTATTGCCATAAAGTATTTCAATAATACGACTATATAGTTCTAGTCTACTACACCTTTTCTAAGTCATTGTTGCCACTCCAAAAAGCAATTATGTAACTTAGCCTATTATATCAAAGAATCATGTGGAAAGATTGCACTTTGACTATCCAATCCACAGATTGTGTACACAGCATTGATGCCACCAAATCTTTGCTTTGCCTACTAGTTCTGCTCCCCCAAGTAACTCGAATGATCCCTCTGAACTACCTTGACAAACCAGGATCTAGAAAGATTAAGATATTCATGAATTTTAACATCACAACGTGACCACACTGGCCGGTGCTGACATGTTTGCTTAATCACTGACAGCAGAAGACAAATGATGTTGGTCACATCAATGAATGAATGAGGTACAATTTGGCAAGTAAGCTTACCACCAGATCCTTGCAATT
Organism: Sindora glabra; assembly: GCA_020226215.1. NCBI lineage: Eukaryota > Viridiplantae > Streptophyta > Magnoliopsida > Fabales > Fabaceae > Sindora > Sindora glabra. Next base: position 56,788,930 of record CM035233.1, read on the forward strand.
CAAAAGAACCACAAAAAGGCGAGAAATGGACAATGTGGGGCCGATGCATCATAGTCCATAGAACTTATAGGCATAGAAACATAGACTCAAACACCAATAACAGAAACCATGAGAAAGCTAGTCCCTGGAAGGAATCCACTCATGTCCTTCAATTATAGCCACACGTTTTTACACGACCTTAGTTTTGCCTTTTCGCCCTCCAACTTCACCTATCCTTTAGGAAATAGTCAAGCGCTCTGGCAAGATTAACGTTTCTCCCACTGGATTGGTTGTCAATTCACTCATTATTTTAGATAGTAGTTTGCATCCTTCAATGCCATTACCATAACCAATGTCCCACGCACACAAGCAAGCAAGCCCTCTAGCACAAATGCTTGCACTCGATGCACTAATCCATGAATAATTGAATGCATCATTCTTCCATACACTAGTTTCACAAGCTAATCCAATGTCTTGCACCCTCTAGTCAAGTCTTTTATAATGAATCCTCTGAGTTTGAAAATGACAACTTCACATATCTTTCATAGAATACTGGATAAGCCACATTTAAATCAATTGTAGCCTACTTGATTTTAGCCCTTTGGCACAAATTGAGCTTTAATACCATCTGTCATAGATTAATAGCATTTTAATTAAAATTGTACAGTGCATACTTACCACTTTTGACAAATATGTCAACCTTCCTAATAGTCCCATAGGCCACTTTTGGAATAGATGACAGAATTTACAAGTTTACAAGCCACAATCAGATGTCATCAAAGCACTTGTGTATACTAACTTATAAGATCACTCCACATATGAAGCCTTTAAGCACAATAGGCCAAAAAGAACAAATTAGATAGGGAAAGGGATATTTCATTTACTCAATATATGCATCAATATATAATTTTGAGTGTGTAAGGGATAATCACAAGTTAATACACTTGAATCCCTTACTCAATGTCCAAGCACCCCACCGATTTTTTGAAACTCCATCCTATTAAAGAGTATTTTAACTAAAAGTCCTCCCATCAAAAGTAAGTATATATTTTTTGAATTATTATAAACTTTTTTGTCAAAGTTTTGGGTGTTTAATTCATGCAAAAACACATTGACATAAAAATAAAATTGTGATCCTCATATAAGCTTCTCAAACTCTTCTGAATTCTTGAATTATGCTAAAATTATTAAAATATTTTAAATTTGAAAAAATAGTACGTGAATTAGATTGACCCCAAATTTGAGCCATAAATCCACTATAATATAATTGATTTTTCTACCAAGTCTTATCCAAATCTAAGGATGTTTGTTGTCAAATTGTTACATTACTAGCTTATGACATTACCCTTGAGACATTTGCTAAAAATTTAGAGTGTATTTGAAAGTATTTTTATTTGTTATTTTTAAATTAAAAGTGATAAATAGATGATATTTAGTGAATGATGGCATTTGTTGTGAGCAAAAAGATGAAAGAACACCCTTAAGATATTTGTTAAAAATTTAAAGGGTGTTTGCATGTATTTTTAAAAATTATTTTTAAATTTTAAAAAAATAAATAGGTAATATTTGATGAAGCAAATAAATAAAAATTATTTAATTATAAAACTACTATCAAGAAAAAAATAAATTTGAAAAAGCTAAAATTTATTCTTTTTTATTTTTAAAACAAGATTTTCAAGAATAATTTTTAAAAATAAATCTTGAAAATAATTTATCAAATATGATTTTTTATTTTTTTCAAAAAATAAAAAATTATTTTTAAAAATAATAAATAAGCAGACCTTTATTCTTAAGAAAAAATTCGTAAGAAAGCTTTAATGCATTCAGAGCATTGCCGTTTCCACACCAAATTCCTTGATGAGCGCCACCTAACCGTTGGTTCCCAGCGATGAGGTCATGAGTTGATTTAATCAAGAAAGCTCCATCCCCTGTTTTCATTCACTTCGCTGCTTCACTGTCACACGTTTGTCTGACGCAAATATTTGAAGCTAATTTATGCCTGACCCCATTAATACCTCGTTGGAGATATTAGATGCAACGGTCTTACGTGTCATTTATGGAATAATCTGACTTGGCTTCCACGTTTGTATTTAAGCCTAAGTATACCATCAAGGAGATCAAACATTTTAAATTTTATATATAAACCAAATCAGGCTGAGGTTATAATATTTTAAAATTATTTTGTTTATGTTAAAGCCCGTCTTTTCTTGATTCATTCCCACTCTTACTTTCCAAGAATTTGTTAACATGATTATTGACGAAGACTGCAATTTTTCTTCCAATTGATATTATTTTCATCTACATGGATCAATTTTCTTGTCATAGATTACATTTTTTTTTTCAAAGTTAGTGTAAACATAATTGTTTTAACAAGAAACATTGAAGAATAATTTTGATAAGGAGCTTGTTATAATATTTTGGAAGATTTTAAATTTGAGATAACTTGATAAATTTTAGGTCATTGGATGAGATTATTAAAATTTTTAATAATCTCATGCAATGGCCTGAAATTTGCCATGACATGCTAAGTTTGAAATTTCCAAAATATCTTAAAATTTTTCTTTTGATAATTGTGATTATCTCGGTAAATTTCAAATGAAATTTTGTGTATATTATTACATAATGAATATCTCACATAGATAACAATGGTATAAGCTAAAATATTATGTTCTATGTTAATAATTTTATCAATGAGGTTAATAACATGCGGCTTTAGGGACTATATTAAAAAAAATTGAATTTATGAAGAATGAAATAAAAACGATATTGATAATATTGCCGCGTGCATCATGTTTTGTCTTTATTTTCTTCGCGCACCCAAAATGCTACACATCCTAACTTCTCCTTTACGTGATATTATCATTCATAAGAATGTTATTATTCCATCCTTAGCTCATAGAAATTAAAATTTTCTCTTTGCTTTGTTAATTTTTAAGTCTTAAATTACAAATTCATATGCTTTTGGTCATGGACCAACCTACATACAAGCTACTCATATATATATACATATATAAATTACACTGACATCCCTTTATTTTTCTTAAATATATATTAATAATTCCTTTTACATACACTCATCTCTCTTATTTTTAAATGGAGCTGTGGAAATAAATTTGAATTTGCAACCTGAAAAAAAAAAAATACAGATTAGGACATGTAAAGTACGGATTCATTTAAATACAAATTTAAAACGACTTGTAGAGTTTGTGGACAAATTCATATATATTTTTTTACATTTTCATTTTTAAACTAAACTAACACAATATGTAAATCTTCATCCATTTAATTCAATACTCATTTCCAAACTTAATTTTTTTATCCTTAAATTGAATTCAATTTAAATAAATTATTTCTAAGTTAATAATTTTACTTCTAAATTAATAATTTTAAAGTTAAAAATTTTTTATTATAATTTATTTAATTTTAAATTGTTGATATAGATTAAGGATGCATTTAATGTGTGAAATTTAAATTTATAATTATTATTTTAAACTTAAAATTATTTTAAAAGTCCTAAAAGTATTTTTAAAAAATACACAAACCAGATCTGTAAATTCGTGGTATGTAAATATTTGAACTCGAATTCTTTAAATGAGAGTCTACAATTTTTTATGACTGGACTCAATTTATTCCATTTATAGCTAATTTGTGGACAAATTGAGTAGATTCGTTTAATAGTTATACTTTTGAAATAGAAGAGAATCAAGTATTTTTTTTTTTTTAAAAAAAAAAGGGGGTGTGAATGTAATTTTAGGTTTAAACTCTGGGGAGGTAATTAAATTTGTTCTTTTTTTGTTTGCTCCAAACTCAAGTTTCAACCATATGATTTTGGGCCCCTTGGCTCTTGAGCTTGCTGTCCATTATTAAATGATTAGGACTGACCCAAATTCATGAACTGTGCATGAGGAGGCCCAATTCAAGCCCATAGCCAGACAGCAGTTAATCAGAAACAATATCCGTTGCCGACACCAAAATTTCGGAGCACTATAAACTTCTCTCGGGAAGTTAAATAGTAGGACTTAAAATTTTCACGAGAAATTCCACTGAGATTCCGGTTACGTGTGACTGCCATTTAATTTTAAATTTAAAATGGAAATACTCTATATATAGAAAATAAGATATAAAATTAAATTTTAAATACTAGATAGCAGGATAAATTTATAAAATTTAATTTAATAAATATACAAAATTTTAAATATAATTTTTTGGTGTCTATAATATTTTGATTTAAAAATGATAATAAAGAAAAGTAATATATACATATATATATATCTTCTAAAAAAATGGATCCGTCAGCAGCCGCACGAGCTTTCTTCATTGGATTCTCCTTATCCACGTGCCTTTGCCTTCCTATCTTCATGTCTTCCCTTTTCTACAACATACATCATCATGTAATTTACCCATGTAACCTGTACCTTATATTCTCATTCCAAAGCTATCCTACTTTGGATTCTAGTTTCTCACTTGCAAAGATGCTCTACTTTTCTTGAAATCTTCTTTTTTTTCTTGGGGTAGAATAAAAGATAAGGTCTCATTCATAATTATAGCATCTTTATAACATATAGATGCTACTTTTTTATGCTTTCAAAAATATTTCTGACACTAAAAGATCAGATCAGACGCGTTTTGTAAGTTGGTCGTGCAGATATTGCTTAATATCTGCTCCACTTTGATCTTAAAAAGTTGGGTGGACACTTTAGAATACATAAGTGAAAAAAAGGGAAGGCTTAGCAGAGAAAAGAGGGTAGCTGCATTATGTATTGATGAAAAGAAGAATGAGCAAAAGATATAAAAGAGAAGGAATATTCAAAAAGCATTGGCCTTTTTCCCTCCTCTTTCTGGGTGGAGAATGACACAATCTAGGTAGTATCTATGTTCAAAATAAATGAACAAGAAATTAATGAAAAGGTTGGCTTAATTTCTTCTGTTCACTTTAATATTTTCAAGAATGATATTTTATTCATTAAACCCTAGTTATGCTGGTATTGCACTGATCAAAGATACTAAAAATCTGCCATACCCAGCAAATATATTGAGAAAATAAATCTATAATATTAAACACACAACATTGGGAGTAGCTTTTCAAACTTTACAAAACTTGATCATTAATACTGCCATTGCTAGCTAACAAACAATCAAATTCCTCACAACAGCACCAGAATATCCAGAACAAGAAACCCAGAAATTCAAAGTAGTCAAGCTTGCTAGATTGCACCTATAGCTGGCTAAATCTCCTAACTAGGGTAACTTCTGCAATTGCACACTTTCATTCTGAAGGATCAGAAAAACTAATTAAGGTGGCAAAGCAATAGTAATCTCACCTCTACTGAAACTAAACTCTACCTGAAGATCACTTCAAGCTGATATATTTCTCAGTGCAGAAAAGAAGAACAGCTCTATATCTGGAGAAGCAAAAAAGGCTATTGGGGATCTCTTTGCCGAGCAGCTTGGCATCATCACTCTTCTCTTCTTTGGAGCCGGTGGACATGTTACGACCTCTGGTATTCTAAACCTCTTAGCCTTCGGTGTCGAACAGCCACTTGAAGAATCCTCGTTAGTATTCTTATTGTCCTGAACACTATTATTATTCATCGTACCGCAGAGTTCTTGCTGGTTTCCCTGATCAGCAGTCCGTCTCTTGATTCGACCTCTCGTAGAAGCTGCAGGTGCCATATTCTCGTGATTTCTAAATAGACTGATTAGTTGAAAAGCTTAGATTGCATTGATAAAGAAAAACACTCGGAAAATGACCCTTTTCTTGTTGCTACTTTCGACTGATATCTGAGAGACCTGAGACTTGTTGGTAGAGAAACGAATCAAACGATTAGGTCAGCAATCAGGAGCACCGGCACGCATATGTTGATTCTGAATCATCGAATGGGGTTTTCATGAGGAGAAAAAATAAGTATTTGAGAAGTTGAAAAGGTTCTGGCATATATATTATACGAGGTAAAATCCAAGTAAACACATTAGAGCAACAACTGCTACCACTAAGGAGAAGAAATTTATTCTAAGCTCTACCAAATCTTGATAAGATAGATAGAAATTAGAAGCCCTCTCAGGCGCCTAATCAGGCCAGCTTTCTCCAGGTTATGTGAGGCAGCCCCACTTAATATATCTGTACTAAACTATATAAAGAAAGAAAGAGATCAGAGAGAGAAGTCATAGCGAGAACCTTATGATTTTTACTTTCTTATTTTTTCTGTTTTACTTTTTAACTTTTGAGGCTTTTCAAGATGAAGATTGAAGGCGGGTAAGAATATGATATTTATGGAGTTCAATAAATAAGACTTTTCGTGGGTCAAAACTGTAAAAAATTATTTTACCTATTTGAATTAAACTCTTCCAAATGCAAAAAGCATTTTAAATAATAAAATAAGATATCATAACTTTGATGGGAAAATAAAAAATAAATAATTATAAATTTAAATTTCATTTTTAAATAATTATTATATATTTAATTTTAAATTTTGATTTTCTTATTAAAAATTATAATATATATATCCTTCAACTTTAAAAATACCAAGATATTATGTACTTGGATAAAGTTGTGGCTGGATTGGCACCCAGCAATTGTCTACATGCCGGTGGTGATTGGTGATATATTTCAAGGGTTGAGAAATATGATCTTGCTTTCCAACCGCAATCTGCATGGGATTAAATTACCTAATACATTCGGGAAAGAAAAGTTGACTCACCTAATGTGTTAAATTATGCAGTCCCCACTGAAAATTGTAATTGTAAAATGAAATAAATTTTTATAAGAAGGATTGTTTAGATTTAAAATTGAATTTACTTGCAAATCATGTTGTACGTGAAATCTTTGCAGCTTGAAGTGAAGCCAAATTTTACAACATTTTATAAAATAAATACTATCAAAATTTATATCTAAATGGAAGTTCATATACTTTTCATATCTTTCAAACAACAAGAAATCATTAATTTGTAAATCAACATGTTAATCACATTCTGCCAAATATGCAGTGATATACCACACACACCAAATTACATGTTACGGGTGAAAGGCTTGTCGCATGCAACATAGAAGAAAGAATTAGTTTTAACTGTTTTGTCCTCTCTAGAGGGAGCTTTCCTCTTACGGAAGGAAGGAGGCCTACAAAACCTATTAGGCTATTTCTGGAGTTTTCAGCAGAAAAAATATAAAAAGGGCCACTATTTCCGGGGTTTTCAGATAAAATAGAAGGACGCCCACCGTGGGGCTCGAACCCACGACCACAAGGTTAAGAGCCTTGCGCTCTACCGACTGAGCTAGACGGGCTTCTTGCGCTCTGCCTTTGTACTTTTATAATATCTAACTTACATAGGGAAGTTAAAGGCCTAGCAATCTCTACAGCCGTTCTTGAGCAGCGAGGTGTTCCCTTGAGACGGATAAAGTTATTCATGATAAAAGATTTTAATTACGATAATGATAAAAAAATTATTATCAAATTTTGATTTTTTTTATATTTAATTATCAAAAGGAATATATTATTAAATGCAAAAGCATACTTGAAAATTAACAAGATTGTAATTTTACGATTCTTGATCTTCCAAATTAAAGCATATAAGTTTTTTAGAAAATTTTTTTATCGTTTAATGATGAAATATCAAAAAATAAAATCTTTATGCACACAATTTGAGGCCCATAGCCTCTTATTTACTTATTTTTATGTTTCTTATTTCTAACTCGCCCATTATAAATAAGAAATAAGATTTTTAAGTCTATACAAATAAAAAGTCCATACTTAATAAAATAATTTAAACTCATTTAACCCTAAACTTTATTTAATCACATTAATTTGGACTAAACCTTATGATAAATAGTAACATATAATTATTGTTGTTGTTCACAAGTATATACAATGTATATGTCTACTAAAAAAATCTAATAATATCTCACTTAGAGTATATATATATATATAACCTTTCATAATTATATATTATAATATAATCTTAAAAGTTCAAAAATTGATATCATTACCAAAATCATTTCTAATCAATCTAATCAATTAATCATATCAATTAGGATCAAATCAACCTTCAGTATAATTATCGTAACCAAATCCATTAATGATCACATATATTAGCATAATCAATTACATGGATCAGGCATTGATGTATAACATGGAAATTACATACATTGTGATCTTGACATGCCTATTTCCAACTTGTCCACATTATCCCTTAGTGAGATCAAATCAAATAAGATTAAAATGTAACTAAACAAAATATTTATACAACAGTAAATAATCATAAAACATTTATAAACATATCTATAAACAAAAATAACTATAAATACAAACTTCTATTAAATTGGCATATTATCAAGTGATACCACACCCACGTGAATAGTGTGCTCATACAAAACCTTAGGTGGTGAATCCTCAGTAAACAGATTCGTAACCATGGAGTTTGTCCCAATGTACTCTATAAATATCTAACCACTCTGAACTCTTTCTTTAACAACTAAGAATTTAATGTCCATGTGCTTCAACTTTGACAAAATCTTATTATTGTTATAATATAGTACTACTAACTTATTGTCATAAAATAACTTTAATGATTTTTCTATAGGATACATAATTTATAGCTTAGTGACAAAACTTTACAATCATATCACAGGATTGGATGCCTTATAACATATCATAAATTCAACTATTGTGATAGAAGAAGTTATAAGTATTTGCTTAGCACTCTTTCAGAAAATAACTTTCCAGCAAATAGATAGATATAGCTTGAAGTAGATCTATGACTCTCTTGGCATCTTGCAAATTCGAAGTTAAAAATCCTAATGATCTCTACTTGATCAAATCTCCTATATGTAAGCATATAGTCTTTTATTCTCTAAGGATACCAGATAGCCTTTTTATCTATTTTCCAATGATCCATTTCCAAATTTTTTAAGTATCTGCCTAACATTTTAACAATGTACATAAAATCCATATGTGTCCAAATTTAAGCATATATCAGACCCCCACTAAACTTATGATATATGCAATGATTAATGTCATTCATTTCAAAAAACAAAGGAGAAGACAACTTGATAAAACTTGTAATATCATTGATGGGTAAAGGTGCTTAATGGATGGTTAGGTCAAACCACATTGAAATCCATTTAGGCTCAATCATTAAGGCTTGTTTTTAAATGGACTCATTTTGGTTAATCTAGTCTAATCCTTAAACCTATCAGACCAGCTTTTTTTTAACATTTTAACTTGTATTTTATTTTTTATTACATGTTATATTTTTATATATTTTATTTTATTTTTATATTTATTAATTTTGTTATTTATTTTTATTTTTGTTATGCCTAATCATTTTGAATATTTGTATTTAATTTTTTAACAATTGAATTCTATTTTATATTAAACTATAATGTATAAATAATTAATAGGTTATTTTCTTTTTTTAAACATAAATATTATTTAAATTATTAAATATAATCTTTTTAAAAAAACTTGGCCTATTTAAGCCTATAAATCGACTCAGTCCAATCCGACTTTAATTACTAGCCTGCATAGGACAAAATGGACCTAATTTTTTAGATTTGATCTGTAACAAGACCATGGGCCAATTTGTTTTACCTATAGGATTTTAACCTATTAAGCATCCTTATTGACAAAAAGTTTGTTTAATCTTATAGATGGATTTTTCCACTTTTAAAAATTAAAACTTTTAATGTCTTGATGGAAGTTGATTCGATCATCTTTCACCATTCCAATTTATGTTCTTGGAGAAAGATGATGTAATCATTCGAAATTGCATTTCTCCTCTTTTTAGTGGATTTTCTTAATGACATTTGTTCTTGAGATTATTTAATTTTTTCTTTAAGAATAACCTATTGATCTTGATTAAGGAGATTTTCAACATTGTCTTGTGGTTCTGGAGTTGCTTTTTAAATAATGTTAAGAATAAAAACCTAATCATGGTTAATGACAATTGTAGGTAGAGCAATGACTTTCTCTTTAAAGATAAAGCTTTTAACCTTATTTTTCCTATCTAAACTCAACATCCTTAAATAATGGGGCATTTCTCATCTCAAAAAGGACTTAGTTGCTAAATCATAAAATTTATATCTCTAAGACCATTTAAAGTACCTAACAAAATACCCGCTAACCGTTCTTAAGTCCAATTTCTTTTCATTTGGCCTATAAGGCCTAACCTTAATTGGATAACCCTAAACATATAGATATTTTATGCTAGGCTTCTTACTTATCCATAATTTATATAAGATTTTGGTCATTGCCTTAGTTAGAAATCTATTAAGAATATAAGTTACGATTTTTAATGCCTATCCTTAAAGTGAATCTGGTAAGGTAGTATAACCAATCATACTCCTAACCATATCCTTTAATGTTTTGTTTTATCTTTCAGTAACATTGTTCATGTTAAGCTTCCTCGGCATAATGTACTGTGGGACAATATTGCATTCCTCTAGGATTTGGCAAATAGTCCTAAATGTTATTCACCCACTCCATCATATTTACCATAGTATTTGCACTATAATCAGAGCTTATTCCTTCAATCCTTTTGTTGAGTTGATTCTCAACTTCAGCTTTGAAAACCTTGAATACTTCTAATGTTTAAAACTTCTCATGAATAAGATAAAAGTATTTGTAACATAAAAAAATCATTTATGAACATGATAAATTATTGTTGACCATTCCAAGAAGATGTAAGGAATAGCCCATAAATATCTGTATGCATTAGTTTTAAGATGTCTGAAGATCTTTTAACACTTAATCTCTTTATATTTGTTTGTTTCCCCTTAATGTAATTAACACAAACTTTAAAGTTTAACAAATTAAGAAGATCAAGAATTTCATTTGACATAAGTCTTTCAATTCCTTGTTTAGAGATGTGGCCTAAATGCTTATACTATATTAATACAAAATTCTTATTGGTTAATTTACTTTTGATGCCATATGAATTAATATTTAGGGTTTTATTAAATAAGGTAATTGTGTCGAGCATGTAAATGTTATCATATCCAAATAAAGAACTGAAACCAACAAGTTTTAAATCATAAAAAAAGAACCAAATTGACTATTTTCAAAAGAACAAGAGTAACCAAATAGAAACCATATTCCATCTAAATGACTATACAACATAAATTTGATTTAAATCCAAATAAAATTTAATGTTTAATAATAACCTAAAAGTGTCAATTTCCTTAACTTTAACTAACTTGTCATTACCTATATAGATATATCTTTTACCATCATTTAGCCTCTTACAATTCAGACAATATTTTCTCTACGTGCTAAGCGTGATATTTAATACATTATTTCTAAAAGTAGCAAGAAAATTTCTTAGCTTGCCTTTTCTATTCCTTTATGTTGCTTCTTCTATGATAGAGCAACTATAACCTCCTTATCTTTCTTTCTCTTCTTGTTATTATCTTTAGAAGTCAGAGCCAAATGAGTATTTTTAGTCTTTTATTACTTTAATCTTTCTTCTTTTTCTTCTTTTATACAATGTGAAATAAGCTTATTAAAAGTTCATTTCTCCTTTTCATAGTTATAATTAGCTTTGAATTAATTGAATTATGTAAGAAGAGGGATTAGAAGTAATGTACAAGCCAATCCTCAAATAACTCTAACTTAAATGTTTTTAGTTTTAATGCAACATGAGATATTTTCAAAATATACTCCCTAACATTCCTTTTATCTTTATACCTTATGAAAACAAGACTCCTTAAAAGGTACTTTACTTATCTCTACCTTTTTATTTTTGGCAAAACATTTCTTAAGTTCTTTAGGGAACAATTGAACATCATTCTCCACAAGCATTATGCCTCTAAAGGTCTTCAAAATTGCATGTTTTATGATCATTAGACTCATACAATTTCAGCATTCTCACTTCTCCAAATCCCTCTTAACATTAGATAAATTTGCATCCATAAGAGTAAAAAGTTGCTCCATCTGAAGAGCAAGGTCTGGATTCATGCAATTAAGAACTATCGACGTTCTCTTTCCAATCTTTAAAGTTTGTGCCATTAAGTACAAGATAAAGTTAATGTTATAGATACTAAAGTAGTAGAAGTATTCATAGAATCTAGAACAAATTAAATAAAGTAACATGTTCACAAATAAAATTTGAATTCAACATGAATAACAAATTCAACTAATGGCAAAACCTATCACAAGAGACCTAACATAACATTGAAATTTAATCTTTGAATAGAAAAATCAATTTGTAAGTGGTACTCTTGATATAGTAATTAAATATTAATAATAAATTCATATTAAATAATAAGTCTTTCTTTGAACCGACTTAACATTCACATTGAAAACTTGATAATTGTCACATACTTGTCACCACAAGTATATTTGAATTTTGGCCAAATAACAACCTTCCTTTAGGTCAGTCATTATCCGTAAAAAATCTAAATACACAACTATCTTAATATTTCAAATTAATCAATCTACACAAGAGATGTTACTTTAATAACATGTTGCTTCAATCAATTAATTTGAAATATTAGACATCCAAAATTAACTTGTAAAAGATGCCAAAATTTGAATCTAATCCTTAAATATATATATATATATATATATAATCTATTAATCTAAATCTATAAAACAATATAATGTTGGCATTATATATATTAAATCAAAAATTGAATATCACTGATATTATCCCAAAATATATACTTGAATCCCTATATATTTTATACATAATTCAAAACAAAACATATTATATATATATTCTAATTTGACATTATCAACATTAAATCACATTCCTTTAAGTTTTACATATACATATACATACATATATATATATATATATATATATATATATATATATATATATATATATATAAAGGGTAAATTACATATACTTAATCGATACAGATAGATATGCTAAATTCACAAATATTATATAAACATATTATAAATCCATAAATTAACATATACATGGTTTGCTTTCACTTTAAATTTTAACATTTTATCAATCCAAATATATAAAAATTGGAGATCCAATAGCACATCTATATAAACAAAGCCAAATTTTGAGTTTGTACAGCCATACAATTATATAACAATTATTTGAACAAAAATTGAATATATATAAACCGGAGACCATTACGGGAAACTTCAATGAATTTGAATTTGCATAAACACATGATACTAAACTTAAACGTCAAAATGCAATTCAAACGACCTTTATGTATTTTTTTTCATTTGACATTTTCAATACGAAATCCTTCTATTGAAACAGGCTTTTATTAACGATAAGAATTATTTCTATATTCAGTTATAATGGATTGATGTTCAACGGAATGACAATAATCCATGTTGAATTGTATATATTATTGAATCAAATCGAGAGCTAAATTAATAATTTTTTCTTCTCAATAATCTAATATAAAGCATTTGATATCAACATTGGAAAATTTTAATTACAATAATAATAAAAAAATTCATTTTCAAATTCTGGATATTTCATATTTAATTATCAAGAAAAATATACTATTAGATGTAAAAGTATACCTGAATTCATAGGAATTAACAGGATTATGATTTCATGATTCTTGATCTCTGAAATTGATGTGTATCATTTTTTCAAAGAAAATCTCTCTTTATTTTCTAATAATAAAATGTCAGAAAATAAAATCCTTATATACACAATTTGGAAACTATAACCTCTTATTTATTTTCTTTATGGTTTTTATTTCTACTTCATCCATTATAATATAAATAAGAAATACGGCTTTTAGGTCTCTACATATAAAACCTATGCTTAATAAGATGATTTAGATCTATTTAACCTTAAATTTTATTTGATCACCTTAATTTGGACTAAATGTTATGATAGTCAATAATATATAGTTATGATTATTATTTACATATATAGACAATGTATATATCTATTAAAAAATTTAACAATCTCTTACTTAAACTATTAGTTTGTTGGAAAGAAAAACTATTATCATAAATCCAATTCAATTCCGGCACAATAAGTTTTTAGTTAATGCACACAAATTTAGAGGGCACACAAGCCCACTACCGAATAAAATTGAAATATACGAAAAAAAATTGTAAATTTTTTTAATAATTTCTTTTTATATTTATCTCTTAATTTTTATTAATAGTGGCCATACAATTAAAAAAATTTCTTCTCACGCACTTTTTCACTGAGCAAGTTTCACTACACGTTCATTTCTTGTTCATTGCTGTAATGGGCTCCATCGTGTATTTGAGAAGAGTAAATAATATCCTTTTAAGCATTTCTTGCTCGAAAAACTTCGTGGAGTTGTGTACCATACTTCTCCTTGTCAGAGTTGTGCACAATCCCACCCTTTTTTTTTTTAATTTTTTGGGTCTGGAAATACAATGGCAAACAATCCCGCTTTCATTTGACAACATTTCTCATTGTTATGGAGGAAGTGAGAAACCCTTCAGGAGCCTCATACACAGCTAAGCCGTCACACAGAATAGAAAAAAGAGTACTTCTCACACTCTCAACATATCATGAATTGCATGGGCTTTTTATTATGAAAAATGTCAGTTGTGTTGCTATCATTCAACCCAACTCCTCGTGCAACAATACATATATAATACAATCCAAGTCAAATGAGCAATTAGATTTACATATGGTGTCTTGAATCATGCAATTCAATGATAAAAGATGTGATGAATAGTTGCAGTTCAAGTTTATTACTACTTTTTCGTATAAATTGTTTCTTGCTTCTTAGCCATTAAACACCTCAACTAGCTACCCCTTAGGATGAGCTAGAAGGCAGAGCATGAACAGTTGAGTTTTTCTTATTACTTCAGAAGTTAGCTTTTACAATATGTATAAACTGGACTTGCATAGTATGAAATCTGAGTACAACACGCAGAACTATTCTCTAGTTGTCCCCCTTGTTCATCGTGTTAGAATAAGCACATATCACAACCACATTAATGCATGAATTTTAGACAGTTGTTTCTTGAAAAATGTTTTCTAGAAAAGTTTCATTTCCTTGTATATAAATAAAGGTCTTTATACCTTATGATTTAAAAAAAATTCTAAAATCATAATAGTAAAAAAAAATTCTTTTAAAAAACGGAGTGTTATTTCCATTAAACTTATTACATTTGATACTGAACATACAAATTATTTTTTACCATCCTGATAGTTTATAACCACATTTAAATGAAAAAAATTTTCCGGTAAAATAAATACAACCTTAAAACCAAAAACCTTTACCACACCCTCTAATTCAGGGTAAGGGACAAGAACAAGAACCAATTTTTCTGTGACAAGATATGGGAGAGAGAGGGAGAATAACAGTACTATTTTATATTAAAAATATTTCTTAAAAAAAAAAAAACACTAGAATTGTAGTTAACCAGCCCTAGCCTACAAAGGAACAACAAAAACATTTATACATAACGAAAATACATTGCTCATTCTCGATAACCTGCTCAAATGGAAATCTATCTTGAAGCACATCTCAACAACATTGTCTCCACATTTCACAATTCGAACTTTTTAACAGTTACTGCCCTACACAGCAGGGTTCAAAAATTACTGGCTATGAACCCTGTTAGCCATCAAGATGTTAGTCCTACACTCCTACTATACACAATGAATCTATGACCATAAAAAACAATGGGAAACAAACAAAAAAACCCAGAAGTCACAAAGATTTCATCTGGCCCCTATACTTCTGATTCTGAACCATATTCTTCTGGATCATCTTCCTCCTGCAATGGCCTCTGCAAGGCAAATGGGGGCGGAGGCGGATCAACACTCAACATGCCATCTAGTACTCTTACTACCTCCCCCATAGTCGGTCTCCTTCTTTCATCCCCTTGAACACACCAAAATGCAATTCTTAATGCACGTTCAAGCTCTTCAGTATCCACTCCACCATGAATTCTTCTATCAACTACATTATCTGCTCTTCCTTCCTTCCATTCACTATATGCCCACTCACAGAGTTCAATGTCATCTCGATGCCCAGTCAACAAAGTCAATACTAAATTACCAAAATCCTCCACATCCTTCTCAGCTGAGAGGCCACAATATGATGCCTCACCGTTAACTTTAGCAAACCCAAATTCAGTCACCTTGGCAACTAGATTTTCGTCCAATATCACATTTTCACATTTTAAATCTCCATGGTTTACACACTCTCTACAACCAGTGTGCAAATAACAAATGGCTTTTGCTACACTCGAGCATATCTCAACTCTCTTTTTCCATGTTAGCTTCCTGCAAAGAGTAGAATCATCTATGTACTTATCCAAAGAACCATTTTTGACATATTCGTACAATAGGAATCGATGATTCAACTCACAACAATATCCCTCCAGCTTCACAAGGTTCTTGTGATGGATGCTCCCTATCTTTGAAACAGCACTCCGGAACCTCCTTTCTTCTATTGTAGCATTCAGATCTTTAACCACAACATAGTGATCGCTTTGTAGTACACCCTTGAACATCTTTGGCCCAATTTGGTTCCTGAAATCCCCAGTGAGGGTTTTAATTTCTGAGTAGGATAACGTAATTAAACCACTTGAGTTTGGGTATGTAAAAGCTAATGTGGCTTTCTTCCTTCTCTTGCTCTTTCTCCTGTATATACAGAAACCAATTCCTAACTGAACAAAGGCAAAGATGAAAAATGTGCCTGAGGCTGCCCCTACCAAACAAAGAGCACAAAGCGCAGGAGGCTGTTTGGATGGAGGTGATTTTATAAGACTGGGATTTACAGCTAATGGACCTGAACATTGCTTGACAAAAGATATTGATCTCAGAGATGGATCTGAATAGCCAGTGACATACTCTGTCTTCTTGATTGAGCAGAGTGCACTTCCATTATTGGAATAGGTTGCAACTATACACATATGATCATTCAGGCAAAGCTGTTCACATTGGTGCAAACTACTTATAAAAACTGAATCATCCGGCGGGTATATTCCATACAGAAATGTGTTCTCATATCTAAGCATATTGAAGCCAGCTTCACAGGTCTGCTTGTATGGAACCAAACATTTATCAGCCTCTGCTGTAATCTCAAATGGGCATCTACACTCAGCAGAACCTGTGGTGCCAAAGACACAAATACCATGCTGACCACAAGTGGCAAAAACCTTGCACGGATTCTCCACAGCTTGCCAGACTGATGCCCATGACTGTAGACTTTCTATCCACGAATATAAGCGCAGATTGCCATCCACATCTAACCTAAGATATCGGTAACTCACAGAATCATTGTGGTCTTCTCCAAACACTGACCAAACAGGTTTCAAACTTTTGTCTCGCAGTTGTAAAGCTCCAGCTGTGGTAAGAAAAGCACTAAGATTGGAAGTGGAAGGGCTTCCACTAGTCCAATATATGACATGACTTTCCCACCGCAGCTGTAGCTGACCTGACTCATTCATGTAAAGAGAATAGTAACTGGACATATCACTCTTGCTTGCAGCCCGGAGTGTCTGATAAACAGACAAGCTCTGTCCAGGAAGGAGTGTATCAGATGGGTTATCAAAACTTTGCCAGACTATTTTATGCTCCCCATCTAACAGAACAAGATTGCCATCACCACGAAGAGCAGCTGATGCAACAGATACATTGCCTGTCTTGCTGGTCCATGCAGGGCCTCCCTGGAAGGAATCAAACAGAACAAATTCTCCTTCTCGGGTAAGCTGGAAATAGGAATTGTTGCTTACTTTGACATCCGCTCCAGCAACCCAGACCACACTTTGTTGGCTTGAAGGTATGGACTTGGAATTGAAGCGAATGCCAATACTATATTGGTTAGGTTGATCTGAGATGCTAAAGAATCCTAATGCAAAATCAACATTGGATGAGAACCAAAAATTATTGTCAACCACAGAAAGTTTGGAATCCAATGGAATCTCAGCAGTCACAAGGCTGACAACACAATGTAGCAATATCCCAATGATTAGACAGAGAAGGAATGCTGATCTAAGGAGAGACTCCTCCTTTCCATGCATATCTAGATATGCGCAGAGGGGCAAAAATAGTTGGTACAACAAGGAATCCCTATTCACCAAGTCTCATTTGCATATGCTCTAATGAAAGAACTCAAGGCACACACTTTGTAAGAATATTAGGCAAAAAACCAGGGCAAAGCTGAAGGGCCCGCTAATGAGGAAATTCCAAAATTAAGCGAACACAATATCCGGTGGGTAAGAGAAAAACACAAGCTTGGTACCTGATAAAGAGTCCAAATCTCAGAAATTCAGGCGACAAACAGCTACCATAAGCATCTCAGAGACACAGTTTTTCAGCCCACGATAATTGGACGTGGGAGCACGACAAATTTGACAGTGTAACTAGAAATTGGACAGTACTTGTAGAATTGAAAGCCTTGTATGACTTAGCTGTAAAGGACAATGGCAGATTCCAAAGGGAAGCCTCTTTTCTACTCATAAAAAAATAGGAAAAGATGAATTTAAGTACTAAAAATTGGACCTTTAAGCTGAAATGGACCCAGATTAGACCAAGGAACAGCAAATTTCGGAGAATGCAATCATTTTCAGGGTTCAAAGAGACCAGGAGTGTTGACAATGTAGCAGCAGGGGCAGCTTTAAATGGTGTACATGAACTTTGAAACTAAAAGAGGAGACCCGTTAAAAAGGATAAAACGTAGTTCTCAAAATGCAAAACCTTAAACTGGCACGAACTCACTGAAAGCTGAAAAGAGCTTGCTCAATATTTTCAACCAAAGAGAAAGAGATCTGAAGATTTTAACCCCACTGAAAAGCTGGAGCTTGGACCAGGGAGATTAAGAACACTTTGGCATACCAAATCCCCGGTTTCCACCAGGAAATCTCTGTCCTTTCCTAGGGAAAATTTTTATCTGAAACTAGAAAAGAAGGGTAAAAGACAACTTAAGATATAAACTTTCAGAATGAATTAAAAAAATGCATGTGCTAATTAACTGATTAAATAGAAAGCACTGAAAACAAGAGACGAAACAGAAGATTCAAGATTCCGAAGTACCTGGAATAGAGCTAAGAGAAGTGAAGGGAAATGGGGTGCTCTTGTTGATGCTACTATATTCGGATTTGGAGCAGAAATGACAGGTTAAGAAACGAGAGCAGAAAAAGAAGAGGGAATGCTGGCAAATGGAGTTGCAGAAATGTTGAGCAAAGCAACAATGGGAAGAAGTGGAGATGCGTAGAGTTACCGGAGAATAAAGTACTCACCGCGAGGGGTACCAGACTACCAGGACCAGAACAGAAAGCAAGGGTCAAGGGCTCGGTGTATGAAAGCAAGACGCTAGCTGGAGGAAATAAATCCACGTGGATTTTACCTTTTTTTTCCCACTTAATTTAAATTTTAGATTTATCTTTGATTTTAACTTAATTTTTTTTTCCTGGCTAGATAATTTTTTACAGAACAATTTTTTTTGGCTGAATTTTGATGTTATAAATTTGAAAATTTTAAGTTTTATTTACTTAGTTTCATAACGGAGACAGAACCAAAAGAAATAAATGTCAAGCTTTTGGCCTTTACAGCTTTTCTCACCATGAAACTTCTCCGATTTGCCAAAATTCAGCAAAACAAGAAAAAATTCGTGTACCAAAAAATATAGATCGAACTAATTATCATTTTTAGTAAATATTAAATCACTCTCTAAAACAATGCAAAAGTCTGTTAGGCGGAAAAATGCTTTGTACTGAATATTTTTGGAATAGTTCCGGTGGAAAAAGTCTCGAAGCACAATTCATTTTAATAATTTATTCACTATTCCATAATTTGTTTTGGGTTTACCAAGAAATGATTATGTTTTGCGGTAAATATGGAATTGAGGATAAATATTTTAGAGATTAGCTGCAGTCAACTTAACAATGAGACTAGAAGGTAGTCTTGGTCTTCTAGAATGTCGGAAGAACATGCGCTGCACAATCCTCCTGCTCGCATTTTCTTGCTTATCCAGTTATCCTTATTTTATTGAGAAAAATGTTTAATGCACATGAATAATCCTCCAGAGCAATGATTTGGGGGATTAAATTCTTGCCCGGGATCAACTGAATTTCATTTATAAAATTTTATAGTTGAAATTAAATATACACCCTGTTTTATGTCTTCGTACAATCATGGACGAAATTTGAGCGTATGAATAGGAGATAACTAATTATTAATTATAATAAAAATAGATAATGAATGATTATAATAATTGATGACAATAATAATAATAAAAATAAATAGCAATGCGTGGTAGGCATCATTCTAAATGGTAAAAAGATAACAATAGTAACGATCCAAAAGGGCAATAATAATGGTGCGGTGCTTGATATATTCTAATAGTAATGGAGTGGTTGATAGTAGTGATAATGGCTACAATGAAATTGAATGATAAGTAATAGTAATGATAATTTATCGATAATGATAGATAATAGATACTGAATATTAGTAGTGGTAGACAATAAATGATGAAGGAGTTAATAGTCGTAAGTAGAATAAAGTTGATAATGGATTATGTTATTAGTTACGGTGATAAATTCTCACTGAGTAACAATAAAGGTTGAAGTTGTAATGGGTAGTAGTGCTGGGCAGGGATGGAAAAGGTTTTAAATGAGAAAGTTAATTAAAAGTATGTAACAATAACAAATGAACCAAACACTTAGTGAAAAAAATTAACTCTTTTAACTTCATTACTAATCCCTTAAAATATTTCAACCAAATGCCTTTTAAAAAAATGAATCAAATAGAAGACAATAATAATATTTTAGAAGTTAAGAAAGGAGAAAATATAAAGGATAGAGAAACAAGAAGGTGGAAGGTTAAGAGAGAACTTTTCTTCTTATCATTTGAATATTTATAAAATCTTTCACAACTCACAAATTGATTGAATACAAAATAGTGAATTGTTATAGTTAATAAAATTTAAAATGATTTTGATGGAGATAATTAACCATAATAGATTTATAAAAAAAATATTTTTTGACGAAGTGATGTGTAATAGAGTAAGCAAGAATGATTTAAGGTTAAATGTGATTAAAAATGAGTATATAAATGTGGGGGGAACTTTGAGAGTTTCATTCCTATTTTGCCCTGAAGGTCCTTTCTTTTATATTTTCTATTTCAGCTCACCCTCTCTCATCCTCACTCAAACCTAATAACTTATCTTCTCACTTACCAAAAAGTCAAATCCACTTCCTCTTCTCCTCATCTTCATTAGATCCAAGGAAAGAAAGGATTCCTACTCTTTAATCTTTCTAACATTTCCTTTCTATTTTCCCTTTTGATTTTGGATGATTGGGGTTTTTAGTTTAAATAAAAGTTTTGGTGCTATAACATCCAACTCTTGATTTTGGATGTTTAGGAGCAATCAAATCATCACATCCCCCACTTATCACCTTTTCCAATAACAATAAGTGAACATTCTAACTAATTTTGTATGAATTCTAATAGTTTGGATTAGTTTAAGTTAAGTTTACTTTAGATTTGTGTTATAGAATGATTTTTTATGTGCTGCCTTTGTTGGATCTAATGCTTATAATGTTATTTTCATGATTTAAGGTGAATTAATTGAGTAATTTGGCTCAAATTTCAAATAATGAGTTTTAGGGTAAATTCTGTCAGATGACAAGTGAGAAACATCTATAAAATTCGCAAGTGTCCTTAATATAATCAATTATAAAATCATTTACAAAGGTATAAAGATATTTTTTCCTGACGATAATTAATTATATTATCAATTACTTAGTCTTTTGATTTGTGTTGAATAAAGTCCAACAAAAATTTTCATATTCCTCTCTAATCTCCTTCATCATAGGTAAATAGATAATCAACTTAATCTAAGCAATTACGGTAGTATTCTAATTATTTAAGTTTAAGTGTTAATGATTTATGTTTTTAATGAATGTATATGATGTGAATGTGTCCTTTGCTTTAATCTTTTGTTAGTTATTGTATAAATGTTGTTAAAATTTGGATTAAGATGTTTTAAGTAATGTTTAATGAAAAATATGGACAAAAGTTCAGTGGAATGTTGGAAAACTTAGCTAATATTCTACTAGATAGATCCTTTGTTGAAAGGAATTGCAATCCATATTGAAAAATTCCTTAAAAGTTACTCTAACTATAACTTGAAATTGGGGTTTGAAACAAAGGTTAGGAAAATCTTTCAAATGGGAAATAATACAAATATATTATTAATAGCAAAATTGTATCATATTTAACTTAGAAGATTATGTATCAATAGAATCAAATAACTTTTTATTTTATTGCAGTACTCAAAACAGACCAAAAATGTGAAGTGTAGCTATTATGTCATGCACTACATGCATGATTTGTTGTCTACTTGTAAAGTTTCCACTAAAGTAATCGCTTACTTATTTATAGCTTATCAAATACTAGATTAATTAATTAAATTAGTCTTAGGGATAACATATTAATTGTGTACAAATTATAAAACTTCGAGCAAAAGCCCCAACCATACACTAAAGAATGAACAGGATGAAGTTAAAAAGTTTTAGACAAGATATTTCCTCTCAATTGGAGCTAAACTATAATAAATGGCTTTGAGTGCTCTCGAATATTACTGATAGTTGTAATTAATTAAGTTGTTGTAAATTAGTTATTGACAATTCACTTAGTTATAAATAATTTATTGTAATTCCTATTTTAATGCGTAAATGAGAGTTTGAAAACTTTGTATAAAAGCTTTTATAATTGATTGTATTGTTGTAAATTTCTATCTCATTTGTAGTTATTTTGCAGGTGTCAATTGGCTTTTTTCTAATGTATCAATTACTTTTTTTCTAAAGGTGCATTTAAAAAAATTAGTATTAAAAAATGTTAAATTTTTATTTAAAACCAATGTCTATTAATTCAAAACATTAGTTGTCTATAGAACAACTAACCTCATTTTGTTTATTAGTAGGATGATATTATTGAACTTTATACATTAATTATTTACAAATTATTGACATTTAAACCTAACACATTAGTGTAAGTTAAAAATAAAAAGAGTGAAGCAATGATATTACTTGTAGATTTCATCACGAGACTTTTCTAATACAAAAATGATCTTTTACTTTAACAAAGTATACTATGCTTCTAACTTAAAAATGATTATCTTTGATTTTTCAATTTTTGCTTACCAAATTTTTATGTTAGCCTATTATTGAATCTATAGGTTATGTACTCATTGAAAAAAAATGCAAGATTTAAAAATAAAGATTTACTTAATTTTTATTTTTGTTCTTGAAATTTTTCTTCCAATTTCATATTCAACCTTATTTTGTTACCTTTTATTTCAATACAACTTTTATAAGTATGTACATGTAAGAAATTTGATTTCATTTATCTTTGTATTATTTATTATCTATTTATATAAATATTGTGTTATCATTTTTTCAAAATTTATTAAATGATCATCACATTTGTAAGGATTGGATTTAACCATAGTTTTTCTAAAGATTCTTAACCTTGTATATTGAAGAATGAGTATGAAAATAATATTTAGTGCATCACCCATTTAGGATTAAAGTATCTAGCATCATTTCTCATAGTTTTTAAACTTTTATTACAAAATTTATTTTTTAAAATTTAAAATAATTGTCATAGGGATTTTATAATTTCTATTTTTAGGTATGGTGTTCTAAAATACTAAATGCAAAGGAAATAGCGAGAATACAAGAAAAAGGAATTGACTGAGTAAGTTGTGGTTTGAAGGGAGGAATCAAGGTTAGGGAAATGGGGTATGGTTGGTGAGGGATAGAATATATCGTGCCCATTATTAATATAAATCAAAGTTGTTTATCTAAATTAGATGTCAATTATTTATAAAAGGCTAGTGTTAATATTCCTTTTCATATCTGTAGCATGGGATATGACGTTTGGGTTTCATATATCATAACCAATGTTGTATTGATATTTTACAATTATTTTGCAACTGATGTGAAATCTTATTCATAACAATGCTCGATTACACATCGGTTATTTTTTAATATAGGATCCTTTAAATACTTAATGTCAATAAACTATTTTATAATAGTAGATATTTTGCAAGAAAGAATATAAGAAGAATAGGGAAGATAAGGGAGGGACTAACAAAGGAAGATGATTAAGGTTAGGGGATGGTAAAATATATCACATGAGTTATTTAGTAGAATCAATTTAATATCTTAGAAATTTAACACATCATATTTTTTCATGTCAATTCAAAAGGAATAGCAATAATTTTTTATATATATAATAGTTAGTGTTTTTGTTATTATTTATGATGATCATAAAATTAATGTCAAAACTAATTTATAACAAAACTTGATTAAAAGTTGATACAAAACTAACTTATAAGTCTCTAAAAATTTGATGTATATTTATAATTCTATAATAATAACTTTAAGTCATAGGTGGACATGCCATAAATAGAATCACATTAAAAATGAATAAAGTATTTTTCCTTATTATTTATAATAATTAAACTTGTAGTATGTTTGTAATCATATAGTTTAAATTTAGCTCTCGATTTCAAATCCAATGTCTTAGAATTACTTTATTATAAAAAAAATTATTTTAATTATATTTTTAGTCCTCTAATTTTCAAACTAATCACATTAATCCTCTTTAAAAGGATTATTTTATTTTGCTCCTCTGAATATCCAAATAGGCATAAATTTAGTCCAAGTCACTGACTGGCATTTTGTTTCAAACAATCCACCCTACATGACATATAAATGTCTAGTACAGTTTAAGATGGAAAATTGGCGAGGCCTATGAAGTCCACAATGGACCATGCCAACACTTTTTAACCACATAACTAACCTTTAATCCTGATTTTGCCCCAATTGTTCAAAACCTTGTTAACGTTTTATGACTCCTTATGTTTTTTAAAAATTTGTCAATCCACATTTATAGTGAAAGAAATGGATCAAAAGGAAAGAAAGAGGTTAAAGGTGTGGTTTTTCTCATTGAATGGAGAATAATAAATTTTGGGATTATTAGGCAATAGACCCATTTGGGTATCAATTAAGGTGAAATTTTGTTTACAAGTTTTTATATTATCATTACTACTTTTTCTTTTTTTTTATATTTGATTTTGTATATTAGGTCAGTATTTTTCACGAGTTTGAACGATAGGTGGGTTTTTTTATTGGGTTTTGTAATAATAAGTAAGGTATCTTTACTTTATATATAACATCTGTGACAATGTTCCCCTGTTGTGCACTATCTTTTTATTTATTGTTAGAATTCTATATGATTTCTTCTTCTGTACAAAGTAAAAATATTTGCACTAATTAAAAATATTTTTACATAATTTAAGTGCATTAATTTATAATTAAAATCTCAAGTTTTAATTTTAATTTTTTTATACTATAAAATTACTTTAAGCAATAAATTAAACTTAGTAATTCATCATTAGGGTAAATTTATGAATGAAAACTAATATACACTGAGCTATATTACAGGAAAAGCACAAAAAGTAAAGAAACTAGATCTAGATGAGTTTTATTCATTTAATGTGTTCCAGCTGGTAAAACATCTAGAGTATAAATTATAAAAAGCACTATGGTGGAAGGTGCCAGGCTAGAACCTAGCTAATGGAAAAAAAATCATTGAATAAGGATGATGATGTGAAAGACTTGACAAGTTCTGCAAAATAGGCATGCATATGTGGAGATTCTTGTTGAACATGAAGTGGATATTCCTGAGTTAATGGAAGAGGTGCACTACTTGCAATAAAGTAAGGTTGATCTTAAGGTGAATGAGGGAAATGGAGCTAATGTTGAGGTGAATGTTGAAAGTGAGGCTAATGTTGAAGTGAATGAAAGAGTTTATGTTCAAGTGAATGAGGGAGGTTCGAGTGAGATTCAGGTTGAGGTGAATGAAAAAGCTCAAATTGAGTTGAATGAGGAATATATCTTCAAGGTGAATGCAGGAAGTGAGACTAATGTTGAGGTGAATGAGGAAAGTGATATTCAAGTGAACGAGGGAAGCTTAGGTGAGGTTTAGACTGATGTGAATGACAAGACTCAAGTTATGTTCAATGAAAAAGTTATGTTTGATGTGAATACAGGAAGTAATGCTAATGTAAGGTGAATAAAGGAGTTGATATTCAAGTGAATGAGGGAAGTTCAGATGAGGTTTGGGTTAAGGTGAATCACAAGGCTCAAGTTGAGTTGAATGAGGAAGATGTGTTTAAGGTAGGTGTTAAAAACTTGGATGAGGTAGAGGAAGCTAATTTAAACTTTGATTTAGAGTTAGAAAAAGTAATTATAATGAAAATTTAGATCAAAATGTAATAGATAGTAAAGTTGTAAAGGAAAGTGAAAAAGAACAATAAAAGCACACGATTGCAAAAAGGAAAGGAGGCACTAATCTTAGTTAAGTGCTAACTACTAGTGAAGATTGGACATATGAAGATAGCGGATCTAATGATCTAAACAGTCCAAATATTTTTGAAACAGAGGAAGAATATGACAAATTAAAGCCTAAGTTTAAAAAATTTTCTGCCAAAAAGATGGTAAAGAAATCAAATTCAAAGTAGGACTTGACTTTATGGATAAGAGCAGTGCAAAGAATGTTATCCATTATTATAGACTTTGTTAAAAGAAACTAATTTGGACCAATAAAGTTAATAAGAAAAGATTAGTTGTGAGGTAAAAAAGAGGCTGCTCATATTACCTACGGATAAGTCTAGATACTCATAGAAAAATCTAACAAGTTAGAAGGCTAGATGATATCCATACTTATCCTAGGCAATTTAGAAACCCATAAGCAAAAATCAAGTTGCTAGGAGTGAAGTTTACGGCTACTGCGAGAGATAATCCAAATATTGACTATAAGACAATTTAAAGTGAAGCTAAAAAGGATTAGGGTGTCCATCTCTCCAAAAAGCAAGCATATAAGGCTAAAAGAAAAGTAATACAACTAGTGGATAATACTTTAGAGGACCCACATAAGAAGTTATGGAATTATGGGAAGAAATTACTTAAGAGTAATCAGGGTACTTCTATTGTCATTAGTGTGAATATGCCATCATTAGAAGTACTACTAACTTTTAAGAGATTGTATATTTGCTTTAAGGGTTGCAAAAAGGCCATTGTGCAATTTTGTAGGCGATTAATTTGCTTAAATGGCTATTTTTTAAAAGGGATGTACAAAGGGCAATTACTTATAACAATTAGGAAAAATGGAAACAATGGCATCTTTCTTATTGCCTTGCAGTGGTGGAGGCAGAATGCATAGATTTTTGGACATGATTTATGGAGATATTGATACAAGACATAGGATCTATTGCAGAGCATGGTTGGTCTTTCATATAGATTTTTGTTTATGTTTAGTTTAATACTATTTGAAACACTTGCAAGGAATTTCCCTAAAATATCAATCATTAACTTGCTGGCTTAGACTAATAAGTTGGATATGTATTTATCAAAAGTTCAAACATTGATTTAGGTTCATGTAATGCATTAACATTTGTATCTCTACTTAGTATTATACATGTTTTCATATTGGTTTCTTTCATATTCAACTTAATTAGTTGACCAATTTGAAATAACTACTAGTTTTATGCTTAAAAATTATGTTTGTAAGGGTTGGAAAAAGCTATTAGAGGACTACAAGAAGGGGTAGAGCATTGACTTTATGTGAAGCACCTCACTTTTAATTTCAAAAAAAAAATCCCTAGAAATAATGCGAAATGTGCTCTATGGAAGGTAGCTAAAGCAATCATTACTCTAAAATACGAGATGGCCATGGAAAAGCTTAAGAGGTTAGGTAATAAGGCTTAGAAGTATATGATAGAAGAATTTCACCCTTCACAATAGAGTCGATTTATTTTTTCAACTTATGGTAAATGCCACTTGTAAGTAAGCAAAATGTGTGAAGCCTTTAGTAGAATGATTCTTCAGTTCGAGGATAAACCTATAATACATTTAGTTGAAAAGATCAAACATTATTTAATGGAAAGATTCATTAATAATCGGAAAAGGGTGAAAAGATACAAAGGTACTTTATGTCCTAAAATTAAAAAAAAATAAAGGTCATAAAAAGAGAAAGTGATGAATAGACACTAAGATGGAATGGAGATGAAAATGTTCCTTATTTGAGGTTGAAAAAAGCCTAATAAATAAATTATGAATTTTATCAACATAAGTTATTTTTATAAGCTCTTGGACTTGACTATGATCCCATGTTGTCACTCAATGGCAGCAATGGCATGGTACAACTATAAGCCTGAGGACTATGTGAACAAATATTATAGATATACTGAAACAATTAATTTATTTTTAAGATGATTTCATTTACTTTATGATACTGATATTAACCATGTAAATTTTTCCTTTTGTAGTAAGGAGATATATATGAAATGCTACAAACATATCATTCATCCTATTAATGGATCAAAGCTATGGCCAAAGTCTAATACTGATCCAATTTAGTCACCAGTAAGGAGAAAACATCCTCAAAGGCCTAAAAAGATTAGAAAAAATGATCATGATGAGAAATAAAAGGACCTTGACAAGTTGTTAAGACATCATTCAACTTACAAGCGTGTAAGCCACAAACAATTTAGTTATAATGTCAAAAGTTACAAAGGGAAGGCAAAGGTAGATAGAGAGATACCAATTAGTAGTAATAAAGTATTATTAAAATCTAGGGATCAAGGTTCATTCATAACCATACAAGCTTTAAACTTTGTAGCAACAGCCAATGCAACACCAACCATAATACCAGATCAAGCAAGGCCAATGAAAAAAAAAGCCTTTCGAAAGAAAGGAAAGAAGCTTGACAATGTTGTTTGCGCACAATAATCCCAAACTATTAGCAAGGCAACCATTACTCAATGTTAGACTTAGCAATTATTATATATACTATATTTTGGAAGCCTATGCAATTGGCATATAGAATGTTTGATACTTTAAACCTCTGCAATACCTACAACAATTAACAATATGATTGTTTTGTGAGCCATAACAAATAGTGCTATTTTGTTGATGCTTTGGTAAGTACTATTTAGTATATCATTTGGTAAATGAACATAAATTAAATAAAAGTATTTGCAGATTATGAAGTTTTTTTTTTACCTTATTTTTGCTACATCAATTTCTTTTATTAGGTTTTGATGTATATTATAGAGAAATAAGGCTTTCGCCCATCTATGATTTTCTTCTATTTTTTTTAGCAACATATATAACTTATTGAAGCCTATATTTAGAAATAGAGAAATTTTTAATAGCAATAAAATTATAAATGTAGCCAACTATTCCTATGCATCTTTGAATTGTTTGTCCTCTAAAAACTTACATTCATACCCAAAGCTAGTGATATTAAGTTGGACAATAAGTTAGATAGTATGGTGACTTTGATAAAAATTTTAACCTTGGTGGGAAGTCCACCCTTTACATCAACTTCTTATTCACTTTAAAGACTAGAGCTTTTCTATGACAAGCACTATAGACCTTGTTATGTCTTTGTTAACTAGTCAACAATAAAAAAAAATTATTTCTAGAATAATCGATTCTGCAAATTAAAGTTGCAATACAAGAACATTATTCCAAACAATAAAATTAACATAACAGACAATTTAAAGCAACCTAGGAAAACAAAACACATAATTTGGGCCAACAAAAGTCACAATTTCATTCAAAAATATTGCATTAGGACATTCCTTTGCTATTGCCACTGCATTATAGAGCAAAGCACTTAATAAACTTCAATAAGAGAATGCATATTTTATAAAAACAGACCTTAAAGTACAAAACCCTTTACATTATACACGGGCCCTTACCTTTTATCACCCTATGCTATAACTTTCAGTAGCAGAAACAATGGCATCGTAATCACAAAACTAGTGAAACACAGGCCCGCTATATACAATTTCTACCTATCTTCTAATAGATCAATCTTTTTCAATAATTTTTTGATTATTTTCTTCTCGTGGTCCAATACCTCCTCGTCATGCCAAATGAAAATTTGCAATCATGTTTTCTATTGATATAGCCATAAAAACGATGCTTAGGGTTGTCATTAATCCACAATGAACTCATCACCGCCTTGTCCTTGTAGTAACAATGTTTCGAAGCTTTGCTTCTCAAGCTAGAAACTTCTAAACATTCAATTCCTCCACTTATATGTGCTGTAACAAATAAGAGTTGCAACAATAAACAATATGGATTTAATAATAACAACCCCAACTTAAATTGAAAAAAGCAAATAAGAGTTACTTGTATGATTGAAGTGTGATTGCCATGCTTGACATTTGTGTGTCATGTAAGATGGACTATTTGAAATTAAATAATAATTAGTGACTTGGACCAATTTTGCCTATTTTAATATTTAAAGGAGCAAAATAAAATAATCCTTTTAAGGGGACCAAATGTGATCAGTTTGAAAATTAGGAGATTAAAAATATAATTAAGCAAAAAAATTTATCAAACTTAATAGTACTAACTAAATAATATTTTAATGAAATAATCAGGATTAGTTTGTTACTTATTCGATGTAGGTCCTATCTTTAGGGATAGGGAATAATAGAAAAATAAAATAAGTATTCTTCAACAATGAGTTTACTCTGGTCGTGTGATAAGAGCATCTTATGCTTACAAGAAAGACGTGACATCTTATAAAAGGGTATTGCTCTTAAAGGAAATGAATCATTGTATTTTCTAGGAAATTCAAGAAGTGATTTTTTAAAAAAATATATAATTTTTAAAATTTAAAATTATAAAATTCATTAAAAAAATAAACAAATCCAAAATAAAAATATTTTTTAATTTTTTTAAAAAAAATTTTAAAAACAAAGGATCCGAATCTACTCTCAACACCTAGACTGGCTATGCCTATGTGCAAGCTATCTGTCATATTTTCTCATTCGTCTTGTTCTCATATTTTAATACCATTTTTATTCTTATATTCTGTTATATTTATAACGAAACATACTTAAATAGAATAAATTATAAAATTTTAAAATAAAAAATTCGTGTAATTTTCATTGAGTTAATCTCCTTTTTGGTTTGTATGAACTTTATTTTTTTCCTTTTACTTTTATCTTTATAAAATATTTTTATCAATTTTATCTATATAAACTTTCAATCTATCCAATTCTATCTTTAGAGAAATAAAATTGAGAAAATTAATCTTCATAAAATACTATCAAAAAATAAAATTGAATAATTTACTATTTCATAGGAATAAAATTAATATAACATATTTTATAAAAATGAAAATAAAAAATATGAATTTCTCAACTAAGTTTGCTCAATTTTCATTTATCTTAGATTATGTCAATGTGCGTTTCTTTCTTAAACTAAATGTGGGAATAACTTAATAAAATTTTTTAATTTAAATAACATTTAATATTTTTATTATATCTAAAATTTGATTTTTAATATATCCAATATTAAAAAAATGAGGGAGTAGGCTTTTCTCCCCCCCCCCCTGCTGTCAAGTCTCTGCAGCTTACTCAAGTTGAAGTCGTCCTTTTGGATGCTTAAGAAAAGTTATACTTTTTAATCAAACAAGAAGATAATCTCCAAGGGACAAAGCAAAAAGAGAGATTCCCTACTAACCTCACCCCTTTTTCTCAGAAGAACACAATTTTAAGTAACATATACAAATTAAAGTACCTTAGGGGTGCATGGAACGTAATGAAAGTGGGAAACTTTCACAGATTAATGGACCCACTACAAGACAAATTGGCGTCCTTGTATAAGAATAAAAAATTAAAGTTTGAGATAATAATTAAGTGATTGGACTATTATTACTATTGCTAGACATATAAAACAAACGAGATAGTTTTATACAGGTTTAGCTTGCACCGATTTTTACCTACGAGGACTTGTTCGTAAAAATCCGTGTTAAATGCAGGTTTCAGGGTATCGGCGCTGCGCTACATATAGTACGGGCTTACCTCCGGATAACCCATACTTTTTTAATATTTTTATTTATTATTTAATTTTATAATTTTTATTAAATTATATAGATAAAAAATTAAATTAAAGTATAAAAATTAAATTAAATTTATTAAAAAGTAATTGGATTGAATTTTTTTAATATATATTAAATTTAAATATAAAAAAATAATTAAAAAATATTTTTTTACCTACGTGCTTGACAGCACGAATTTTTGCAATGCGAGTTTCATGTTAAATTATTTATATTAGCCTGTGATCATCGTGGATTGTCCACATTGCCAATAATCATGGGCCCTATTTTATATGTTTAACTAATATTAATAATTATAATTTATAAAATTATAGATAATTTTTAATTTTTAGTAATATTTAATATTTTTTTAAAAAAATATTTATATATATATAATTTAATTTATAATTTATATATATATGTGCTTAATAATTTAAATATTTTTATCATTAAAATAATAATTTTGTAGATCTGCCTGTACATTTTTTCCTTTGGGAATGCAACATGGGAGGCAACTCCTTCAACACCTTGAGTAGTTCAACAACCCAGCCCGTGATTCAAGTTCTTGCGTTATTTAATTAAAAATACTATATCTATCGAAAAATTAAATTTAAAATTTTTATGTTTATTAAATTAAATTTTATAAATTCATTTTATTATTTTATATTTAATAATAAATTTTAATTTATATTCAATATATAATTTTAGATATTATTTTTAATACATATAACAATTCTAGATTTACTAAAATAGAAGTCTTTTCTTGCCAAAATAAATAAATAAACAACACATATTAAATATAGAAGCTATGAAGAGTTTGTTTGATAAGCAATTTTAAAAAAAAATTATTTCATCCTATTTTAATAAAAATAATTTCAATTTATTTATAAATAAAAAGTCTCTTATTTGGCAATTTTATTAAAAATATTAATTTCAATTCATTTATAAATAAATTATTTTATTTAAAATACATTAAAAATACATATAATTTAATTAAAAAATAAAATTTGATGGCATTATAATAAATATAATGTTAGAGAAAGAATAAATTTTGTATATAATATATTTTTTTATGCTAAATGAAATGAATTCTAGTAAAATGTTTATTAAATTAGATAAATTTAATAATAGTATAAATATAATTAAAATAAAATAAAATTTATTTTATTTAAAGTTAAATACTATTTTTAAAAAAATTAAAAATAAAATAAAATCCAATTTGCGGTGAGTGTCATTGACATGGAAAATTCAACTTTTTGAGAAGTTAAAAAATGAATATGTCATTTAGTTGGTAAAAAAATTGATAAATCAAGGGACGTTGGACTTTCTTTATGTGTAAAGTTATTTATCTACTTTAGGTATTAAAAAAAATTCTTGCAGAATTCAATACTTATTAATGCCAACTTAAAACCTTTAAATATTTTTGAAAAGGTCTATTAAAAATTAATTACAAAAATCATGATAGAAAAGATAAAATATAAAATACTTTTTTAAAAACTATAAACAATCAAAATTTATTATATTTCATTTTTTGGGTATTATAATTTTAAAGTGCATATTAATTATTTTGACAATATTTTATGTAAGGTTCGAAATTAAATCAATTAAAATATAAAAATTTAACTTTTATGAAGTATTAATTTTTTAATATTAATTAAATAATTTTAAACACTTCTTATAAAATTTATAAGAAAATTTATTTTATGAAAAGTTTAATTTCCTACATCAGCAAGAACATTCTTTCCTTTTGTGTAAATCAAACCATTCAAACGTAATTAACCTTGATTTTAGAGTTATTTATTTTATACAAGAAATAAATTCTTATGAAAAGTTAAACATTTAGAGAACTAAATTTTTTTTAGATTTTTTTATAAATGTTCAAAATTAATTGATTGACACTAAGAAATTAAAATTTTTCAAAAACTAACTTGTTGTGTTTTGATTAGCTTAACTTTAAATTTTTTAGAAAGTATTAGCAAAATGACTATTATATCTTTATAATTATATATAAAAAAGAAATAGTGATATATTTTAATTGTCTCTAGTTATTTTTTAAACTATATTTTTAATCTCTCTTTTTATCATAATTTTTTAATCAATGATTTTTTAATTTTTAATTTACTATAAAAATAAAATAAGTTTATAAAAAAATTAAAACATCTTTTATATATAGAGAGAGAGAGTGAGAGAGACACACGTGCGCGTATATATAGTGGGGGAAAGAGAGAGAGAGAGATTAAATTTAAATTCTATTTTATATATTTTATCTAATTCTAATCAATTTTATATAAATTTGATTGAATTAATTATTTATAATATTAATTATTGATTATATAAATATGGAATTAATTATTTCTATAAAATAGAATATAAATATTAGTTAAATAATTATTTCTATAAAATTTATATAAAATTGATTAGAAATATATAATCTTTATTTTTATTGTTGAATATTAAAATAATAAAGATAATGAATTTAAAATAATATAATAAATATAATTCTATTTGGGAATAAATTTCTATTATGATTATATTTATAATTTATATTTATTTTATATAATTTTATACAATATTCATTCTAATTATTATATAATTAATAAAAACTTTATATTTTATACACTCAATAATTATATTTGTATTTTATAACTAATAAATTATATTTATTATAATTTTTAAATTTTAAAAATTGGAGGTTAAAGTTGTCACTACTTAAATTAAATAGGGTTGATTTTGTATGTCTTTCTGTAAATGACATAAGAAGTTCTCATTGAGAGAAGCATAGATAAATGATTTTTTTATAATTTATAAATAGAATTTATTAAAAACTTTTGCTTCCTCAATTTTAAAAATAAATAGCCAACTAAGTAATTTAAAATTTTCTTATTTTTAGAAAGATATATTTCTCATCCTACTTCGAATTAATTAAATTAATCAAAGAGAAGTTGGAAGTTCAATAAACCTGCCTAGTATCACATCAATATTCAAAGCACGGGACAAACTACGCATTTTCAATGAGTGTGCAATTTGCAATGGGGTCCATGTCTTAATTATCAAAGAAAAGAAAGTTCAGCGTTTTGCGATCTTCTCAAAGACACGCTTTTTTTGTATCTTCTTTCCAATTAAAAAGAGAGTTTTGGGAAATAAAAACTCATGCCATGTATTTATAATACAATTTTGATTTGGCATTGTAATTTTTTTTTAAATTATGAGTTATAAAATTAAACGAAAATGTAAAAAAATTTATGAATTTTTTAAGTTTGGTGTAAATGACTGTGTTTGAACAACTTAAAAAAAGAGACCACTAATTTTTCAAAGGTCGCCTTTTGCACCACAGCAAGGCAGTGATGCAAAGCTTTGACATGTAAAAGGAAAAGGAGAACTCCTAAAAGGAAGAGTTTCAAACCACAGGCACAGGGCATAACCTAAGGCCATGCCCTAAGACATGCAACAGCTTCCCACTAACTACTTATATTTAAAGACCTTGCTTTTCTCTTTTTGGACCTATTTTCATTAGAAAATACTAACCGTAACCCCTGGAGTTGGAAATGCCTCGGATGGTTAGATCATTTTTCTCTAGTGGACTCCGGTATCTGCAGTCATATTAGACTTCCATCAACAGCTTTTCATTTATTTATATTTAAACCTCTTCCCACGCTTTTTTTTTTTTTTTTTCATTCTTAGGTTTTGAATTTAAAATTTTATTTAAAAAGACCCAACTTCCGGCCGTATAAATTAACAGGCATTAATCAGGTAATATGACCTTTTACTATGACCATTCTTGTTTTATATTAGAACTTTACTTTCAATGATTTTAAAGTATTATATAATTTGTAAACAATATTCATAAGTTTCAATAATATATAAATGTATATATTTATGGTAATTGTTAACCTTTATTTGTTAATTTTTACATTCATACGTGGAGGTTAGCAACCTCCACATTTTTATTTAAAAATTATATTATTAATATAATAATAAAATAATAAGATATTTAAATAAGTTTAATAGAGAGATATTAATTTAAAATATTTAAGTTAACTTTTCTCATTCTTTTTTACCTCTACAATAAATATACTTATTAATTAAAATAAGTGGTGGTGGAGACAAATTTATGATAATATCTTTTATTATTTTATAAAATTTAAGTTAATAGCATATTTTTTTTGTCCAAATAAAATAATAGAGCTACTAATCTTTACATATATATGTAAAGATCCTATACATACATATAGAGAACATATTAAGTAAGAGTAGTATTTTTATATAGGAAATGAGAACAATAAATAATAATTTTCAAATTTTGTATTGATAGTTAGGATTAAAACATTAATAAAGTTCATCTAATCACTTAAAATAATCATATAATTATTTAAAAAATATTACATAATTTTATATTTTGATTATGGCCGTTCCATATTAAATCTAATGATTATAATTCACCTTCATAATAAATATACTTATTAATTAAAGTAAGTGGTGATGGAGAGAAGTTTATAATAATATGTTTTATTATTTTATAATTTTTAAATTAATAGCATAATCTTTTCATCCAAATAAAATAATAGAGCTTCTAACTTTACATATGTATGTAAATGTTAGCTATCCCCAATCTCCTATACATACATATAGAGAACATATTAAGTGAAAGTAATATTTTTATATAGGAAGTGAGAAGAACAAATAGTAATTATCAAATTTTGCATTGATAGTTAGGATTAAAACATTGTTAAAGCTTAATAATCACTTAAAATGATTATATAATTACTTAAAAAATATTACATAACTTTATGTTTTGATTATGACCCTTCAATATTAAATCTAATTATTATAATTTACTCTTTTCGTTCTCACATAAAAATACTTCCCTCATTTAATAAAGAATATTAATGATTGAATTTATTATGAAGATGAGAGAAAATAAGTAGAGTTAATTTAAACATTTTAAGAGTATTTGACAATCAATTAATTTATCTACTTCTAACTAATTTAAGAGCATTTAACTGATTGATCAAGTAAAATAATTGTTTTAGATGTTCAATAAACAACTATTTTGATCATCTAATTGGTCCCCAATCAATCATCTTGAAAAAGTTAAAAAAATGAAATATTATTATTTAGCTAATTCTCAAAAGTTAGTTAAAGAGATAAAATTAGCTTTAAATTTTATAATTATATATATTTATTATTTTGTTCAAAATATCATGTAAAAAAGTTGAACACCCAAATCATAACATGTACAAGCAAAGCCTCAACTATGAAACTATTAATTATTTTTAATTATACATATAAATTTGATATATTAAAATATAATAGTTATTTATAAATAATAAATAATTTTTTATTTTTTATTAATCAAATTTATATTATAAAATTAATATGCATTAACAAAATAAATATTTCTCTATTATATGATTATTTAATGAAGTAAAATTCTTGCATTAGAAATAAAATTAATAAAATCAATTTACATATCTATATAATACATTTATATATAATAATTTTTCAATTCGGCATTCCATATAATTTTTAGAACATCACTTAAATAAAAAGGGGATCATTTAACATACAAAATATTGTAGATAGTATAATCATTTTTTATCAAGTCATGTTCTTTTTTAAAAATATGATGATAAAGAAGATATATATATATATATATATATATATATATATATATATATATATATATATATATATATAATATGAACATAGTATAACCATTATAATTTACATAAATAGTATGTTAAAACTTAATATAATATAGCATGATATGGATACCTAAATATATTTATTTTTAAAAAATAAATAATTATAATTATTTATTTCTTAAAAAAATTAGGTATGATAAATTATGATAATATACATTTTTAAGAATAGTTTAATAAATAATAAATTAGAATAATATATATTTTGGAAGATATTTTAATTTAATAAATAATATATAAATTTTGAAATTTTATTAAAATAAAAATAATATTCTTAAATAAATCATAACATATGTTCATATTTGTATATTTCATTTTACATATAAATAACTAATAATAAATAGTTAATTTTATCGAATATATTTATTTAAATAATTAATACTATCAACTTATTAAATTAATTAGTATAATCATTTTTAGCTAATTGATAATTAAATCAATTAACTACTAATAAAATCAATTCATTATCAAATAAAATTTTTTAATTAATATTGTTATGTTGAAATTATTTAAATATTTTTATTATTTTATTATATTAAATTAATAGTATAATTCTTTACCCAAATAAAAAGAATAAATATTACAATTCCCCATTATATATATATATATATATATATATATATATATATATATATATATATATATATATTCTCCTTACTTTGATGATACTCCACCTGATGCGTCAAACGGAGGTATATATTGGAATTTGGTAGCCCCGGAATAACTATCAATACAATAACAATACATGCACTTAATTTGTTCCAAAATATATTAAACCGTGACTTCTCAATGTTGCTTTTTCCTGATATTATTTTTTTTAGAAAAAGGAAAATTATAGATAACTAACATTAATTATTTTCTCTACGTATTATTATAAAATATTTAATTTACATTATAATTTATTATTCAACAGATAAATCTATCATCACATTTTTACTAAGATGCAAACGTTCCTAAAAATTTTCAACTGCGCTCCTTCTTTGAAGGCAAATGGAGGCTCCCATTTCCTGACATTATTATTAGCTCACTTGCAATATGGGGCCATTGCCTTTCATGCATGAGCCCACCAATGCCAAAGTAAACAAGATCAATCCAAGTAATTGGAGGACTGCATGCAAACCCTAATTCAAATATGAGTTATTTGATTTGTATAAGAAGTAATTCTGTATAAAAAATTAAATTTTTGAGTAAATAATTTTTATATTAATTTTTTGAAAAATAAATAAAGTTATTTAATTAATACATAAAGAGTAATATTTTTTAAGAAATAATTTTTTATATTTTATTTTGTTCAATTTTGAATATCTTAAGAAGTATTAATAAAATAATTACTACATCCTTAATATTATTATAATATAAATTAATAAAATTTAATAATTATTAATTAAATTTAATGAAATTTTTTTATCATTATATTCATAAATAATGCAAAAAATAAATTTACTTAGAAGGAAGATAAATAAATAACTTTTCATATTTTATAAGAATTAAAACTTCTTAAAAATTTTTATTTCCTATAATTTATTAAATAATAGTCAATTAAACAATATTTTTTTATTTTCCAAAAGGGCATTTCTACGGCACCCGAGGGGTTCTGAAACCCTGGGTGACATGGAATAATGGCAACCATTAGATGTTTAACATGTGATCCTAACCGCTTATACTAAAAATTATAATCTGATGGCATGGGAATATTGTGAAGAAGGCCCTGATGTGTCGGTATTAGCAGAATGACCCCAGATTTAGGAAAGAATGGTCCATAATTCATGCTGAGTGTGCATTGACATGGCAAGGGCTTAGGGTTGAGTGTGCATTGACATCGCATCCCATTGAGGAGCAGAAATCACAAGCCTTCATCGAAGCAGTCGCCCATAGATTGCAGCAAACGATCGAGGCTCCATTTGAGAGTTCGAAATCACAGGCCTATGTCGGAGCAGTCGTTGATGGATTGCAATGAACGATTGAGGTTCTTTTTTAGCAAGAGGTGAGAGGCAGAGCAAATGCATTGGAGGTTTGTGTGTGAAGTACCTTGACCATTGCAACACCATTGGCAGACGGATCTGAATCCATTGTTGGCCTTAACGATGATGAACTGAAGCTCATAGTATGATGGATCTCTCTCCCCTATCCGTTGAATCGACAATTCATCTTATGGTTTTTCCCCTAATATGCTTTGACTCATGTTTTTTTATTTCTTTATGGCATTTTCTACAATTGCTTAGGAAGTAGCTGGAATTTAGGTTGGAATTCAATCTCGTCTAAGGTAGAACGTCCAGTTTAATTGGAAGATATTCAGGTGCAATCAATTTTTCCCTTTCTGTTTCACGTCCGTTCGTGTGATCGACTAGCCTTCATCGTTGTTCATAGTATAAGTTACGAGAGTGTGACAGATTGAAGCAATGAGAATGAAATAGAATAGATAGACCATTAATGATGTAGGAGTAGATTCACTCATGGAAACTCCTCATGATATTAGAGGATGGAACTTTGATAGAGGAAAGTTGGATGAACATCAATTGCACAAGAAAACTAAATGAATTAATGCATGATGATGAATGAACTTAAGCAGAACGA
This sequence comes from Sindora glabra, assembly GCA_020226215.1. NCBI lineage: Eukaryota > Viridiplantae > Streptophyta > Magnoliopsida > Fabales > Fabaceae > Sindora > Sindora glabra. Next base: position 56,829,030 of record CM035233.1, read on the forward strand.
AGGATGGGGAAAAATATGTACATAAATCATTCATTCTTGGCATGATGTAAATACTGATCTATAGTTACAGTAATCTGAACCACTGCACGGTACCTGAGGTGTAGTAAATAGAGGAAGAGAGTAGTATAAGGAGTTCCTGGCAAGCAATGACCATGAATTACTTACCCTGAGATATCCTTTCAGCCGTTGGCAGAGGATTGAAAGCCTGTATTCTAACATTGTGATTCTACTGATTTGTGTTGCTGTTACATGTCTTATTGCAATTGCCGCTACCTTGTATATGATTACATTTCTTGTTGTATGCGAGGATAGATTTGATGCTTTATAGTGACCATTAGCTTAATATTAGCCTTCCATGTTGTTTAAGTTGAACATGTTATAGCTAGTTTATAGAAAAGAAAGACCAGAGACAGCAAAAAGAGGAAACTTGCCAAAGCTTATATTCAAAAGCATACTGAAGTATTCAATCTTAGTGCCATTATACATGCAGTACGAGATAATTAATGGAATAGTAAGTACAAGATAATTATGGGACTTATCCTTAAGGAAAAAAAATCAGACAGCCTATCTAAGAAAATAAAAAATCCAAAAAAGAAATATACAAAGCAAGCATATGGTAACTCACTCAATATATTTAGTTGTTTGAACTTTGAATCATATCTTCAACAAAACTATCTTTCAGCTTACTATTAAAAGAACTGTAGATATGTTAAAAGTTAAAAGCCAGCAGGTTATTTCCTCATGAACATAATTCTAATTACTTGACTTATTGAAACCAAATGTGAAGTTAAATTGCAGTCCGATGCATTTGATTGATAGTTATTAGCCATTTAACATTTAAAATCATATTAAATCAGGAGTACCTATGATTAGAAGGGTTTTACATTTGTGGCCTCTTATGTAAATGTATAATTTGCTTTATGGGGGAGTATAGTGTTGATGATGAACTGATGAAGGAAATTATTAGATAGGTGTAGATAATTATTCATGGCATTGTAGAACCGTAGTGAAGAGGGTATAATATTTTATGGCATTTCTTTTCTAGTGTGATTATACACTTTTATCTAGTTACAAAGTGATGTTGTTTACTTGCATAGTGTCTTGAAATGCAAAGACTACCTTAAAGTTGATATTATCAAAGAGTACACCATGAAGTCACAGAAATCATGAGATTTTGATGAAGATAATGGGGGCAAGGAGAATGCCAAGAAATTATAGAAATTAGAAGAAATGCCGGCTGGTGGCGTGATTGAAATTTGGAAAGTATGTTTCTATAAGATATACTTTTGTTTTATTTTGAATTGTAAAAAATACGATTTACTGGTTTGGCATCAAAGTAACAACTCTCTATACCAAAAGAAAGTAGTTACAGAACTTTAAATGTAAGATTATGTCCACAGTAGCCTTTTTTCTCTTTATTTTTCACTTTTTTTTATATACGTAAGATTATGTAAGAAACGGATCTCAACACTAGCCTTTTTTTTTCCTTTTTTTGCATGGTGATGATAAAATTATGATCATGAATTTGCTAATGGAGTCAGAGGTACATCCTGCAAATGAGGAATCCCTGAAAAGGAATATTGAGATATGTAGTTAGTAGCATATTTCTACCAATGGTTTGTATTTGCAAAACTCAATACCATTAGCCTTTTGCAGTGTTAATTGCGAATTCTATGATTTTTATGGAGAAATTTGTCTCAGTGGTTTTATGCCAAGAAAACAATGACCTTGTATTCTAGAAGGCCTTCAATCCAACGGTTATAGTGAGATGTTGAATAAACATCCATTTCCTATCTAGTACAATTCAGATGAATTTAGCCAGGTACTCTGTATCAGTGGTTACACACCAAGTACTTGTAGTACATGTAAACTTTTTTCCTAATATATTCAATGTGAAAGGCATTCCTCTAAAGCTTAAGAGTAGAGCATGGGTTTCTACTACAATTGGTTCTGAAGGAAGCTCAATTTTTGCCCTTAGATTCATTCTTCATAGAACATAGCATTTTTATGGAACCATACTAATACAAAGATATGAAGCAAATAAATTTATAGGTTTATTTTTTTATAAGAATTATGTTATCGTAGGTTTTCAATTTTTTTCTCAGAAAGTTAGTATAACTTTATAAAAATTAATCCTATGATTTTTCTACAAGATCATGGGGAATACGCATCAATGACTGAGAAGAATTTTATTTTTCTTTCAAGCATTTGGTCTTCATTCTATTAATATTCACCAATCAAGTTTGGTAATCTGTCTAGTTTGATTATTGGGCTATGTCAATAACCTTCCTAAAAAAATTTTAAAATGAATTTTGCAGTAATGGATTAAAGAAAAAAAGAAGACACTTTATAAGAGAAACAAACACAACCTTAAAGTTATCATGTCCTGTTTCAATTCCATATGTCCTTTGAAGTACCTGGGAAATGGGAAGTCTTGTAGGTGTCTTTAGGTGTTCAATACAGCAGAAACTTCTTAGTTCAGTGTTGAATAATCTTGTGTCATGATTTGGGGAAATCTGCACTCTGATTGAGATTCGGTTGATCCTATTGTTTTGGAGTTCTGGCTGAAACTTAGCTTGCATGGCAGAATGCTATGTTGCCATAAAGTCCTGGTGTAATGAATGTGAGTTTCAAATTTTCTCGATCTATGCCTTTATCACTCTGTGTTTGTGATGTTGATTATTTCATGTTATTTGTATGTATTTGAAATTTGGAATATTTGCTGTGATTATTATTTCAGATGGAAAAGTTTCTTTGAATACTAAGCCAGTTTTTGATGAAAGTGATGAATTGCACACTGAGAGACACTGCACTATCATGGAACTTGATATTGAATCTTCAAACATACAGTGAAAGGAGAACCCTCTACCTCCAACTGGGGCTTTAGAGTTTAATTCTATTGATGAAGCCTACAACTTTTACAATGTGTATGCAAACGAAAATGCTTTTGGCATCAGAGTAAGCAACTCATGGTTCAGATTAAAGAGAAAAGAGCGTTATAGGGCAAACCTTAGCTGCTGTAGTGCTGGTTTCAAGAAAAAGAGGGAAGCCAATAACACCTAAAACCTGAAACAAGAACTGGTTGTCCTGCAATGATAGTAATTAAGATGGTGGAGTCCCAAAGGTGGAGGATAGTTGAAGTTGAACTTCAACACAACCATCAAGTTAGTCTGCAGATCAAACGGTTTTACAAGTCTCATAAGGAAATGATCCTTGCAGCCAAAAACACTCAACCAACACCGGAGCCTATGTCAGAGATACACGTAATTAAACTGTATCGAACTTACATCATGGATGGTGCTCCAAACAGATATTTATATTTTAAAGAAAGACAGGATATCAATCTTAATAGTTCTAAGTATTAGATCTCAGAGAACGAGATGCGAATGTTATTTATAATTATTTTTGCCGTATGAAGTTAACCATTCCATATTTTTTTAACTTATTTGATATTGATGATGAAGGGCGACTAAGGAATGTGTTTTAGGCTGATTCCCGGTCAAGGCTTGCCCATAATTACTTTACAAACACTGTTTCTGTAGGCACAACTCGTTTGGCTAACAAATAGGGGGAAGTCTGATATCATTTATAGGCGTAAACCATCATGAACAATGTGTGCTTTTGGGCCAATCTGTTTTGCTGTATTAGTGCTCATTGGTGAAGTATTTTAGCCCATCCCAGTAAATATTCATTATTTTCGTTATAATTGTCATGGATAATGCATATTAATTATGATATATTACCAAATAATATGAAACAATTAAAAAGAAGAAGAACTTGCATTCATTATTAGTAATACATTAATAATAATAAATGATAATATTCGTCTAATGAACATCAAAATGGGAATGAACAATAATATTCATGAGCAATAAAGTCGTTGCATAAGTAGAAATCTTTGGTACGATTGAATGATAAATGGAGAATTACTAAGGAATAACTATTATCATCATTAAATGCGTATTGGAAACTAAAATCGATGAAACTACTCTGACCAATATTAATTTTTTTCTTTGGACTATAGCATTATAATTTGACAACATCAATAACTAGCATTTTGGAAAAAATGAGATAATTAACTATCACAATGCCGATAATAATATTAATAACAATAATAATATGTTAATATTAATTGAGTAGCAAGGGTTAAAAATAATCTTTAACATCCTTAACTACTAATAGAATAATGGGAGTAATACTGATGATGACAATGGCGATGATGATATGGAGAAAAAGACGAAAGCAATTCGAGTACATATAAATTAACTTTGTTTGTATGAGTTCTACTTTTTATATTCTAATTAATTTAGTTAAATATTACCATTTAGTTTAATTATTTAAATTTATTTTTTCATATATCTAAGGTTTGCATAAAATATAGGTAATTTTTTGGACATTTATTGTAAAATTCTTCAACTAAATCATAATACATTTATTAATTATTGTTTTAAATAACCATAATTTGATAATTTTTGAGGTGGTGTTTTTTTTCTTTGTACAATTGACATATTATTATAGTTTGAAAAAAAATTATAGTATATATATCTAAAATAAAACCTAAGATTTTACTCTTTATTTTTTTAATTCTCAACTTCACCATGGAAATAAATAAATGAATGAATCAACTATATTGCTTATAATTACTAGCTTAAGTTGTAATTTATATATATAATTAATGTAAATTAGTTTTATATTAATACTTGTACATACATCATTGTATCATAGAAACTGTTAAAAATTTCTCAACAACAATAGTACTTGTACGTACATCATTATCACCCATAATATCACTTGTTATATATAAATATATTTATATTATATATAGATATACATAAGGAAAGGTTTGGTCACGCCGGTATAAATTTAAATGGCTTATTCCTAGACTTATCAAAATGGATTAATCCAATCCTATCGACTTAACCAACCTTGCCAGGTTAACCCAATGGCCAAAAACTGTACATCGAGCCGATACCAGGCCGAGTTACTTTTTCATCAAATCGGGTTTAGATCGGGTTACTTGAATACTAGTCCCAGTACTAGTACCAAGCCCGGTCCCAAATCAATATTTACTAGGCAAGGTCAGGTGGGTTTTTATAATCCGTAACATTTTATTATTATTGCTCAAAAAGTTATTTTACTTATTTGTTTATTATTAACTTTACATCATTTATTTCATCAACTCTATTATTAATATTTATTAAATATAAGTATATTTTATTATTATCATGCATATAAATTATATATAAAAATAAATATATGTTATTAAATATATATTTAATAAAACAAGTAGATATTATTAAAATTCGATAAATATATGAATTTGAATTTAATATTATATACATTTAATAAAATAATTTAAATTTTATATTGATCAGGAATTTTATATTATATATTTACTTGATTTAAAACATGCATTATTTTATATTATACATACATGCAGATCAGATGATGGAAATTGTTACCAAAGACCTGACACTGGAAGGTTATATTCAAGATTGTGTACATGCAGAGATGTATTTTTCCTGTCCCTGGCTTTACCTCTATATTCGGACTTTGAAAACTTATTGGCAGTGTAGTAGCGGATGTTCTTTCTTGGACGTGAGGAATTAAGATACACCCTACCATTAAATTCCTCAAGATAACCAGAGACTGTCAGAGAGACTGTGTTGCTACTGCATATATCTGCTTCGCATTTTAAAGAAAGGGCAAATACCAATAGATCAAAATAACTTGTATAGGCTACTAATTGTTTGTCCATCTATTAATAACATTCCTAAAACTGAACAAGAGATATAGGAGGAACTCTTGCAATTGTTAAAAAGATACCGGGATTTTCCCCTAATAACAATGGTCCTCGTATCAATTCGGTGAATTTGCAGAAACTCGATCGAATGACGTTTGATATATCAATTCAAATGAAGCAACTTTCCATTTTACAGTGATCACCTAAGTTAGTGAGACTGAGCTTCCAGTAGGATGTTAGTGGCCACATTAACATCATTCCTAGCCTGCATTTTATGCTTGTCTAGCCGGGTTCCTATCAGAACCCATTGAAACAAGTGTAACAATAGAGTCATATGATGGTCATGAGGTTAACTACACTAGACCTAGGTAATTTCTCCAAAAATAATAGACATATCTAAAGGTTAGAATCTTTTGCAATCTATATATTCCCCCAGGAACTTAAGTCACATTTGACTACTTCACCAAAAAGGGCCAATGAATGTTCACAGAGAATACAATGCCATATATAAATGACACTACATATCCTACGTTAATGTATGAGTACAAATATGTATTGATTGTACAAAATCAAAAAGCGTAAGTGCACGATTACTTAAATTATGCAACTTAAATGATGAGATAATTAAATGTTGAAGAAAGACTTGCCTCTATCTGCTGAGTAGGATAGGAAGGAACATTTCCACAAAACATTCCTTGTTACTTCTACTGGTGGAATCCCCATAGACAGCAATAAAATCCGTGAGAATAATGATGCCATGAACTCCGAGCACTGCATCACAGGTCCACATTAGCACAGTCATGTGTTAATGAGAGTAACTTCCAAGTAATCAGATAATTGCAGACTCACAAACTACACTGTTCAGTCTTTGAAGACATCTATCATAGATAACATAAATATATACTACATTTATAACCTCCATCCTAGAAAAAATGAAAGTTAAAAGTTCAAATAAAAGATGACAGAGTGGAAAGGGAGACACAATAATCTAACCGGCAGTGCAATATTAACATCTATGTCTCCCTAATAGTTACATTTCCAAGGACTGGATAAATAAAAAGGCAATGAAAAACTAGGAGACAGATATACACCATCTGCAATCTTCGGCATAAATGCAAGTGCAGATACGAGGCTAACACTTAGGCTTCAGCTAGCATTTAGAATAAATATATCCAAGACTATTTAGTGCATCATAGATTAAGCCTTGAAAAATGGATGTTTACGGGCATGAAATGCATTACAGGAACACAGATTTTAACAGTTCCATGCCAGGTTTATCAGGATCAGTAAATATTAACAAAAGAAGACATTAATCCTACCTATATCTTGTAATGGAAAAGAAGCTAAGAATCTGACCCCGATAAAATGCAGCACCACTTTATGAGTTATGCCTGTACATGTATACATCAGAGAAGGTTCGTGCTTATTATTAAAGGGGTAGCAAACTACTAGAAATTTTGAACGTGCTAACAAGTAACTGCAAACTAGAGAAAGCTAACAGAAATCTCACAAATAAAAGATTACCTTTACTTTACGCATATAAAACATATTCATAAAGTATAAGGAATCAGCAAGGATGATGCCACATATCCTTGGTAAGATGGACCGTTTCCATGATGATAAAAGAAGTCACGTTAAATTGAACCAGCTTTCAACATCAGAGTCATTTGTACACATAAAAGAAGGTACAATATATCACTGCATCTATGACAAGTAATTAGATGCTATCTATGTCTGGCTAGCATCCCAGGAACTCTAAAAAAAATTTCAAGAAGGAAAAGGAACCTGGTAACTGAACCATAATGACACTAATGAAAATAATTAAAAAATTTGTAACTTTGCATTGCAACAAACCAAGACACTGATATGAAATCAAGCAACCAAATAGGTTGAGAAAGAAATTTAGTGCACATGAGTTAGGCCCTAATGGTTGTGGGCACACATCCTTGGAAGAACTTGAATTAAAAGAAGCTAAGAACAATTTCATTTCATGTAACTATAATGCAAAATAGCATCCAACATAATGTTTGGACATTGAAGAACAGAACAATTGAAGAGAGCATCCAACACCCCATTATTCATCGCATGGAAATGAAGAACAGCCTTGATACATCAAAATAGATAAGCCATACAAACTAAGGATAGAGGCTAGAATGAGGGAGGGCTGCAAAAATACTATGCTAGTGTATCTATTCCTGTTGCATAGACCCAACACCAGAGAGTGCCATCAGTTAAACCAATCTGAGTAAGGGGTGCATAGTTACTTGATTGCAGTGTTTGGAAAGGATGCTACACAGAGATTAAGCAGAGCTGATTTTAGGCCACAAAAAACCAGCATATATGCAAGGTTGGACTATGTCTTTTCAGAAACAAATAGAGCAAACAAGTACTCACATATTCATTCTTGGTCTCAGCTAGAGTTGGACAATAATCCTGCTCCATGGATTGGACCACCAACATCTAATAATAACATAGTAAAAACACATAAATGTCCTCTGTATTCTAGTGTATAATGCATAGAACTTAATTTATGAATAAAGGAGTCTAATTATGTTAATAAAGGAGTTAATTTATGAATAAAAGAGTCTAATTATGTCAATGAGAAGCTTATGAGTAATACCTTGTTATCCACTACTTTGTCTTCTATTATACCATCATTTTCAGACGCAGATGATGTACCATGTTCCTCATAACTTGAATTACTAACAATTAGAGGACATCTACGAATATTGTGACCCGTAGATCGGTATTTAGTGCACTTCTTCCTCATGCATGCTTTTGCTGGGGCACCTTTAGTCTTCACCCTTGAAAGGTCCTTCACAGCAACTTCTACATAAGGCTTTTAGGATTGAGGGCATTTTAATCCAAGCTCACGTTGCCTCCTGAACTTTGCTGTCAAATTTGAAATGTTTTCCATCGCTTCTTAGAATGATTCAGCACTCTGGGAAGTAAAATAACATATCCGATTTATGCTAGCTACCAAAGCTGCATATCGTAATCGAACAAGCCTTTCCGCAGCATCACTGCTGCCCCCGCTTGCAACTAAATCAATGGATTTGCAGCCCTTGGTCCACCTATTGCAAACCAAACTTGCCGGTAGTGATTGAATATGCTCGTGTTTCATTACACAAAGGATATGGGAGCATGGTATTCCCTGTGACTCATAGTGGGAACATAAGCACATGAAAATCTTCACATTTCTATAATAATGCACCTGCCACTGCCGCTGTAGTTGATGGTAATCACTCACTTCATAAGTGATTGTTGTATTCTTAATGTCACGAGGTGTTCCAATCAAAGCAATCATGTCATTTAATTGAACCTTAAACTTCTTAAAAATTTCTCTTGTGTATACTGCCGCTGCACTGCTTTCAATACTATGCAATGGGGAAGTCATGACTGGTACACCATACGACAATGCAAAATCCGCACTTAACTCATTGTTGCGATAGTAGGACAAAGCCTGCTCAAAGTGGTGGAGGAACTCGATTAGGCTATCTTTGGCTTCCACATAATTCTTTATAAATGAATTTATACCTTCACACATTGAAGTGGTGCGTATCCCTGCAAAGAATTTTCCCCTCAACCACGCAGTAGCCCACATTTGACGTCTTTTATATATTTTATCCACCCATTTATGGTCACGAACATTATACTTTACTAATAGTTTCTCCCATTTCATCTTCCATTGCTCTATGCTCAAGTTGGCATATATGCAATTCTTAAACTCCTCAGAGAAGCCTTCTTGCTTTATATTCATTTTTGCATTTTTATGCAAGTGCCATGCACACAATCTATGTGTGGATTCGAGAAGTATTTGTTAGGAATTTGGATTATTACATGCAGTAAAATTTTAAAATTTTGATCCGAATTCTACCTAGGATCCATGCAAAAAGCATAAATCAATGATTAGGGTTTTACCTATTAGGCACTCGTATTTCTACTGATCAAAACTTGAGAGCGGATGAATCAAACGTCAGCCGGATAGTACAGCGTCTCTACGATATCCACATGGAATGAACAACGACCTCTCACCCTTCACGAATCTGCTAGAATGCGTTTTTCTCTCTAGGAATTAGGATTAGATGTTTTCTGAGTAATTTAGGATTTATATGGAAGTTTTTGGGCGTATCATCCATGTGCTACCCTCAAGTTCCTTTTTATAAAACTTAAGTAAGCCACAATCCTAATCCTACTAAGATAATGCTTTTAAAATTCTAATTACACTTAACAACTCATCTTATCCTTATCCTAGAGATAATGGGGAGAAATAGGACTTATCTATTAATTATCTAATATTAGATAATAATATTATCTCATAATATAAATATCTTAATTATTAGATAATTGCATATAGTTATTAAATATTAAAATAATATTATCTTATAATATATTTATCTAATATCTGATAAAGTAATTATTTGATATTACTTTAATATCAAATAATATCACATAATATATATATATATATATATATATATATATATATTGCGTGAATAACACATTATTATTCTTAATAATATATATATATATATATATATGCACGAAAATAAGTCCAATTAATTAGATATTAATATAATTAAAGTCTAATTAATTATTATCTTATTCCTACTTCTTTTGTGTGACCTTATATGTTCTTACTACGTTGACAATGACTCATTATTGAGCCTTAGACAGTGAGCGATATCTAGCAATACATCACTGCCACTATAGTAGTAAGAATGTTTGTGATTCGACATCCACCTAATACATGATCAACGTTTTGCATCATAATCCCTTTTGTAATAATATCCAAATTGAACTGGAGGTATGGAATGTGTCATCCTCGTCAATGTTCAATTTATATTTCTTGATACTGAGTAGACTTAAAATAAATGATTAATATCACATATTAATTTAATTGAGTATAGCCATGTATTTCTAAGTCTCACCCAATCAAGGGATCCAAGGATATTTCTCTTTTATACAAGAGTAATAAAATTTCATCTACATCATTCACTTCCCTCTGCACGATTTATGATACACTCAATCAATGCCCTACTTGTCATCCTGATTAAATGTGACATAGGACAATATTAAAGTGAGTAATTCCTCATGTAGGGAACCGTAGTAACTTCAGATCAAAGGTTTATGTGTATTTGTGATGATATGAGAATAACTTATGACACGTCTATTCATGTAATATTCTCATAGTGGGTCAGTCCAATACATTGTTCACTAGTAATGTACTCATGTATTGACTTGATATCATATATCCATGATTCGTAATCATCAGTCACTATACATGCTAGTCTCGATGTATTATTACTATCCTTTTCGTAATAATACTTAACTAAGGGCATTTTAGGAACAACGAAGCTATTCCAAGGATAATTATATTAAGTTACAAATCGTGCAGAATAATAATAAAATTATGAGAACAAAATATAATAATTAAATTGCCTAAAATAAAATATAATACATTATGTATTATTTCAATCATCTATATGATTGGTTCCTAGGACACACACCAACAATATTTCCTTTATAGCCTTCCTCATAGCCTTATCCCCATCTGTCACAACAGCAATTGGCTTCTTCTATCCCATGCCTTCCAATAAAGCCTCTAGCACCCATTTGTAGGTATCAATTGTTTCATCTACAAGTAGGCTACAAGCAAACACAGTTGTCATATTATGGTGATTCACTCTAGAGAATATCACTAGTGGCTTGTTATATTTATTTCTCTTGTATGTCGTGTCAAAAGCTAGGACATCGCTAAAAATTTTGTAGTCCAATCAGCTAATCCCATCACACCAAAACAAATTTCCTAATCGACCATCGCTGTTAGTTGTGAACTTCACAAACATCATTGGATCATTATTGGTCTTTGCTTCCAAGTAGCAAAGTGCAACAATGGCATCACCATCAGCCACTAACAATCATTTTTGCTTATTCAAATAATTGTATAAATCCTTCCTACAAAAACCAACGCTTGCAGGACTTCTTGATTGCTCGCACATATATCCTATAATATGTGAAGTTTTCACACCATATGACTGCATAGAATCCACTTGCGTAACATCTGCCTCATTCAATAATCGATGGCATGAGATCAAATGGACATGCTTGGAAGGGGCTAGGTCATGATTATGATCCACACATATTTTCACCACTTTCCATTTACTTGTCTTCTTGTCAAGCTTGACTCGAAAACAAGCTTGGCAATTACTTCTTGTCAATGGCCTAGGCTCCCGCACCCTATCAACCCTGTTTAGATGTTCTTAGCTCTAGTGCCTTCTCTCGAGCAAACAAATTGACGCCATAACATGCCACCTTGACTATCATGCCCACAATCATCCTTTCTTATACCAAAACCAACGCACTTTGCATACTTCATGTACCATTCCATTGCTACTTCATGTGTGTCAAATTCTAATTGCATTATATCACTACTGGTTAGATGCATCTTCTCATTCTCCTCATCCCTATTGGAGTAATCGTTCTTGACCTCATTCCCTTTGCTACTACTGCCAACAACCCTACCATGCAACTACTCTTCTGATTGCCCATAGTTATCTATGTCATATGCTTCCACATAATCAGCATCCATCTTCTGCATGTAAAGGGTGTCAATAACACAAATAGTTAGGAAAGGACTGACACAAAACTTAATAGCATAGGTAAGTTTACCAAACATAAAATATATAACAAAGCTTGACTATTTTGATTGCATCATATTTCACCACTTTTTAAGTGTTGCAATCTACCCAGGCTGTTTAATATGGTTTGCCCAGGGACATTTTACATTGGCACAGCATTTGGACAAGTAACTTGACATTTTAAAGTGTTTTACATTTCATAGTATGTAGGATTTACCTCTGTCCTCCATTTTTAAGTTAGCTCACTCAGCATGCATTATTATTTCACAAACTACTACTTAAAACAACTAAACAGCTTTAACTATAATCACCTGGCCATATGACAATCTATTTAGCAACAACTCATTTTGCAGGTTTAAATTTTTACTGGAGTGACACTCACACAATATTATATCTTTAGCGTATGCATGTCCTTGACAAAGGTGCAGCTCAAATATTTTACATACACGTTTACATTCCTAAACAACTATATAGGGAGAAAGGTGTGGTGCAGGCTACCAAAATAGACCTAAGATTAATTACAAATGGAATAACACTAAGGATTGTACCGTTTGCACTTCTACTGGGTACTGGGTCAATAGCTTGGCTAATGAAACTATTTCACTGCGTGCACTAACTTTATATACTGCATATTTGACACGGAATCCTCCATATAGGACCAATATTCAAGGCACTAGCTAAAGCAAAAAATGTTAGGACAATGACAACTCAATTTCAAGTAATCCATAACCTGTGAAGACTGAGGCAACCAGCGTGTAACTCATGGATATACCGAGGAAGACAAAGGTGTCATTGTCAAATTAGAAGTGCACAGCTCAACTTCAAAAGCAGAGAAGAACTTTGGGTGAGTTTACATGTGGTTTAATTTTCCTACGCCCTAAATTTAAGTATTACCCCTTTAGCTATTGATGGTCTTCCTTCATATTGAAAGTTTGACCCAAAAACACTAGGCATTGCGTTATCTGACTATCTCATTGCTCTTATCTAATGGGTATCAGATCAATAAAATACCTAACTTCCTTGTTGGACTAACAAAGCTTCTTTTACACTAGTAGACAGCATACAAGTGTTTCCTACAAAGGAAAAAAGGAAACCATGATTGATTAATAAATTCCAGTCCACACTACATACATCAAAACGTCAGCAAGCATCTGTGTGTAATCCCATGCTGGCCAACTCAAACATTATTCCAAGGATCATTGTGCCATCGTGTGTACTAACCTGGAGACTACCGGTGACAATGTGGGTTGCTAGGTTGACACCTTACTCTGCTCGTCACGTACTCACAAGGGCTTCACAGAAGTCGGCAATCTACCACAGCAAATTTCGATTCTCAGCACCACATCCCCACTGCATTGTTACCTCAAGGCGAAAATAATGTTCTTCAGCTCTGGAACTAGCCACTGTATTGTTTGTTTCTGTACTGGCATTTGTTTCCTCCTTTCCTGCTGCAGTTTTGTTTCTTTCTCTGAAGAGAGAAATCTGACTTGAGGCTAGCCAAGTCCTGTTGCTGACCTGGCTAGGTTTGAAGCTGACTGAGCATGGTAGATAGCTTCTGCAATTGGTCACTTGGGGAAATTACTAATTTTGCACATTAATTAAGCGAATTTTCATATAACACAATTTATGACAATTTCTGAAGTGTGCCAATTGTTTTCTGCCTAATGCCCTGGGTTCTTAAACCCTTGATTACTAAAAGACACAATAGATATCACCTTTTCAAAAAATAATATTTCTCATGGCATTAAAGCGAGCCTAAAGACTTCTAAAAAATACAGTCCGTTGGTCCTCCGCTGCTTAAAGTACAAGACTTTTATTACATGCTGAGTATCCCCGTATGTACTGGCCTGTAGGATCTAGGTTGGTCCGCTCCAGATTTTTTTCTTCTTTTGGAAAAATTTTAGAGGGTATCCCCCCCCATGCATGCAGATGATATTAAAACCTAGACCCACGCCCTGCTTGGGATTTGACCCTGATAAATAATTCCTCGATAGTTATGGGCTCTTGGTAAAATATGTGAATATCTGATTATGATACAATCTAATTGCTAATATATTATTATATAATATATTAAATTTAATTTTAAAATAAAAAATTAATATATAATTAAATTTAATGAAATATCAAATTATTTATCAGTATATTAATAGCGTACCATAACTTTTCCTAATCTTTGATGGTATTATTATCCGCAACGTTGAGAACTTTTTAGTTTCTTCTTATCTTAGAAAAGAAACAACAACACCAACAACAACAAATTACGAAACGTGAGACCATGTTTAGCGTGTAAATTTGTTGAAAGATTTTAAATGACTGAAATCATAATAAAATGGATTTTTCTTATTAAATATTTAGTTTATATGTAGTGTTACCACAGCCATATTTAATAAACCCATTAATTTGTTCAATTTTCTTTTTCTTTCTATAATTTAAATTGCATTATTGGATAAAAATTAAAAAAAAATACTTATTTCTTATTATTATCATTATTACTATTACAATTATCTCTGTTAAAATTACAAACAATAGTATAATCATATTCCCTGGTGGATAAATCAAATAACAAAAAAAAATATAATTAATGAAATTTCATTTTTCCAGGGAACCAAACAGTTTTAAAAAAATAAAAATTTTCTTTTTCTTTATCTTTTCATTCCATCCTTACAAATTAACTCGAGCCCCACTGAGCATATTATCAGTGATCTTTTAAAAGGTTCCCAGTAACGTATACATATTCCTTGACTAGATAATAAAAATTATCAAAATCAACACAAGAGATTGAAAAATGGAAAATTATAATGAGATCAATGGGCTTCCAAAGCATATTAAGTAATTAATTAAATTCATTCATTAATTATGATTTATTTGGGACAATCATCGAAACCAATCTATTGGTTCTATTTGCTCTTACATACTCTTCTCTTTGGCTTGTTTTGCCTAGAGCTCAGCGGAGGGGGCAGCTTGGTTTATCTTTTAGATTAGGTGACATTGTCCTTTCAAAAATAATTGAAAATATTTATTAAACTTCTTATTCTTCTTCTTCTTAAAGTAATGGTACTATTTCAGCTCCCCCTATTCACACTTTATATACAAATAATATAATTAATAATATTACAATTAGTTCCATTAATTCAAAATATAAAAGGCTGGATTTAAATATGTTTTGAACACAAAAATGAATGATTGTAAAGTAGATTTTGCAACTTTTTTATTATAATTTTATGCGTTAAAGATAAAATTTGAAATTAAGTTTCAAGTACAATTTAAGAATTGTTATTAAATATAAAATGATATGATAAATTTATAAAACTCAATCTAATGATTATATAAAGTTTGAAACTCAATTTCAGATCTTAATTTGTGTACTTATGGCATTTTTTTTTAATTTCAAACTATGTTAAATAATTGTACGCTCCATCTAATTAAAATATCCCATGGAACTTCCCAGATTGGGGCACAGTCAATTTAGACTAATTACCAATTCATTTGGACTTTCTGGGCCTTTTTTGAAAATGTAATACATCCTATAACCCAGGAGTACCGAACCCCTATTAGGCCCACTTCATTTGCTTCTTCCGCAGGTAATTTATTGTCAAGCATATGACTATTAAATCCACCTAGATTTAGCTCAAATTTTTATCAAAAGAAAAATGAAAAAGAATTTAGCTCACTTGGCTTGGATGGAAGGATTTTCAATTGAGATTTTAAATTTTAATTGTAATGATAACACGTTCATATAAAACTAATTTTACAATGCTTGAAAATAAGTATGGATTATAACTTTTCCAAGAAGTCACATGAAATACATGACTAGACATATTTAGGGACAAATGTAATTATTTGCCGATTTATTAAGAAATTTTAATTATAATGTAACCAGTCTCAGTTTTCTAATTTCTTTATATACTCCACCTCTCAGGCAAAGAATATGTATAACTTTCATAAATAATTACTAACTTGATCATCAAGAAATTTATCAGGATTTGAATTTCAATAATTTCATATTCTTATATATAAATCCCTAACGGTTACAAAATTTTCACGTCATATAATTTATTTTTACTAGCTGTAAAAGAATTATTTCTTGAACTTAAATTATATACTACTTCCTTGTCAAAATTCCAGGTCATCGGTAAACGCATGTGTTATATGCATAATTATATAATATATAATTATCAAGGAAGTTATGCATAATATTGGTGCTAGATTCCTTGCACTCCTCTTTTTTTTTTCAACTAATAAAGAATTTTTCTTTACTAAAAATATTTAATTCAAATAGTATTTGATTTTCTTTAAAAGTTTTTTACTTTTTTCTAAATTCAAATTTAAATATTTGATCTTTGTGTATATATATTTAGCTACTATTAACAAAAGAAAGAAAGGGAAATCTCTCTCTTTTTTCCCGGTTTGGAATAAGAAAATGTTGCAATCCATTGATTGATGATATCTGACTTTAATCTTAACGGTATTTGTCTAAAATCACTAACTCAACCATGGGCTTATGATGTTTAATGTCTTGCACAGCCGATGATATGGAGTTTTCAAATGTTGAGTATGTTCATGCATCCTGTCTGAGTGATAAGTGCTCAGTAAACAACGAGATTCATCGAATTATACATCCCATAATTTAGAAAAAAAATAATTTTTAAATACCTTCATGACTCTTTTTAGCAATTAATTGATTATATTAATAATTAATTAAATTAATTAATTAATAATTGAACTATTTAATTTGATTAGCCGATAGTATTAATTATTTATATAAAAATATTTGATAAAATAATCATTTATTCTTAATAATTTATATATAAAATGAAGTATAAAAGTATGTATATATTTTATGATTTATTTGGATATTCTTTTACTTTAATAATATTTTCTATTACAATATATTATTTATTATATTATTTTTTAAAAAATTATATCATTTTAATTTATTATACTTATTTGATTTTTCCTTTAAAAAATTAATAATTATAGTTTTCTAGTTAAAAATACTTATAATATTTTGATAGATTCAATAATTATTAAAGTTTATTTATAACCATTTTAATATTAAATTTAAAATCCACAAGTTCATCATTAAAAATATTAATGAATTACACTTTTTTTTGGTAAATGGAGGAGTGGTTAAATTATTGAATACATATGCACAATAAATTACATATTTTAGATATAAAGATATATTTTTATGTGTAATATATATTATTCTTTAATTCAAAAGATACCATTTAACACAAAATTAATAATTTTCTTAATATATTTTCAATTATTCTCTATGAAATTAGATATATATATATTCTCTTCTTTTTTATACAATTTGATAAAAATATAATTATATTCATTTAAATTTTTTATTATTGTGTAAATATTTTAATATAATTTATTGTAGTTCTTTAATTTTTTTAAAATAAATAATTATAATTTATTATATCTATTAAATTTTTCTCTAAGTAATAAATCAATATAATTTTGTATTTTCTAATTTATCAAGGATGGAAATGTAAAAAAATTTACAGTTATAGGTAAAAATATTTTTTTCTTATATTAAATACAAATCAATAATTTTAAAATTATTATTTTTTAATTTTTTCAAAATAATTATTTGAGGATTAATAAATTAATTAAAATAATCATTTATTAAATATTTAAATTAATTAATTAACTTAGTTAAATAATTAAAAATATTTAAATGAGTTAAAAATCAATCAAAAAGTTATTTGATAAGTATTTTATTATATATATATATGAAAATATTTAAAATAGTCGATTAACTCATGATCGGTTAGCCCAACTTAAAGGCATTCATTTAATCCATCCAACGAAGTCAACACACCAGCTGCAATACATCTTATCCCTCAAGTGTAATGGGTCATTAATTAATTGGGTTTTGTTTGATTGGCCCAAATTTTAACTAATTTTGGGACATGTCGCCTACATTTAGTTTACCTAAATCTTAGCTATCAAAGTCATGAAGATTCCATAACGCTTTGACATAGTTAAAGCCTATAACTAGTGGCAATCAATACCATGATGGGCTCTTCCAGGTTTAAGCACAAATGAAGCATAATTAAGCCTATGAAAAATTTAAGGTATGTATGTTACATTTGGCATCTATCTACTCTTACTATTATTCTACCCAAACAACAATTGATTTAAACATCTAAATTTACCGGATGAATCACTTCCGATGTATACATTTATTTATTTATTTATTTTTATTGTGTAGGCCGCCTCATTCCATTGGACCGAATATCAAAATTCTTCACAAGTTCGTGACTCAATTCTATGCAACATTCACTTCAAAATGTGTGTAATATTATTGAGATTAAAGTGAATGCCTTTTGTTGATCAATCTTTAAGAAAATACTTTTTTTATTTAAAGGATTTAAATTTAATTTATTATTTATATAAATTAATTTTACATTATTATTCATTTATGTATTGTTATAAAAATTAAAAATTATTAAAACTTCTTTACTTGTATTAAAAATTCTTAATTATTATTATTATTATTTTTTATTTATATACTTCTCACTCGTTGGTAATAAAAAATTTGATAATAAATAGTAAATCAAATCTAAATTCTTATGAGTTCGGTCAAATTTTATCGTTGGTATAAAAATTCTTTACGACCAAGATCAAATGGGAATTAATTTTTATTATTATGCATCAAAATAACAATTTTTAATATTAAAATCTAGAATATATGATTAGTCTTATATCATCTTTTATTGTGCCAGAATATGCCATTCGCAAATTCAAATTTGTTGGCATTTGATCAAAATCCACAGAATACGGTAAGATCGAGATGCGTATACAGCGACATGTTGCCGTTTGGTTACCGCTTCCCAGAACACCCCAAAAGATCATGTCACTGTTTGTAACTCTCATCTCATGTTTCTTGCCCTTGCCCTTCCTCTGCCATGCTCCATTGATTTTTAATTGTGTTGGTCCAATCCAATGCTTCATTAAAAATTTGGAGACATTAGAACATTATTTAAAGCCTCAATAACATGATCCAATTAAATGCAGTTTTTTTAAAATAAAATAATTTAAAAATTAATCAGAAAATGTAAACTACACATGCCAATTTGCGAGCTCATGCAGATTGATTACGAAGCAAAATGAACTTTGATTTTTGTTGATCGTTTAAATTACGAGCCCATACAAACTAATTCGTATGGACACAAAATGCATTTGGATTTGTCCCATCCATTCTACATCCCTACTCCCTCCTCCTTCACACAAAAGGGTTTCAATTTTCACAATAATCATCATAATCAACATTTTAATAGCAAAACTTCTAAAATAGAAATGACTTTTTTCTAAAACTACGACTACTTTGCAATTATTAAAGATAATTGAAATTTTCACATTTAAAAAAAATCTGTCCATAATAGCTAAGTTCTACCCTAATCTTATTTGCTCCTTTTGTTTAAAGTTGAGGTAGTGAAAATAAATCTATGGGTTGTTTGGTAGGTAGAAAATTACGTGAGAAGTATAATTTTTTAAGAAATAAGAAATAAGTGAATTGTTTAATTCGTTACTAACTATCAACATACAAGAAATAAAACTTTTAAAGAAGTTCTATTCTTCGTAAGGCAATTAAAATTGCTTATCTATTAAAGAAAAAAATCCTATGTTATTTATGGGTAGAAATACAAATTTACCCTTGCTAAATTTGATCAATAACTATGTTACCATTCTATCTTTGCATTTAGTTTGAATATATACATGTCATCTTAAATTTTTTATAATTTCATTTAATTTTTAGAATAAGTTAAAAAATAAATTAGAAATTTAAAAAATTATGATTGAAAGAAATAATAGAACATGGTTTCAAAAAAAGAGAGAACATCAATAAAAATTTATTGATATTTCTATTTTTGTACTATAATTTTATTTTTTTTTAAATGATAAAAGTAATAATTCATTTAATACATATACACAAAAACTAAAGTTTGAATCTCATATATGAAAAGGAATAAATTCTTTAATGCAATAACAAGTACTACTACACCAATAAAGCACTAGTTTGATTATACTTCCTAACAAGTTCAAAAAACCAAACAAAATATAGGTAACTAATTCATAAGTAATGTCAATTCTTTAATATCAATTGAACAACTTTAAGCACTTCTTATAAAAATCATAAAAGAATTTAATTCATGATAAATTTAAAAGTTAAATTGATCTTTTTCTCATTATAGTTTACAATTTTTCTGATTCAACTACCTAGACTTTAAAAATTTTGAATTAGGTACTTATAGTTTACTATCATTTGTAATTGCACACTTATTGTTAGCTAAACCTAATTTCCAATAAAAAATTGTAGATGTGTCTAACGAAGAATTGAGTTGGCACTTTTTTATTTCGTCTTGGACAATAGCCTCACACACATTCTATGCATTGTACAAAAAGTTCTTCCTCCCCATTCCATTTTACCATTGCAGGTTAAGAGTTGGTGAAGAACATGGTCAAGTGCTTAGTGTCCTTGTGAAGTATGGAGATTGCAACTCTAACTTGTCTCTCATTTCATTTTATATTTATTGGCTTTGATTTCTAAACTAAAATTATAAGATATTCTTGTTCATATGGGAACAAAACTTCCATGCTATACCGGAGATACAATAATTGCAGTAAATAAGTTAGATTCTATGGATTTTACATTTGGACATATAAAATTTGGGTTATTTGCAACCAAGGTCTAGATAAATATTTTTAATTAATTTGATGCGCATCATTTCGTATCAAGATTAATATCAAAGTTACTCAAAACTATAATAAATGGCAAGTCTAAATTATACCCAAAGAAATAAAAACCAATTGACTAAAATAGAAATTAAATAGATGGGGGATTTATAAATGTAATTAAATAAATTGAATTCAATGATTGAAGATAGAATTGAAAGAAAGAAAGTGCAATTAACAAAATTATTAGTACAAAGGATGTTCTTCCCTTTAATTAGTTGGCTTATTGTTAACAACTCCTACAAAATTACTCTAATTTAATTAATTAGTTCAGGAATACCCTAATAACACTTCTAATATTCCTTAATTAATTAACCTAAGTCGAATACTTAGATTAATTCCTTATTATTCAAGCCCAACACCCAAATAATAACATTAAGATTTAGAAAATAGTTAAAATTGAATTAATAATTCAACCCAATATTAAATGATAAGTTTAGATCTTAATTCTCTTTGAATCTTTGATGATGATTAATTTAACCCAGCATCAAACACCTAGCACCTAATTGTTACTCATAAAATAGTTGATTACAATCTAGCATCATAATCAATCATTTAGCAATATATCACAATCAAACAATCAATTAAAAGGCTTCAATTAGCAAATCATCCTAAGCAATCATAAATTTAAAAGAGTACAGAATTAGAGGATAATCAAACAACCCATTAGGAAGTTATATTTCTCTTAATTTGTGAGATAATGGCCAACCAAACAACCCATTAACTTTCTACTTCCTAGGAAATAGAATTTCCTATGCTATTGAGGCGAACCAAATAATCTCTTAAAGGATAATCAAATCACAAGTTAGAGTAGAAGATAAATTGTCAAAGCCAAATCGAATTAAGGTTGAAAATCTTCTAAGCTAATTGAAAAAGTTGGTTGAAAATCTCCAGGCTAATTGAAAAAGTTTAGTCATTCATGATAGAATATAAAGAAAACTAAAAGAAGAAAAGTTATTGTTTAGAGTTGTATGTTTGCCTTTAGAGGAACAAAATCCTTAAATCTAATTTTTTAAACTACAAAACCTATTGGACCCAGTAAATATATCTCATAGAATTATAAAGAATGAGGCTTTATTAACTTCAAAAGCTCATGGTTTAATTTACAATTTAATCTACAAATAATATTTTATTATAATAATTTTTGTAGGTTAGATTCCAACTCATGTTTAACCATCAAAATAATATAATTTTACTGAACCTCAAATATGAAAATTTTTAGGTTGGATCTTAGGTAACTTTGAGTACTAATTTTATCTTAATTAGATATTTGAAATTCTAGATATAATCCAAAAATCAAGACTAATCTAGTTGAATAGAAATAGAGTATAAACTTCACAATTATTTTAGACCCTCCAAACGTTTGAATTGGATTTCAACCAAAATATAAAAATTTTAGAACTTCCTCTTAGATTTTCAACAATAAAGATTACTTAATTTCAACCATCAAAACTCAAATTATAATTGAAAACTTGAAACAATATAGAAATCTAATATTAACTGCATAATTTGAAAATATTGAAAAATTATCACTATAACAATATCAATTTTATAAAATTAAGTATACGTAACACACTTAGAAGCATTAAATATAAGTAAAGAAGATAGATAAAATCTTGTATATCGTACGTCTTGCTACTACCTTTGGCAAGGAATTCATTTCCTCTATCAATTATAGTAGGGATATTGTCGAAATTACTACCAACAGAAAAAAAACTCATCAATTGAGTTTATGATAAGAATGGGGTATACTAAAATATCCATATTATATGTTGCTATTAAGTTCTACATCATTCTTTTATTTTATAATTGATTTAGTCTTGATTAGGTGTGATCATTAGTCGGTTAAGGACAATTAAAATTATTTTTTAAATCGACCGATCTTAACCAAAAAGTATTTTTTTTTCAACCGATCAAACCCAATTGCATAACTTTAACTAAATTTAACTGACTTTAACTAAAATTTTGGTTTAGGTCAGTTAAATTCAATTTACAGTGGTTTAAAAATCTATTTTTTAATGCCTAAACAGATTGATTTAAATGTTAAAATTAATTTATAAATATATATTAATATCATAATTCTATTAATATAACTATAATAAAAAGTAATTAAGTATTAAATTAATAAATGATTAATAAAATTTTAAATAAAAAAATTAATATAAATTTTGATTAGTGTTGATTAAATTCGATTAATTGCGGGTGTTTAAAAGTTTACACCCACA
The DNA here is from genome assembly GCA_020226215.1 of Sindora glabra. NCBI lineage: Eukaryota > Viridiplantae > Streptophyta > Magnoliopsida > Fabales > Fabaceae > Sindora > Sindora glabra. The sequence continues at coordinate 56,852,393 of CM035233.1, forward strand.
ATTAACCAACCAGCCAAAATTTATAATTTTTTTTTCTGTTTTTAACCGATAATAATATATTAACCACTCTTAACTAACTAATATTGGATTCGGTCGGTTAGTTAAGAGTGATTTAAATAATTTTGATCGCCCCTGGTCTTGATTACTATTGGAAACCAAACTAGTTTATGGCTGAGATTGATGGATGAACAGAGCATCAATGCGAAGTCGGGAGACAAAACGATTGTCATTAAAGGATCCGATGATGTGGCTATTAAGTTTATTTTCGCAGGATCTGAGTTCTTTGCAATTGTTGCCGTGACATTGAAAAGTGGAGAACGAATAGTGGTGTGAGGGAAAATGATATGCCAGGCGAAAATAAAAATGAGGGAAAATGAGTAATTTCCAATGGTTTCCAGCCAAATCTGCACTTACGTGAACACAAGAGAAGAGTTGCATAAATTGCTATCCAAGCTAAAAAAAATAAAAATAGAGTCAAGTCAGCTTTCCATCGCACACACCAGCAATTTTTGGATGGAAATTTAGTTTAGTTAACGGTAAGTATAAAATTACAAATGAAAATAAATTATAAATACTCAGTTCAAAAATTTGAAAGTATAAGTAGCTGAATTAAAAAAAATTATAAACTATGGATAACATAATATTAATTTAACGTGAATCTAACTTCCCGCAAATGAACCAAACCACTTCTTATCTTGTCAAGATAAACAAGCTTGACTTTAAATCCACTAATTAGAAGTTGGAAGTTGAATAAACCTGCCTAGTATCAATCCCATCAATAATCAGAGCACTTTTCAAACTAAGTGTGCAATTTGCATTGGGGTCCATGTCTTAATTATCAAATTAAAGAAAGTTCAGCGTTGTAATGTCTTCTCAAAGGCATGCGTTCATTGTGGACAAATTTTAAGTTACTCCAAAGTAAGGCACTATATCTTCTTTGTAGGAAAAAAGCTTTTTTGGCAAATTAAAACTCAAGCCGTGTATTTATAATACAATTTTGATTTAGTAGTGCAACATATACTTATTTTTATTTGAAATTATGGGTTCAAATACTATAAAAATATGCGAAAATGTAAATTTTTATGAATTTATCAAGTTTGATGTAAATAATTGTTTAAAGTTTAAACCGAATTTTAAAAAAAGACCACTAATACTCCAGCAATAAAAATAAGGATAAATTACATCAATTTCTTTCAAGTTTGGTTTAATTAGATTAATACCGTTCATTTTTTAGAATTATATACTTTCTTTGTTTTAAAGTATGATGAAATTAAATTTTTAATTATATAATTTTTTATTTAATGTCATTTCTCATGATTAGAAGACTATTCTTCTATTATTTTATGTACAAATATTACAATATAATCATATTAAAGAAAGAGTGTGCTTTTATTCTTAAAAATATATATTTGTATATAAAAATATAAAAAATAATCTTGCAATTATGAAGAATAAAATTAAAAAAGAATAACAGAATAAAAATATAATATCGTTATAATTCATAATAATAAAAATGTTTTGACAGGTATATATATATATTAATAGATATATCAAATATAACTAGGCCTGATCTTAAAAATAAGTAAAACAAATTTTGTAATGCTTAAAAATAAGTAGTATGGATTGTAATTTCTAACAGGTTCATTCACCTCTTGAAGAAGTCACATGAAATATATAAAGTATATGATGAGACAAATTTTGTTACAATTGTAATTATTTGATAATTTTATTAAGAAAGTTCGATTATAATATAATCATTCGCTTGACTATCCTATTCATATATTCCACCGGTCCCCCTGTTATGCAAAGAAAGATATGTAACATCTTCTACAAAGAATGGCCATTGGAAAATTTATCAGGATTTAAACTTTGATAATTTCAACTTCTTATTTATAAATCCTTAGCAATCATGAACTTACCATGTCGTCTAATATATCCTCACCAACTGTAAATATATATATATATATATATATATATATATATATATATATATATATATATATATATATATATAATATTTCTTGAACTTAAATTACTGATTATTTCTCTATCAAAATTCTAGATCATGGGTAAATGGCATAATAATAATAATAATAATAATAATAATAATAATAATAATAATAATAATTACTTTGAAGTGAGTTATGTTAATAATAATGCTGGATCTCAGCACTCCTCTTTTTACCAATTAATAAAGAAAATGTTGCTATCCATTAATTAATGTTTAAAATCACGACCTCAACCCATGAGCTTATGATGTACAATGTCTTCTGGCGATATGGAGTTTCCGTATCTGCATCCTGCAGATGTCTTCCAATTGAGATCTTTCACCGAATCGTATGAAATAATTGACCACAAGAATGTAACTGGTCAGTGGGGTAGTGAACCCAAAAAAAAAAAAATTCATTGTTGCGTTGCTATTGAAAATTAATTATTATTTTAATATAAAAATTATTAAATATATTATATTTTTAATTTAGTAATTTTATTTTCATAAAAATAATTATTTTTTGTCAAAAAATATATTTTTTTATTAAATTGGATTATTAAATTAAAAAATAATACACTAAATAAAATTTATATAAAAATAGCATTGAATTTTCACTTTTAATATAATGTTAGAAGTTTTTTCATGGTTGACTTAGTATTAAATTATTACCTTATTTTAAGAAGGAAAAATTATATTTTATCTATTTGTACATTCACCTTTTTTTACTTAATTTTTTTATAATTTTAAGTGTTACAATTTATTTATAAGTGCTTTCAACCATTAATATATTGCCCACTCAATTATTTTCAACTTAAAATCATATGCATTTGTATATAATTTTTACTTGTCCAAAATTTGATTCACTTGTTATACATTGAGTATAATATATCAGCAATAATTTTTTTTAAAAACGCTCTTCTCCTACTTGTTGGGCTTCATTTTCATGCTACTTACTTATTGTTTTAGTCGTGCAATTTCAAGATAGAAGAATCTGTTAAATTCTAGGAGAATTGCTAGTCCAAGTTCAGCATGAGAAGCTCAAATAATTCCTTAAGGATAGTGATCTATATCACGCCTTATACTACACAACTAATTTTCTCAACAATCTCAATGAATTATTTTTCAAGTGCATTTTTAGAGATAATATCTTTACAGATAACCTTTCAAAAATAAATTTTCATTTATTGTGTTTGCAATTTATATGATGTAATTTTTCTAACTATTCTTTTCATTTATGCCTATTATTTGAAATGTAGAACATTATAATCCATCATAGAATAGTCATGACTCAATTTTCTTAATTATTTATAAATGAGATTACATAGATAAATTCAAAGCATGACTTTAATATATTTCTTGGTATGGGTGGTGATGTTCATGCCAACTTCCAATGGTCATGAGCACTTCCAATGTAAGACTTATGGACTTATATAACTAAGTACTTTGTTCAATTTTACTCTGACATTAAGATTTTGTTATTATTGACAATTAGTATATTGGTGTTATATATTTGTTGTACTATTGAACTATGAGTCATAGTTTAAAGGAAATGATAATCTAATTGTTTATTTATTTAATTTCAATTTTTTTGAAAATTGCATTGTTTAAAAATTTGTTGTCATTAGGAAATATTTTTTCTATATATGTGAACTTCACTATCTAGTAACTTAGTATGTTTAGTTTTTATTAGTAATACACTATACAAGTGTGGAAGAAAAAAAATAAAATTAGCATTTTAATAGTTCTTGATTTCATGTTTAACTTAAATCCTCTATGAGAATTTATATTATACTTTTGAACTTTGAAATAAATTTAAATTCCTTTTATCTAAGGTTTTGTGGATTACTTGAAATCTTTTATTGAGATCTTGAATGGCATATTCGTGGGATCATAAACATTAGCTAATTAGTGTTTATGGATTTAATGAAACTTATTTTTCTAATTTTGAAGGTGAAGATATTTATGCATAACAAACAAGCTCATGTAAGCTCATGTTAACATATTTATTTATTATTTTATTCACTTAATGTGTTTGAATAGGTCTTATCTCAATTCTATGTATGTCATCAATAAACATTTAGCCAATATTATTAGTGTTCATAAATTCATTATGCATGTCACTTATAAATAGGATACCTTATAAGAAAATAGGAAAAATGCCTTATAAATTGTAAAAAGTTATACACCTAATTTACAATATTTGAAAGTATGGGGATGTCCAGCTAAAGTTTTATTATTTAAACCTAAGAAATGAAAAATAGGATAAAAAATATTTGATTGTATGTTTATGAGATATGCAACTAATAATTCTATATATAAAAGTGATGTCCTTGATTGCAATACAATAATAGAGATAATGAATGCTGAGTTCTTTAAATACATTTATCTACTACGTGATAAAATTTATCAAGCAACAAAGACTTTAAATGCATATTTGACTAATTTAAAATTGATTGATGAAGTTTTGAGAAGAAGTAAAAGATAAAAAAAAAACTTCTTTTTGAAATGATTTTTATATGTTTATTATTGAAAATGATCCTCAAACATACTTTGAAGCAAAACTTTTGAGAAAGCAATCAAAATAAATCAAAATAAAATTTGAATCAATTTCACAAAATCAAACTTAAGAACTAGTATACTTACCTCCCAAAGCAAAATCAATAAGTTGCAAATGGATATTTAAAAAAATATATTTTTTAATGGTTCAATTGAAAAATATAAAGCTTGATTAGTGTTAAAAAGTTTTGCACAAAAACAAAATAGTGATTACTTTTACACTTTTGCACCAGTAACAATGATTTTTTCAATTCATACTTTGTTTGTTTTTACTTCTATTTTTAAATTAATCATACATCAAATGGATGTAAAAATTATTTTTTTAAATGAAGAAATTTATCTAGTACAACTTGAAAATTATGAGGTTGCAAGGTAAGAATATAAGGTTTGTAAATTGAAAAGAAATCTTTGTATGGCTTAAAACAAGCACTTAAATAGTGGCATGAGAAATTTGATCAAATCTTAATAAATAATAATTTTCATATGTTGAAATGAATAAAAGTGTATACACAAAATACAAAAACAATGAATGTGTTATTCTTAGCTTATATGTGGATGATATTCTTATTTTTAGCATTGATTTTCTTATTTGGCATGAAAATAAATCCTTTTTCACTTAAAATTTTGACATGAAAGACATTAATGAACCTAATATTATTTTACGTATTAGAATCATAAGGAAAGACAATGACATTATGTTAATTTAACAATATTATGTACAAAAACTTCTTAAGAAATTTAGGTATCTAGAGAGAAAGCCTATGGATACTTGTTATGATGCTAATACTCGAGTAAAGAAAAATTTAAGGAATTCAATAAATTAATGAAAGTATGCTTAAATTATTGAGAGTTTGATGTATTTAATGAATTTTCTAGAGCTAACATAGCATATAATGTGTGCATATTGAGTAGTTATATCCATAATCCGAACTAAGATCACTGAAATGTACTAGTAAGAATAATGAAATATTTAAAAGGTACTATAAACTATAGTATTCTATATAGTGGATTTTCCATTGTATTAGAAGGATATAGCGATGCTAACTAGATTTTTAATTTAAATGAGATAAAACCCATTAGTAGTTTTGTATTCATCCTTGATTGTGGTGTAGTGGCTTGAAAATTATTCAAGCAAATAATTATAACCAAATTCACCATGGAGTCAGAGTTTATAGTTTTTAAGATGGTTAAAAATGAAGTTAAGTGAATAACAAATTTCTTATTTGATATATTACTAGGTACGAAATTAAAACTTTCGGTATCTATACATTGTGATTATCAATTAGCAATAGCCATTATAAAGAATAAAGTTTTCAATGGCAAAAATCAACATATTAAATTGAGACATAATACTATGAAGCAATTGCTTAAAGATGGAATAATTTCTATAAATCATGTAAAATTAGAAAGGAATTGGGTCAATCATTTGATAAAATCCTTAGTAGAAAATAATAATTAATGTATTAAAGGGAATAAGACTAAAGCTACTTCAAAAAATTAACATTGATGATAACTTAATCTATGTGATTGACGATCTTATGAAGTAGGTTCATATGGATAATAACAAGTTAATGTTAGTTCTGAAAGGACTATAATTAATTTTATGTGTCCTTCCCATGGTGAATGTGATTAATGCTTTAAAACTACAAATTATATGTGAGGAAGAGCTTGGCTCTTGCTGAATTTTATAGCCCTTATGGGTGGTATATTTAATTGCAATGTACACATGATGGACTTACTTATATGAGTGTGGAGTGGGGTCACTTCTATAAGATACTAGCAAGATCTTTAGAACACTCATGAACTACTAGGTACTACTGCTATTTTACAATAAGAGATTATTAGTTCATAGGAACTAAATATATTCATTGGTAACTTTGTAAATTATATCTTTCTCTATAGATTTGGTTCATAATCTATAAGATACTAAATCGGTAATTTGCATTTATTTGAGAACTTAGTAAGGATTCTTTACCTATTTCTTTGTTTTCTTTTATAAGTCTTTTAAAATATATGGGAAATTGTTGTATATTAATTAGTATTTCAAAAGATTAAGTCATATATTGGGCAAGCTAAGCCTGAAGAGAAAGATTATATATGAGACTTCTCTTTTATGTAAAGTGATAAAGAAAGAAAGTGGTAGGCTCGTATGCATGAGGTGGGCCAAAGTCAATATAAAATGGTAGATTTGCCACTCTGTGCACGAATAACACGTAAGGTCAGGTTTAAGCATATTTTTGCAAAATTAAAATTAAAATAATTTTTATTTTTACAAAATATGATGCTTATATAAGAAACTAAATTTTAGTTCAAGTAAAATTTGAAATTAACAGATTCTAATAGCCACATTTCCAATGACTATATTTTCAATGGTTATTTTTTAACAACTATATTTTTTAGCTTATAAATAGTATACTATTCCTCTTACTTTACACAACTCATATATTAATAATCATTTTTTTAAAAATACTCTTCTCCTACTTGTTGGATTTCATTTTCTTATTGCATGCCTTTTGTTCTAGTTATGCAATTTCAGGATAGAAAAGTCCATTAAATTATGGGGGAAATGGCCAATTTAAGCGTTGTATGGGAGGCTTAGATAATTCCTAAAGGATAGTGATTTATATTATGCTTTAGATTGCATAGCTAATTTTCTTAACATCACTTTGATACTCATTTAAAACTAAGTTACCTTACAAAAATTCTAGTTCTGTTGAAAATTTGTTTTCTACAATTTAATCTATAATTAATGAATAATGGAGGTCAAATAATTTTTTTAAGTAAATTAATTATAAGTGAGAATTAAACTGAGTCAAAATTTGAATAAATAAATATTATATGTAATGCATATATTTTTTGTTAATTTTTTTTATAGAATTTAGTTTAAATAATTAAAGTATTAATAATTAAAAGTATAAGTGAATAAATTATAACACTTAAAATTATAAATAAATTAAACAAAAAATATAAAATTATTGTAGTAAAGTGTAATTTTTTCTTTTAAAAATGACAGGTTAAAGATAATGGAAGGTCAACTCATGATGAATTAAAAATTAGAGAGCTTTTAAATTATAAGTATTTTTCCTACTCTCTCTCCTTTGCAGGTAAAAAAAATCATGTAATGAATATTATTGAGGTTAAAAATGATACTTTTTATTGATCAATCATTAAGAAAGTATTTTTTTAGTTAAAATAGGTTAATTTATAAGTTTGGTGAAATTTATTGTTAATATGAATGGAAATTAATGTCTATTGTTATGCATCAATTATTTTTTATTTCTATTATTAAAATCTAGAATATGAGTATTTTTCTATTATGCAAGTTAATTTTAATATATATTAAATAAATTTTAATATATATAAATTGATTTTATTGATAAATTATGAATTATTAAATTAAATATCTTTTATTTCAAGAAAATATGATGTAGAATGTGAAGAGAATTCAGTGAATAGAAAACTCAGTATTCTTTTTCTTTTTTTTTTTTGGCCTTGAAAACTCAGTATTCCGAAATTCAATTTTGTTGGCTTTTGATCAAAACGACAAAAACCCTTAGAACACGGTAAGGTCGAGATGCTTCTACAGCGACACATTGCCGTTTGTTTACCACAACACTCCAAAACATTAAGACACCGTCTTTTGTCCTTTACCTTCGTATTATTCCTTTTTTTTTTTTTTTTTCTGCCCCAATCCTATCTCCATCTTCTCCATTTGAAAAAGAATTCAAATCCCACTAAAACTCCTTTTTCCGATTCGAATATCGGACGCAAAACCCCAAACAAATTATTTAGGGGGCAAGACTTTTGTGCCATCCTAGAAATCAGAACAGATCTATTTTAAATAGTAAAATGTACGAATAAAATTATGAAATTTTATATGAATAATATCATTTTATATAATTTATATCATATAAAAAAAGATTATATATAATTATTCATATTAATTTTTACAAAAATTTGTAATTTTATTTATAAAACTTACGATCAGAATAAATTTACCTCCACTTTCACTAGTATATGCTAAACTTGATCTTGTTTAAATCCTTTTTGTTAAGTCATATTTAGTGAGTTACTTAACCCGCAAAATTTTTTGCACAAAAAATTAACTCAGCGATAAGAAATAATACCAAATTTCTTTATTTTTTTTATATACCTGAACGGGCCGGGAGCCCAAAGAACGTAGCAGTACCAAATTTCTTTTAATTGATGAATGAATGAGCCGGTAAATTCTTATGTAAATAAAATATATTAAACTATTAATTATTTAATATAAATATTATAATCTTAATTATTTTTTAAAAACTATCCATTAACAATATAGGATAGATGGTGGACTAAAATAATCATAATAAAATATAGTTTTAATTATTATATTTTATCCATAATCAATAGAAAAAAAATGCCGCCGGATATAATAATTGTAAATAATGTATTAAATTTCAATTTATAGATAGTTTATCATTTAAAAAATTATTTTATATATCCTAATATATTATGTTGTATATAAGACCAGCTTACATGATTATTGGTTGATTTATTCGTTTAAAGAAGTTAAAAAATTATTTATATTGAATTTAAGAAATATATAAAATCCAACGCCGAAATAAGTTTTGTTACAGATTGTGAGTATGCAACGTGTGAGATCATCCCCTCATACATTACAATATTTAAAAAAAAAAAAAGAGAGAGAACGGTGAGTATTAAACAACTCATGGACGTTGTACAATAGTTAATTTAAAAAATTGTATAAGTGATTTATCACTACAATAATTTTTTTGGCGAAAAAACCTAATTGCAATTTTTACGGCTTTAACCTTTGGGAAGAAATAAAGCTTCACTTCATTCTCCTTTTTATATTGAAAAAATATATATTTTTGATTCATAAAAGAATCGGTTGAGTCAATTTACTTTTTTTTATTATTATGAAAAGGCAAATGCTAATAATAACCTTAAAAATATTATTAAGTATTAAATACATATCCAATTAATTAGATTAAACATTTTATTTTTTGTTAATATAATAAATATAATATAATTAATAATAAAATTATACTTATTATTTTATTTCTATTTTAATTGAATATTTAATATATTATTATATTATATTATATTACTAAAAATATAAATAAAGTATTTAATTTGATTAGTTAAAAATGTGCATTTAATACCTAATAACAATTCTAAAAGCTATTATTAGCGTTTATTTGAAAAAGATAGAGACAAGCAGATAAATAATAGGAAGTGCAGCATTTTTAGAAGCATGGGTTATATATTAATAGATCAGCTCCAACTATAACATGGGTTGAGAAAAGCAAAATATCAATTTTATAAAATTTATATATATTAAAAATTATATTTTTAATCTTCGATTTATTATAAATTATAATTAATTTTGTATTAATATTTAAAACACGCATTATAATTAGAATAGTAATAGTAATAGTAATTTCTCGGGGCCAACAGTCAACGGCTTTGAGATAAGTCCATTTCTTGTTTCACACTGACTGAAGCTCTCAAGTTTGGGCCAAATAGTAAGCCCATCTAGTTGCTCCCGACAACTCGGTAAGCGTGCAGATTTTTTTTTTTTAATTTTCATTTTCATTAAATACCTATTTACTTTCTCTTGAGGGCACCAAAATCCTTATCAAGAAAAAAAAGCCCTTTTTAAAAATTTGGGAACCGAACGGTAATTATATTTATAATAGAAAATAAAAATGACGAGTGATTTAATAGATACATGATTTTAGATTTAAAGCTAATACATTAAAAAAATTCAAAGACAATATCAAATTTTACGAGTAAGAGTATATTAAAGGTTTAAATACAATTTTGGTAGTTAAAAATATAATTTATGAGATTTTTGTTCCTTAATTTAAAATAATATATTTGAATTTCCTAGATCTTAAAATGGGGTAATTTTGATTCCCTTTTTTATTTTTATCGATTTTTTTCAATTTTTTATTACTCTTATTTGATATATGAGTTTCATTGTATTTTTTTTAATAAACCGTTTTTTAAAACTTCTATAAATAATTAACTCTTAAAATATTCAAATATTTGTATATAATTTATTAATTTTATTCAAAAATTTTAAAATTAAAAAATCTTTCATATTTATATTGAAATTATTTTGGATTAATATAAATAAAAAATTAAATATAAATATTTCTATAACAAAAAATAACTAAAATTATATTAATTTAATATTTAAAATAATTAAAATATTTTATTTTAAATTAAATGAATCAAAATAGTATAAATTATATTTTATTAAATGAATCAAAATAGTATAAATTATATTTTATTAAATGAATCAAAATAGTATAAATTATATTTTAGAAGGTAAAAATTAGTTTTAACACTAAATTTTTAACATGGATTTTGAGATTGAAGTCATTAGGGATGCGAGAGTGCGACAAGTGTCCATGAAGCAATGGGAGAGGATCCAGTTTGGTCCCCGTGATAGGGAGCCAAAGTAGCCGGCCAAATTTCCATCTCCTATTCCAACAAAAAATGAGGTATGAGATGAGAGTCCATTTCAACACTTGGCCTACCACTAGTACCAAATCAAAGTAAGAAAAAGGTCATTTTCCTTGTTTGGGATAGCCACCTCTAGTTTTTCCACTTGGCTACGGGGCTCCCATTTTTACTCTTTTTTTTAATCACTTGGCTCATTTTAATAGACATTTGAGGAAATAGAGAGAGAGAGAGAGAGAGAGGGGTGGGGAACAATCTTACCCCTTCCTGGCTTGCATCACTAAAACTTAAATGGGACCATATTCTTACCTCAATTTATAATGTATGCAAGTAAATGGAGGTGAACATAGACATCTTGTGCTCCTTTTCATCTCTCTAGTGTCTTTAAAGCCCTTTGAAAGTGTGTGTGCAAGTGAAAGAGAAAGATGGCGACATAAAAGAATATTATTCTCACTATACACTTTGTATATGAATGGCATTAATCCCTTTGAAAATTGATCTACTTTCACACACATTTTTGTGCGTGGAAAATACAATATTCTTTATTTATGTCAATAAATAAAAAGAATTTTAAGTTATTCTTTAAGTTTGAAATTATGGATGAATTACATTCATATTTTTGAAATTTTAATCAAATCCAACTAGTGTTGCTATACTTTCAAAAATACACACTAATATCTATTATTTTTTTCTAAACAAAGAAAGTCAACAAAGTTCAAAACTTTCAAAAAAATATAGAAATAGGATAAATCAGGATATATTTTTTATAATAAAAGAATTAATTTTCTATTAAGAGCATTTGACTCAAAAAACATCGACGTCTCTTGAAAGTTTTGCATCTTCCGCTTCAGGATTCAATTCTTGATCCTCGTATACATGCGCTTACTAGTTTAACCACTTTTACTATCACAAAAAAAATCATTTTTCTCTGAATAAAGAAAGTTCACATAGTTCAAAACTTTATAAAAAATAAAAATAAGATAAATTGGGATGTATTTTTACAATAAAAGAATGTGAATGTAATTAGATTAAATTTCAAAAAGGATTATTGTAATTTGTTCTAGAGTTATATTAGTTTAGCATTCAAAATGAAATTTGTGTGATTATATAAATCAAAAGGGATGCTAATGTAATTTTGTTAAAGCATGAGGGCGTCCGGTGCAATTTAATTGAACTCAAAAAACAATAGGTATATAATATTTGTAAAGGTGATTAAAAATTTATATTAGACTTAAATTATTATGGCTGGAGGATATAATATGCTCTAGTCAGGCTGTGGCATTTTTTAAAGATCCAACGGATAGAAATGACAATTTTTGGTACATGAAGCGGTGGTTTCTTTAAAATTAAATTTCACAAAGTGACAAATATTAGCTGAATAAGTTTATTAGTTTTTGTTTTTGGTGGAAGAGGGATCAGTCAGAGAATAGATAAATAACATCAATTTTATATGCACAAAAAGTGTAATTCGAATTAAGTCCTAACAAAAAATTAAAAAATTATTATTATATTATTATTAAAAATTTAATGTTACTTTCATATAAATATTATTTGAAATAATTTAAAATTTTTAAAAATAAATAATTTTCTCAATAAATAATTTCTAATTAAATAATATGACTGAGTTTGAAAATAAAATAATTAACATAATTTGTATAGGAGTAATATTAAGTTTTCAATATTAATGAAGGATTGTAAATTCAATATATGATAGTGGAATAAATTTATAAAATTAAATTTAATAAATATAAAATATTTAAAATTTAATTTTAAATTTTATTCTTATTATATATAATATTTTTATATTTATATATAATCCATTACATGGCGTTATTAGTCAAGAGTGAATAAAATAACTATATAAATTTTTTAAAAATTTAAAATTGATTTGCTCTTAATGTGAATTAATTTTATATTATTACTTATTTATATAATATCATATAATTTAGAAGTTATTAAAATATTTACTAATAATAAAAAATTATAATTGCTTTTTTAATTGAGTGACATCTTTTCAATTACTAATAAGATAACATTAAATTAAATTAAATTAAAATTTTTAGAAGTAATAGAAGTCGTTTACTTACTAGATTAATATATATGAAGCACTTAGAATTAAATTTAAAATGTAACGAAAGATAAATATATTTAAAAAATATTATATATTACTTGAATAAAAAATATATTTACTAAATTCAAGTTTATATTTTTTAACTGTACTTTTATGTAAATAGAAAATACGGTTATACATAAGATTATTATTTACAAAATTCCCTTTCAGTTTTGCAGGTTCTTGTCATTCTCCTTACAGTTCTTACTTCAAAGCAACATCAGACCGTTAAGTTCGATGAATAAATAATTACTTTGCGCTTCAAGGCTAATTTCTAGATCCCACCTGAAAATTAGAAATTAAAATGTGTTGGAGTTCACTAATAGCCACACATATTACATATACTACCTTTTCTATAGCCCTAAAAATGGGTTTAAACTAAACAATATACTTTCTTCAAGAAAAGCATATATATATATATATATATATATATATATATATATATATATATATAATGTCTATTTTTAAGGCTGCAATACATTGACAAAATTAGTTTTAAGTAAGATCTATTATCAATAGAATCTTTATTCTTTTCATTTTTTTATCATTTTTGAAGAAATAATGATATAGTTTTTATTCTAAAATTTATTATTTTTTTACTAAAATTCATAATTTCAAATAAAATTTTTTTATATTTATTTCTTCCTAAAATTTATTCGATATATTTCTTAAAAAATACAACGGATTCAAATCCTTACCCAAAAAGCTTGGGACACATATTTGGGCATGCCCCACTTAGTATTTCGCGTCACCATATTGTATTATCAATGAGAGAATATCTAACAACTTTAAAATTAATATAATGGATTAGCATGAAACTGTTTGATATATTAATGAATAGAAATTTGTAGTATTTTTTTAAACTACAACAATGTCTTCACATTTTCACAATTTACATTTCCTATTACTGGTTATTGTCACTCTAAATCAAATGTAAAAATAAGAATATAAGAGTAGACTCACCGTTAAGAATAAAATATATATATTAATAATTCTTATTAATAAAAAATTATTATGAAATTTTATAACGTGACAATACATCAATAATCAATAAATACTAATACAAAATTTATTTGCACTCTTCCTGGTCAAAATTAATCCATCTTCTCAACTGTTTTATATAAATACTCAATATATAATATATGATTTTAAACAATATATTTTTTAATAGAAAAAGAAATAATTTACTTAATGTCCGTATTCAAAATTTTGGATCTAACTTTAGAATATGAAAAAAATAAAATTTTTAAAATAATATTGAATTTCATTATATCATTTAAAAAGTAGATGTTAAGGTGAGGGAGTTATGGCTTACCAAAATTCTACTCAATTTCACATATTATGCTATAAATTTTACAATTTTTTTATTAATTTATAAAAAAAATTAAATATTAATTCTCCAAAATTTGATACTGTCCTTTCATATATTGTACATTTTATAATTGATGTGCTAAATTTCATGTGTATATGAAATTTTAGTTCTGAATAAATAATTTCTTGTTCTATTATGATGAAATATTACTATAATTTATATTATTTTTAAATAAAAAATATGAAAAAGCATAATTTTTTTATAATACTTATATATATATATCTATAAACTTGACCTTTAAGAAAAATTTTCTAGTTACGAACCTACCACTTAAGGTGTGGGTAACAAAATACGTGCTCTAGATTATTACATATGTTATTTTTAACATTTACATGTATATTATGCATGTGAAAATAAAAATTCCAGTGTGTGTTTAAATAATAATCATTATTAATATTGGTTGCAATATATAAAATTTAAAGAAAATAAGAATGGTGCACATGACAAATGTACTCATTAGCCTACAATGAATAAAGAAAAAGATCATTAATTTCCCTTTTGAGATCATAGAAGAGTAATTGAAACTGCGAAGACAACTTTCCCACTCAATGAAGCATATAGTTTGAGATTTTAATTCAAACTATATATTACGACGCTTCGTTCATATTTCCTTGGTTTTCAAATAAATAACTCACCAAACATGTTGCTTTAGAAATTTAATTTCCTATCATTATCCGGTCCGTTGATATGGCAATTTACTACATTTCATTTTCTCTAAAATCAACTTTGTTAATTTTTTAAAAATATATATTGCAAACTGCTAATTAGTTAGATGACAACCTAACAAACCATCCTTCTTGAGTCATTTAGAAGTTGTTAATGTCCGCACCATGAAAACGGTAAACGAATTTAAAGTGAAAAATATTAAATACGCAGTATAATTTTGTTTTATGTGAATTTGAATAAATGGAAGTTTATAATTTGTTTAAAAATAGAAAAAATAATTGTTTCACACGCACACACAAAAAAAAAAAAAGAAGAAAGAAACTGCTGCCGATGAGGGGGGAAAAAGAGAAGAGAAAACATATGTAAATTCTAGTATTTTACAAGATGTTAATAACTATGTTAATTTATCAACAACTTTAATTATATAATGATATTTAATATTATCTTAAAAATTGTCTTTACAATATTTTAGGTTTTAATGAGAGCTGTTACGTATGTGTTAAACAGTTAAATATTGTTTTTTTTTTTCTGAAAAAAAGTGATGCCAAGTTTTGGAATGATGTCAAATTTGTTAGAATTATACAAAATGTTTACATAAATATTTTGATCTGACGAATTAATTTCGGCGAATTCATATCCTCTAAAATATAAAATATGTTCAAAAAAATAAGATAATTATAATTTTTGATAAAAATTAAAATTTTAAAAATATTTATATTTATTATTATTTATAAAATTTAAAATTCTTATTTTTTTCAAAATTTATAATATTATATTTTATTCTCAAAAACGAAATCTTGCACCCTATCCTACCCTGGTGGAGCTCACTCAAACTTTCGAAGAAGTAGCCGGAAAAAAGGGGAAAAAAAAAGACTTCGAAAATGTACATTAACGTGTTTTGAATCACAGAGTAGCAAAACAAAGTTGGAGCAAATTATAAGATGGATTTTGTAAAAGAATAAGGACTAATAATATGTGGGAAAAATAAAAAAGGTAAATTTATGAAATTCGGATAATTCATATTACGTTAGATATCCAAAGTCAATAACCAATTCGTCCAAAAGGTTATTTTAAAATTTTAATTCTCTTGATTTTATTTATGTAAATCGTGCAATTAGAAAATGAAACTTGCAAAGAAGACCCAAATAAACTTACGGGTAAAAAAAGGAAAGAAAACTAAGATTGTGTTTGGAAGTGACAGTTTTGGAAAAAAAATGTAATTAATTATATAAGGCATTTAAAATTTGTTAACACAAAATAACTTATTTTAATAGTTAGAATAAAGAATTTTAAGCATTTCGAAACTTTGGATGTGGAACTTTAATAATTTAAAATATGGAATTTGAGATATCTTCTAATACTTGCAATTTAAAGAATTTTACACACTGACATGAGAACATAAATATATGAAAAATCATACTATGTATATTTGAAAACTTAATATTATTCAACCATATTTTGTAGGCTTAAACTCTTAAAAGTATTTCATGAAAAAGTAATATAAATAAATAAATAAATATTATTTAATTCATACTATAGTTTTATCTGTATCATGAGAGCACATTGAAAAAAAAAATATGGTGCACCATTTTTACAATGGTATAAATTTACCTCGCTAAATTAACAATTATGACTTATTTAATTTTAAAATAATAGTACATTTTACTTAAAATTAACTAAATTATAATCATTAATTTAATAATATAAATGATAGATCATAAACAATTCCTCGCAAATTTAATTTGTAGCATAATCAGACAGCCAATGTGGGTACGTATATATAAAGGATGTTATAATCATCAAGTCTAAGGCAATAACTAGGATGAATTAATTGCATCAGTATATCAATAAATCGAATCATTATATTTTATTTATTAACACCATATTATATAAATAAATGTGTAAATAAATAAAATCTAATAATTAGATTTACGAGTACATCAATCCATAAAAATCTCCTTCTAAATTTAATATTTCTAGTATATAGTCAATTTCTATGCAAAACTTAATAGATGATTCCTAACAACAAAACGTTAAAAGCATGAAAATAGCTATAGTGTACCATCAATAAGTAATGTATTAATATATTATTAAATCTAATTATTGATATATTATTATTTAGCATGCAAGATCTAATCCTCAAAAAAAAAATTTAATATAGGACTATATCTGATGATACATAGACACACAGTATCAAAGTCTCTTCCTACTACCTCAAGTTTAGGTAGTATATATTCATACAACTAATTGCAAATTTTACGAGACTTTCTCATAAAACTTATAACATTTTGCATAAAATGTGTCATTTTCGTAATAGCATGAGTTATATTCATACAACTATCTCAAGTTTAGGAAGAGACTAATTGCGGGTTTAGGTAATATATATTCATACAATTAATTGCAAGTTTGATGAGACTTTCTTAAAAAACTCATAACATTTTACATAAAATATGTCATTTTTCATAATAACATGAGTTATTGGGAAAATAACATTTTACATAAAATTTGTAATTTTTTATAAGATTTTGTAATTTTTTAATTTGTAATATCAAAATTTTAGGAATTGTTGCAAAATTTTGTAACAAAATTACAAATTTTATGCAAAATGTTATAAATTTTATGATCAAACTTACAAGGTTATCTGCACCACAACTTGGAGAAGAATGCCTCGCATCAATTATATATTAGTACTAAACTAATATAATAAATAAAAGATAAAATTTAGATAAAATTTCCTCCGTGCTCATTATGAAATTCTTAATTATAATTTTATATTAATATTATTTTTTAATTAATTAATAATTATATTTATTAAATTATAATTATTAATTCTAAATTAAAAAAAATGACACACATATAAAATTATAATCGGAAACTTCATAGTAAACACATATAGAATTTCATTAAATTTTCTCTATAGATAAATTAACAGTTCAATTATTGAATTTATATAAATTGAATCTTCATGATAAAACTTTTATTAATAAAGTATTTTTGTCCTGAAATTTGTATAACATAAAAATTTGTCAAAAGGATAGAATTAAAATATTAAAATAAATTTAATTAAAATTCATACATTTTAAATTTTTATTTATTTTGATGGAAGATATCCTTCGAATATAATTATAAATTTATAAAATAATGAAAAATATTTTATATATTTTATATTAAACATGAAAAATTTAGTGATTAAAAACATTTTTTTTATTATTATGATTTTTTGATAATACAAAAGAAAGATAATATATTATTTCTTTATGTATATAGAAATATACGAAATTTTTGTACCAAAAATCTCTTCCAAAACAAACCAGCCTAAGTCTTTGATAAATTTCAATCCAAACATAACCAAGGCTAGGCAAACGAGGCCATATCAGTGTATCCTAACCTCCTAGACTTAAGGGTCGTTTAGTTTCATACGGGAATTAAGTTCCCATGGGAAATGGAATTTCATAGGAAGTTGATTTCCCATATGAACTTCCTGGGAAAATCCCAAATTTTGTTTGGTTGACATGGAGCAAGTCACACTCCCCAATAAATAAATTTCTATATTTTTATTTGGTTCAACTTTGTATTTCCTAAGAAATAATAATGAAATGATCATAATAACCTTCAAAGTAATATATTAATAGATATTACTTGATTTCATTTTTTTATGTGAAAAATGAGGGTCCCAAGTGTTATTACTGTTCTCCGAGACTGGAAAATGAAAGGACATGATATTCGAAGTGACAAAATGCAATAGCCTGAATACGAAACGACGCACGCGATGGGCATTCCGAGGGGTACAAAAAGGCCGAAACAGTAACAACACTTCGCATTTCATCTTAAAGCGTAGTACCAGTGAACTTAAGATGCAAGAAGACCCCGTGCAAATCGTCACTAAATACAACAAGAAAAGACTCTAAGCGACCCTGAACAACCGGATAACATCATTTCTCGACATCGGAAGCTTAAAACAAGTTCAAACAGTAACTCCGTACAAATGGGTCGTCCACAGATACACCCACCTCCTTCTTAGCATTAACTCTAGTACAGACATTATACTTCAGTTAACTTAAAGGAAAATGTTACAGTTTCCTTGGATTTGTGTTCCTATGTAAGTTCAAGGGAAACCCTAGAAGTTAGTTCGACCACAGTATACCAATATTTTATTGCATGTTACTGTCACTCCACATAATATATGTTTGTATGAGAAACAGAAAAATGGCACCGTGCATATTTCATTATCTTTTTAGCATTCTGTTAACATAAAAATAAATGGACATTAGGGAGTCATTTGATGCCTAAAGTAAAGTGCTTTTCCATCGACATTGCCTTTATCATGCTTGATTTGTAAGTTTATTACCACAATTTGGTGGGTGTTACTGTTCTCAACGAAATAGTAACATCTTGTTTCATTAGTCTTTGATAGGGAAAACACCTTGATTTTGTCAAGGTTTTCTGTTTAGTCACGTATCATCTTATCTATATCTTGTATTTTTTAGGGCTGACATCTCTATTTGCGGACCAAACATAACCATGTCACTATGATAGAGTTTCATAAAATAGTTATATCTCAATTCTTGACTCATGTTACTATTTCTCGGTGAAACAGAAACACACCACTATCACGAGGTTGCATTGTCAATTATACCGCATTTTGTCTGCTCATGGTTGTTTTTGCTCGTTGTTAACACAGTAGAGCTTTGTTAAACATGCATATCTTATTTTTGATTCATGTTACAGTTTCTTGATGGAACAGTAATACATTATTTCTCATAAATTACACTGTTAATCATACCTTATTTTGTCAACTTATGTTCCTTTTGCTTATTATCAATGCAGTAGAGATTCGATAAACAATTATATCTCAAATCTTGGTTCATGTTACTGTTTTTTGGTGAAATAGTAACACATAATTTCTTCGAAGCTTCCGCCGTTAATCATGCCTCATCTTGTCAACTTATGTTCCTTGTGCTCGTTATCAACGCAGTAGAAATTCGTAAAATAGTTATATCTCAAATCTTAGTTCATGTTACTGTTTCTTAGTGAAACAGTAACACATCTCTACCACGAGGTTGCATTGTTAGTCATACCTCATATTGTCTACTTGTGCATGTTTTTGTTCTTTTTAACATAGTAAAGTGTTGTCAAACACGCATATCTCATTTTTCTGGTTCATGTTACTGTTTCTTAATGAAACAGTAACACATAGTTTCTTGAAAGTTCCACTGTTAATCACCCCTCATCTTCTCAACTTATGTTCCTATTGCTCGTTATCAACGCAATAGAGATTTGTAAGACAGTTATATATCGGTTCTTGGCTCATGTTACTGTTTCTCGGTGAAATAGAAACATACCACTACCATGAGGTTGCATTTTTTATTTATACTTCATAGAGTAGTGCTTATACATGTTTTTGCTCGTTGTTCATGTTTTTGCTTATTATTTGTTCAGTAAAGTTTTGTTAAACATGTATATCTTATTTTTTCTAGTGTGTTACTATTTCTTGATGAAACAGTAACACACTAAAAAGAATTGGAAGTTACATTATTAATCATACCTTATTTTATCTATTTATGCATGATTTAACGCTTGATTTGACATTTACTTGAACAAAAAGGCACTAAAGCACCCATACAAGCAGAAGATTCTGAAGAAGAAACCTAAAAATTTCAGCAATACAGGTCCAATCTGTTGGCATACATAAGCCAGGTTGATCAGCTTCAATTCAATGACAGACGCACAATGGTGTTGCGACACAACCCATTTTGGGTCCTAATAAATACAATAATAATAAAGGAACTAAATCGCAGCATGTGTCGGAAGAGTGATGTTGAAATTCAGTCCATAATTGCTACCTTCTCAAACAAGAATAATCATTTCAATATCGGGGGCGAACATCTCAGAATAACACCAACATCAGTGAAGCTGATCTTTGGAATAAGGGATGAAGTGTTGGTGTGTGTCCTAGGAACCAATCATATAGATTATTGAAATAATACACAATGTATTATGTCTTATTTTAGATAATTTAATTGTTATATTTTGTTCTCATAATTTTATTATTATTTGCGCGATTTATAACTTAATATAATAATTATCCTTAGAATAGCTTCGCTATTTTCTAAAATGCTCCTACTCAAGTATTATTATGAAAAGGATAGTAATAATACATTGAGACTAGCATGTATAGTGACTGATGATTATGAATCATGGATATGTGATATCAAGTCAATACGTAAGTACATTACTAGTGAACAATGTACTGGACTGACCCACTATGAGAATATTGTACGGATAGACGTGTCATAAGTTATTCTCATATGATCACAAATATATATAAACCTTTGACCTGAAGTCACTACGGTTCCCTACATGAGGAATTATTCACTTTAATATTGTTCTATGTCACCTTTAATCAAGATGACAAGTAGGGCATTGATTGGGTGTGTCATAAATCGTGCAGAGGGAAGTGAGTGATGTAGATGAGATTTTGTTACTCTTGTATAAAAGAGAAATATCCTTGGGCCCCTTGATTGAGTGAGACTTAGAAATGCATGACCATGCTCAATTGAATTAATATGTGATATTAATCATTTATTTTAAGTCTACTCAGTATCAAGAAATATAAATTGAACATTGACGAGGATGACACATTCCATGCCTCCAATTCAATTTGGATATATTACAAAAGGGATTATGATGCAAAACGTTGATCATGTATTAGTGGATGTCGAATCACAGACATTCTTACTACTTGAGAGGCAGTGATGTATTGTTAGATACCGCTCACTGTCTATAACTCAATAATAAGTCATTGTCAACGTAGTAAGAACCTACAGGGTCACACAAAAGGAGTAGGAATAAGACAATAATTAATTAGACTTTAATTATATTAATATCCAATTAATTGGACTTATTTTCGTGCATATATATATATATATTATTAAGAATAATAATGTAGTTATTCGCGTAATATATATATAATATTATGTGATATTAAAGTAATATCAAATAATTACGTTATCAGATATTAGATAAATATATTATGAGATAATATTATTTGGATATTTGATAACTATATACAATTATCTAATAATTAAGATATTTATATTATGAGATAATATTATTATCTAATATTAAATAATTAATAGATAAGTCCTATCTCTCCCATTATCTCTAGGATAAGGATAAGATGAGTTGTTAAATGTAATTAAGATTTTGGAAGCATTATCCTAGTAGGATTAGGATTGTGGCTTGCTAAAGTTCTATAAAAAAGGGGCTTAAGGGCAGCACATGAATGACACGCTCAAACTTCCATACAATCTTAAATCACTTAAAAATATCCAATCCTAATTCCTAGAGAGAAAATGCATCCTAGCAGATTCATGGAGGGTGAGAGGTCGTTGTTCACTCCATGTGAATACCGTAGAGACGTTGTACCATTTAGCCGGCGTTTGATTCATCCACTCTCAAGTTTTGATCAGTAGAAACATGAGTGCCCAATAAGTAAAACCCTAATAATTGATTTATGCTTTTTACATGGATCCTAGGTAGAATTCGGATCAAATTTTAAAATTCCGATGTATGTAATAATCTGAATTCCTAACATGGAGACCAGGCCATCCAGATAACATCTGGCAAAAGGCCACGGTCAGACTTCGATACAAGGTGTTTCCGTGGCAAAGCACGGATGAGTAAAACCAATGAATATTCAACGCACTCGAAAGAGCAGTGCGAGGAACATCGGAGATTGATGTGCATGGATATCTCTCGTCTTATAACAATGATGCTTCTAGTCACCCTCTTTGTACCAAACAGGGCCTACACATGAGGCTGATCATATATCAAATATGTAGAGGAAGTAGATGCAATAACATAATATGGGTGATAACAACATATTCACGACCAACTAATGAATTTTCTCAAAAAGGACAGCACCCCTAATGTAACCAGCTGTGTTATGCTATTGCCAGTAAGTTAAAGATGTCAAAACTCCTTTTTACTTATGTCACTATCTTTTATATTGTCTTCATTCATTTCCATTTATTTAAGTGAATGTTTCTGTCTCCTTTTTGTATGTTTGTCGGCACTCTTGGTTCATGTTACTGTTTTCGACCAAAATCAGTAACATGTCCTTACTTTGTCTGTAAATGGTAACCTAAAGTTTTATGCCATTCTGGTTGTTAATGTGATTTCACTTAATAGTTATTTTTGAGTTTTTCTTTCATGTTGATGACTGCGTACAAGAATAACTTGTTTACCTCCAGTTTTTTTTGCGTCTTTTATTATTCTGTCCTTAAATGCAACCTCTAAAGGAAAACTAACTGATAAATGAACAATTTATTATTGACAATATTGGCTGTGTGAGATTACAAGCATTGCTGAACGGGCATCACATCGAAAGAGTTCAAGATGCCTCAAATGGGACTAAAGCTATTCACACGCTAACTAAGGGATTAATTTATCAGCCAGCTTTAAGTA
Organism: Sindora glabra; assembly: GCA_020226215.1. Lineage (NCBI taxonomy): Eukaryota > Viridiplantae > Streptophyta > Magnoliopsida > Fabales > Fabaceae > Sindora > Sindora glabra. The sequence goes on from CM035233.1 coordinate 56,876,033, forward strand.
ACCGTATGAAACTGTTAACTTATTATGAAGCTCGATACATGTCAGTATAAGAAAACATGTTACTATCTATTTCCATGAAAACAGTAACATTAAACAAGATGTTACTGTTTTCTACGTGAAACAGTAACAGGTCCTTCTCTCCAGGTTTCTATTATTAATTTGATCCTCATTCCAGCAATTTACTTTGTTTTGGAATGGTGTTGTTGTTTCATAACAAACAGAAGCATGCCATAGTTGCAATGTAACATGTTACTATATTTCTAAAAACTAGTAAATGCGCCTTTTATCAGGTTTTAACAGTTAGTAATATTCGATTTGTCAATTTTTTCCCTTCATTGACCTTGTGTTAAGGTTTTCCACTGTAAACAGTAACATATCGTGGGGTTCTACTTGAACTGGAGTGGAAACAGAAACATCTTTTAATTCCAATTTCTTTCTATTAACCATACATTATTTTATACATTTAATGTGCTTCAGTAGTTAATAATTTACCATAATTATTGTTATGCTAGTAACTTTGTCCTTTATTTTCATCGTTTCTGTTCTCCACCTGAAATAGTAACATGCTGACTTACCACACTAATAGTGAAAACACTCTTATGTTTTAGGTCATAAACTAGAGAAATTAAGCCTCACAGTACAAGAATATAACCTTCTCTACATAGTTGAAACAAATCTACAGTTAATTGAATTTATTGACAAAACTAAAATCAGCAGAACACACCCTCCCAATAGGAGGATTCGGGAGGTGATATTGAGACAGCATTGGCCCAGTACGTGATTCAACCACGAGCAACAAAGCTAGACCAGTTTGTCGATATTGTTACTGTCTCACAAAGAGCAACATCAACAAGACAATGATGAAGTCCTATGGCTTAGGGATCAACTCTTCAGTGCAAATACAAAAATACTCAAACTGAACAATGAATTGACAGTCCCTCACTGAGAAAACTTCAGACATCAGAACAACAGACACAATAAAATGCAGAGATAATAGCAAAACTCAAATACGATAACGCACACTACAGGAGCAACTGTCTACTGCAACAAGTGAGGCAGAAAAACTTCAGGGCGGTTCAACGATAGTTTGGAAAATCAGAATAAACAACTCAATGCACGACTATCAGAACAAATTGTGCAGGTGGTTGAACAAGATGAGGTAGAAAACCACCGAAGCTGATGAACAAGATAAAATGAAGGAAAAACAGCATTCGATGATAGCGAATATTAAAAAGAAAACAAGAAAATAAAATGGGATGAAGAGTTCACATACTCGGGGCCAGTGAAAAAATGTACAAGACAAACAGATGCACGATAACAGACAACAATTGCTGAAGAGGTTTATGGGTAGAGCAAAAGAGGCCCCTGTTATAATTAAAGATGATACACCAGCAGATAAAACTAAGAAAAAGCAAACTCATAAGGCAACGAATACTACAAAGTTGCCAGCTGCAAAATACCTGACCCTAAGATGTCAAGAATAAGATGGTACAAATAAAATTGGTAGGAGACCCACAGTAAGTTATGTCCTGTTTTCTTCTCAATTCTTTGTATTTACTAGAAAATATTGCCTATCGATTCATCTCATCCCAATGCCAAATCACCATATGCAGTATTTTTGTCTGGTTAATCTCCCAGCAAGGAATTTGTTCATAACCTTTTGAGGAGTTGGTGGGAGTAATCAAGGAGAAGTCAATCACGAACAATGTATGTATCATCTGATCATTTTAAAGGCATTATGTTTTGTTTTCTTCCATTCTCTAGCTATGTTACTATTTCTTCTCAAAACAAGTAACAAGAACTTACTAAGTCTATTCGGGTTTAAAAGTATGGTACTATTGTGTAGAGTGCAAACAGTTAGATATAATTATTCTTTCTGTTACAAATGCTGGATTCTTGTGCTACTGTTCGGAGTTTGCCGCCCTTATCAATCATCTAATAAGAACTAAATAATTAATGCAGATCATAGATGGTCATTGCCTACACTCTGAGCTTAGCTTCCACGAACTAGTAAAAGGAAGATATTTGCATTCGACAGCTGCTGCTGGGTAAGATCCTGAATCCATTTCCCAAATATGAATTACAGAAGACAGTATTGATACTGACTTGGGTTAAAACTATATTGACAGTCTTACATTGTGAGCGACACAAGTTACTGTAGGAAGCCAAGCAGTTCAAATTTGATGCATATATATATTCCCAATGAACTCCACAGGCGTGAATGACTTCAGAAACCCCAACCACTTCACACTTCTTGTCCTAGATAATAAGAGTGCAATGGACACACTACAACTTGCTGCGGCCGAGAAAAGAGGGGGCACCAGATCCATACTTTTGTGATGTCATGATAGTGGTGAGTGATATTAAATACTATGATAGAATAGCAAGTGCTATTACTTTTGATTTTGACTGAAAGTTGCATTGCTAGCCACATTCTTGAACCTTTTACCTTGTTATCTTATTGATGGTTACTCTTTCTATTAGAGACAGTAACATATCATATTCACAACAAGACAACGTCGTATCTCTCGTATGTAGTTTATAGCATAGTTTTTCCGTTGGAGAAAAACATGTCAAGTGTGATGCTATTAGATGATAAACTGTTATTCATTAATGTTTCTGTTTCTTGTCAAAATAGTAACACTTTGTTTTCTCGGAGTTTCATTTTTTAATTAAACTTAATTGGGTTATTTGTATGCTGGATGTGTTTTTTTGCTGATGTTATTGTTGCCATAACAAAAAATAATAACTCATCACAATACAAGATGTTTATAGCTAGTAGTGTAGACATTTACATGGAATTTTCATTTTTCATTTTTTTTGATTTGCTAACAACAAAAGGACTATTACGAGAAAAAGATGAATGAAGTCCTTGCATAGAGTGGAATGGATACAAAGGTAGAGCCAGCCACCACAGGTCGACCTTTGAGATAATATCATACAAACGGACACTTCAATAGGAAGAAACGTCGTAAGTAGCAAGTTCTTTTTCTTATCCAAGGGTAACATGTCTAATAGGTACTAAACTAACTCATGTTACTATTTTCCAGGCAAGACTACATGATTTCGTATGCTTGCATATAGAGAAATATATTCAGCAATAAGAGTTTCAAGAATAATTTCTGCTGGAGGAAGTGAGATAATACAGAGCAAAATTAGTAATTAAATTTCTCGAGAATTTCAGTCTTCCCAGCTGAAGTTAATTATTATGCACAGTATGTAACACTAAGTTAATTATTATGCACATATGTAACATTAAATTCATGTAAAATCATGTCTTAGATATATTTAAAATTTAAACTGTATGTATAACTCAATTATAAATGTTAATCTTCTATACAGTTTAATCTTATATCTAGTTTACGTTAGCACTCAGACAACACGTTGCCATATGAACTGCGAACACATGTGTTAATATTACTCTTTTTTACGGATGTAGCAACATCCAGTTATGTGGTTTCTATTCATAAGACTTACCACCAATGCTTGTATGAAAGAAGTACATTCTTTGAAAAAGTCCCCCAGCGATAAACATGCATCTCTCACACGCACATGCGCCATTTTCTTGGGTGTTACTATTTTCATCCAAACAGTAACATCTTATAAAAAGGCATTTCTTGGATCTTATCCTAAGAGGAATTTGTCAAGTGACATAAATAACCACCTAAACCCAACTTCCAGCCACCGGTAACCTCCCGGTTTCAAAACTTAATAACCTCGATATGTTATTATTTTCGTCCAAAATAGTAACATCCTCCTAAATAGGCAGTTCTTGGTTCTTATCCGGAGAGAAACTTGTCAAGTAACATAAATAACCACCCAGACCCAACTTCCAGCCACCTGTAACCTCCCGGTCTCAAAACTCAACAACCTCAATATGTTACTAGTTTCGTCAAAACAGTAACATCTCCCAAATAGGCAATTCTTGGTTCTTATCTGGAGAAGAACTTGTTAAGTGACATAAATAATTACCCAAACCTAACTCCCAGCCACCTTGTAACCTCTCTGGTCTCAAAACTCAACAACCTCGATGATGTTACTGTTTCGTTCAAAATAGTAACATCCCATAAAAAGATATTTCTTGGATCTTATCCGAAAAGGAACTTGTCAAGTGACATAAATTAACCACCCAAACCCAACTTCCAGCCATTTGTAACCTCTCGATCTCAAAACTCAACAACCTCGATGATGTTACTATTTTCGTCCAAAATAGTAACATCCCATAAAAAGGCATTTCTTGGATCTTATCCGGAGAGAAACTTGTCAAGTGACATAAATAACCCACCCATACCCAACTTCCAGCCACCTGTAACCTCCCAGTTTTAAAACTCAACAACCTCGATATGTTACTGTTTTCGTCCAAAATAGTAACATCTCCCAAATAGGCTAGTTCTTAGTTCTTATTCGGAGAGGAACTTGTCAAGTGACATAAATAACCACCCGACCCAACTTCCAGCCACCTGTAACCCCCTGGGCACAAAACTCCAACAGCCTTGATAATGTTACTGTCTCAGACCAATAAAGTAACATGCAGCTTGTTGGCTTGCTTTCTCAGGCGATGTAGCCAATGCACAGCAGGCTCTACCCCAGAAATGAAAATGCATCCGACTGACGTTCATGAGCCACATTATTGGGTGTTACTGTTTTCGTCCAAAACAATAACATCCTACAAAGAGGCAGTTGTTGGATCTTATCTAGAGAAAAACGTGTCAAGTTACATAATTAACCAACAAGACCTAGATTCTAGCCATTTGTAATTCCCCCGGGATCAATTCTCCATCAGCCTCAACGATGTTACTGTCTCCGATCAAAATAGTAACATACAACTGCTTTGGCCTGCTTTCTCAGGCAAAGTGGTCAATTAACAGTGTGCAAACCCCCAGCAATAAACATGCTTCTCTTATACTACAACGGGTTGCATTCTTGGGTGTTACTACAACGGGTTGCATTCTTGGGTGTCTGGAGATGATGCACGAAATGAACTGAACTGTACTACAGGAGTCTCACAAGAATTGTCATGGGAAAAAATGAAAATGTATTGTTATATTCCATCAAAAGCTTGAGGAAATCCAATTCAGTAACTTATATATATTAATCGGAAGCCACATCAACTAATACATTATGGGTTCCGATGTTAGATAAGCGTCCAAAAAATAGGTGCACATACAAAAGTTCAACAACATAACATGAGTTCAGTGAGTGTGTTAGCTCCTAATGACTACTAGTTTTCATAAAACTTCACTGATCTGGAAGTAATAAACCATGCACATAAGTAACTCTGAAATCTTCTGGAAGGCTAAAAAAGAAATCAACTTCTAGGAGGTTGAGAGCAATTTTCCTTGCCACATTCATAACTTGGGTAGGAGTCAACCCATCAATCTTCATAATCTCACTAGTTACTTGCATCCTTCTCCCTACAAAATTAGATTCATGTTGGAAACAAGAAGCCAAGCGGCCTATGTGTTTACTTACATCCTTCATCACATCACCCATTCGTGCAAATCTAGAAGAGAATTCTCTTAAAACTTTCAAATTTTCTATTTTTGCCTTCTTTGACCTACGATTTGATGGGGTGGTTAAGGAAGAAGTTCCCATCGGGGCACATGGAGGGACTGGGTAAATGTCCTCCATGGAAAAGGTAAGAACATGTTCTTCTTGCTCTTCTTCTTCTTTATCCCTTACTTCGTCTTCCATCTCCTCTAATGCATCTTGTGGATTTACAGCCTCATCTCCAATGGCTTTATCCTTCCCAAATATTTTAGCTAAATTATCAAAAAATGAAAATGGCTTATTTTTTAACCCCACGGCATTTTTGTGGCTCTAACATAAAAGAAAGGAAAACATAATGAAAGAAGAAGGTAAAACTTTAAAATCTGTCACTAATAAATAGAAATATACACAGACACACATATGTGCATAGAAGAAAAAGCATAATATAAAATATTACCTTCACCCATTCATCCTAGACTGGTTTTGAGCATGTTACGAACTTCTTTTCATCATTCCATCCAAATCCGCTGGCAGCTGGATCAAGCATCTTCGCAATAACATTATATTGATTCCTCAAATACTTGATACAGGACTCGATGTGTGGTTTAACCTTCATACCACACCCAGGAAGCTTTTGATCCATAAGTTATTCCAACCTATTATAAGCACCATTCTTAAACTGACCATTGTTCGTTTTCCAACCACCTAGCTCCACAAGATTCGTCATTGCACTAATTAGTGTACGATCTTCAACGCTTCCCCATCTTATGCATCCTCTAGATGGGTTCGCACTGTTACTACCTTGGTTGGCATTTCTTTGAGCTTTTGGTTGACTCATCTATAAAGAAGGAAAGATAGAGAGAGAGAGAGAAAACATAGGAATTCGTAAGAGCGGCATTCTGCTCATGATTTAATAATTTAAGATGATCATACTGCTAGTTCAATAAAAGGTGAAGTCATTAATCAGATTTTATTACAAATTCAGATAAAAATAATATAAGAATAAAGTGTATATTGTCTATCAATCTATAAATGCAATATAAGTGAAACGCGCTACATAGTTTTTGCTAAACTCTGTTCGATGATGTGGTGTCATGTAACCATGCATTGTACATCTCATTGGCAAGATCATATCTGAATGTACTCTATGCAGCACTAGATTCTATAATCCCAATATTAAGTTCACTATTGTCTTCTTCCTCACCATCCACAAGTAAGGGCTCCATGGGATCCACACTCATGTATGTTCAAATGAAATTATGCATCAATGTGCAAGTCAAGATAATTCTACCCACAGTTCTCCTAGGGTACCAAATTGTACATCTTAGAATACCCCATCTCATTTTTAACAATCCAAAACACCTTTCAATAATATTTCTTGCTAGAGAATGCTTCATATTAAAATATTCCTCAACAGATACTGGTTGAGCACCACTCTTCCACACACTTAGATGATATCTTTGGCCTCTAAATGGTGTTAGAAATCCCTCGCAATTCATGTATCCAGCATCATACAAATAGTGGTTGCCTATAATTAATCAAGATAAGTGTTAAGTAGTTTCATCTCAAATAAGCTCCTTGGTTTAAATTGAGCAATGTCAAGGTATTTATGTTGTTATTTTGTGGAACTATCAAAGCATTTTTTCTAGAAAGTGCATCTCGAAGCGCTCTATTGTCATGTGCGGACCCCTCCCAACTAGGCAATATATAAATAAATTGCAAATCCCGCGTGCACGCAGCTAACACATTAGTAGTGAGTTCTCCTTTTCTATTCCTGAACCTAGCTTTATCTTTATCCCTAACACGAACCTTAATATGACTTCCATCCAAAGTACCTAAGCAATTCTACGGTGTGTATATATATAACTTGTTAATAGATGCTGTATATATTTATAAATATTTACACATTTATCTAATCTTCCTAAAAATTCTAACTTACCTTAAACCATTTTAACCTCTCATCTTGGCAATTTTCTGTCACTGGCTCAGGTTTCTTTAGTAGAATATCATGGCATCTAAGGACAGCGTGAAAAATTGAATTAAAGTACTTAGATATTGTCTCACCACTTCTCCTAAAATACAATTGAGTTCTTCGATTTTTTGTGTCATAAGAAAGTGTGAATAGAAATAAAGCAACCATATCCTCTAAACTACTATTCCTATTTCCTTATAACTTACCAACATCTCTAAGCATATCACATAACTTAGAAAAATAAGCTCTATTCATTCTAAGGTTGTCTAAGCATGCTAAGTCACTTTTTTGAATTATTGACCTGAGATTTAAAAAGCTAGCATAATATCTTTTTTCAGCACAACTATCAAATATATAGGATATAGGCTTAGACAATCTAATGTCCAAAAAGGATAGAAGATATATAAATTCAGCAATAACCTCCAAAATCATAAGCATCATCTATGTGTATAACACAATACATGTAGTAGCAATCTTCTTCTTTTTACTCAATGGTAAGCAAGCCATAACTGTATGACATAGGCAAATTACATGCAAAAATGTTATAAGTTAAAAAAGTAATAAAAATATGATCAGTCACTTTTAGTAATTTGAATTTAACAAACATGATTTATCTTTTTCAAGGTAGTCAACAAGTAAATAATAACGATATCATATCCAGAACCTCTTAGAAGTTTTGCCGTGGGGGTGGATTAAACATCCTAATTTGCTAAACCATGAGCATACACCCTTTTTTATCAAATTCTACCATTATTTTATTACTGTTTGTATTCCAATGCTACAGCTTCTATTTGATAGAAAGTTAGGAAGGATAAAAATTTTCGATTATGAAGGTTGTAGCTTACATAATAGAAAAAGAGGAAATATAACGAGCAAGACCATCAAAGCTTACCAGAAATCACTAGTACCGTCGCTAGGAACTGCTGCTAGGGTTGAGAGGAGATAAAAGAAGTTCGAGAACTAGAAATTCCTAGTACCGTTGCCAGAAACTGTTGCTAGGATTGAAAGGAGACGGGAAATGTTCGAGAAAATAACGGCATACACGAAGAAGTGAAACCTGATATTCAAATTATAAGGACAAAATTAATATTAACTAATTTTAACAAGGTTATTTTTGTCTATAAATTAATTGAAAATGCAGGTAATAAAACTTACCCAGAGGGGAGTGGGTAAGTGATCTCCTGTATTTTATAGGAAATATAAGTTTCCGGGAAGGTTCATTTCCTTCTATTTGCGCAACCAAACAACTCTATGATAATTTATATCCTGAGAAGTCCAATTTTCTATGTTTGTTACTGCGAACCAAACGATCCGTTACATTATTAAAGATTCACACATACCGGATTCTGAAAACAATTAAAGGAGGACTGGGCTGCTCAAACGTTAACGTTATCGTCCCCAAGCGAACGTGAATGTTCGCGCGTCTTCATCTTTCTAACACAAAAAGCCGGTTCGCTTATACGCATGGAACACATCTTTCAACCATGTCATTAATTATAAAAAACTATGATCGAGAAAACTTGAGTCACAAAGAAAAAAACTTGAAAAATTATCTTAAGAATTACTAAAACATTTTCTTACAAGATAGGTGCAGAAAAGGTTAAAAATTTTATAATTTCAAATTTGTATTTTTGTAAGTTTTGTTAAATAATTTCATTGATTTATAATAAAAAAATTTGTAACTTAACAAATTTTCTATTCTTTTTTAATTTTGAAATAAATAAATAAATAAATAAATAATATTTTATCATTATTTTATTCATTTTCTATACATATAAATGATATCAAAAAATTTATATTTTCTTTTCACATTCATTTTTACGTATTTTTTATATTTTTTTCTCATTACATCCAAAAGGTAAATTTTTTGTTTAATTAGCTTCACTTTCTTATATTTTTGCCTTTATTTTCCTTAATCCTAAGTTCTAATTCTAACTATACAATTTTATTTTACTTTTCTATTCTCTTAGTTAATAATTTAATACTACAAAATTTTGATATATATCTTCAAACAAAATATAGTATATATAATCAATTATAAAAAAATTATTAAATTTATATAATATATAATATATAATAAATTATATAAAATTTTAATAATTTAACTATATTTATAATTAATTATTCTATCACTAACAAGCCTTGTTTTAACTTTTAATTTTATTTCTTCTCATAAAAAATAAATTTCCTTGTAGTTCTTACACTCTTATATTCTTACCAGTAATTTTATAAAAAAAATTATATTCTTCAAAAATTAATTGTGTATTAGTTAATAACTTCTTGTACCCCACGCCTTCTTTTTCAAAAAAAAAAAAAGGGAAAAGAAAGGAATTACCCCACCTTGATTTTGCCCTGTCTTTATTTATTGTACGACTTGGTTCTTTCCTCGGCGTTAGTCAACCAGGGCGGCTGCCGAATGCGGTGGCTCTTATTTCCTTACTTCTTTTTTTTTTCCCTCCCCTTAAAAAAAAAAAACTCAAAAAGTTTCATATTTACTACTATAATTTTATTATTTGCTTGTGGGTCCGAAGAGCATGCAAATAAGGTAAATTTAATAATTTTATTTTTAAAATTATAAAATATTAATAAAAAATTTTAAATTATATAAAATTATAATTTTATCACTTAATAATAATTAGTACAAATAATATTATCTTTTCGTACATAGTTCAAAGAATAAATTATTTGTAATAATGGATAAATTTATTTATATGGATTATTATTTAAGGATAAAATTATAATTTTATATAATTTAAAAATTATTTTATCAATATTTTATTATTTTAAAAATTATTAATTCTATGAAAAAAAACTACAATTACAAAACATGGTAGAGAAATAGGTGTTCACGAAGTGACATGAAAATAATAGTTTGAAATGAAATAGGATGGAACTAATTTTGTGAAATGTATTATATAGTTTTTTTTAAAAGCTTTTATGTTTATGATAATATAATTCAAAACTCTTTAATATGGACCGATGAAACTAATTTAGTAGATAATTTTATTTATAATTATTAAATAAATGTAATATCTCATTATAAAAAATGCTTTAAATAATTATTTTTTTTCAAAATAACCTTCACTATTATAAATAATTATGATAGAACTTTAAATTCTCGAATAAAAAATTATTCGCTCCCAAATTTAATTTAATCAAGAGTCCCTTTTAATTCCTTACGTATATAAAATTATTGTTAAAAATTCCCTAATAAACTCAACCAAAATTTCCATTTACATATTTTTTGGAACTAACTTCTCTGGGTAATATAAAATTCGAAAATTTACAAACATCCATAAATCACTAACAGAGCACACCAGAATTTATTTAGTTTGGTACAGTATTATCATTAAGTTTTGATTTCAATTTTTCTAAAAAAGATGACGAGTACTTATTTAAATAATTTTTTTATTGTCAATATAAAAAATTAGCAAATTTTTTGTGTGCCATTGGACATATTCTTTTAAAAAAATTATTTTTGAAATATTTAATAATTTATGCACAGTAAATGCTTCAATTCAAAGCAAAAATGCTTTTTTTTTGTCTTTTGATTTTTTTAACAAAGAAATAATACCTACTTTAAAAATGAAAAAAATAAAAGGCTAGAAAGAAAATAATTAATAATTAATTTGAAATATATGTGTATAAATCTCTTAAAAACACTTCAAAATTACCTTCTTAGCAGATTATGAAATTCAAAATATTATATATCTTACAATCTATAAAAGAGAATGCATAATGCACTTTTATTTTAGAAATATATCAAAATTTTTCCAAAAAATACATCTAGAACCATCAAATGTTGAATATGTAAAAAGATTAATGATACAAACTGGTAGATATATATTTTATTTTTAATGTATTAATTGTAAAATAAGTGTTGTTTTAAATAATAATAATAAGTGTAAAATGTAAAACTTAAGCCCATGAAAAAAAACACTAGGACAAGACAACATATATAAGTAAGCTAAATTTATGAAGCGAAATAAAAGAGTAAGCTAAATTTATGTCGGAATTTTTAACCAAAATTATTTAATTATTAAATGAAGTTTCATCTAATTAATCAGATAAAATTATGGGAAAATTGTAAATTTACCTTTCAAAGAAAATATTGATGGATGACGCCTTCTTTTAATTTTTATCCAAAAATTTGTTATTGGCGTTTCACACTTTTTTTTCCCGTCGTGATTTGACTCCCACCATTAACCAAAATTGACTGATGCTTCAAATCCGGGCCCGTACCTCTTCGACCAGAGCTCCTTCTTTTTTCTTTATTGGCGGACTCCAAACCCAATTCCATTCCACTTTAATTCCGTGTTTAGTAAATTCTCATGACACGTCTTAATAAATGTCAAAAATTGCACACGTAAATATCAAATTTTTTATTTTTGATAAATATAAATATATAATTCATGAAATCACCTGTTTTATTTTTGATAAATATAAACGTGTAATTCATGAGATAAAATTTAAATTTTACTAGAAAATATAAAATTAAAAAAATAAAATAATAAGATTATTTTTATAAATATAGTGTTTACAGTTATGTAAACTAAGTTTATTAATTTGATTGTGGCCACGAAGAAAAGGCTAGAATTATTATTCTTACTTTATTTTAAAAAATTAAGTTTTAAACTTCATTTTGATTTCACACCTTTATTGAAAGGTGTAAGACTTTTTTATTTAATTTAGATGTGAATTAAGTATTTTTTATAAGAAATATAAAATAAAAGAATTATATTGACACTTCTTATTATAAAAGGATAAAAGGTACATTAATATCAATTTTATTTAATAAATTTTGTATAAATAATATGATGAGAGACATTTTGCAATTGAGAGGAACGTTATTCTCATTCTTTTTAAATTTACTTTTAATTTATTTTTTTGTAATTTATAAAATTCACAATTTTTTGAATTTTAATATTTATTGAAGAAAACTGATACAATAAAAAGGTGTATCAAGTATTTTCAAATAGTAGACGTAAGATTTATATGTACGGTGAATTTTACAAGTATTATATATCTTGCATGAGAAGGTGTGACTAAAAAAATATTTATATACCTCAATAATAATACTTATTTTCATTTTCTCTTACAAAATCTAATTATAATTTTAATATCATAAAATTAAAAAATTATGGTATATAAATATTAAAAATTGATAATTAATTGTTTTAGTATATAAAATTATAATTATTGTTATGAGTACAGTAATAAGATAAAGTTAATAGTTGGTTGACTAAATAATAATAAATTGAATTGCAAAGCATTCCAAATCTCATAAAAAATTTTAAATTTAATTCATAAACCATTTTTATTTTGAGATATTTATCATTTACTGTTTCTATCTTAATAGAATTTGGCTTCCACATGATAAAAAGATATGAAGATCTCTGATGTAAATAAATGGACAAGAGGAAAGAAATTATAATATATTACTAATATTATATAATAATATACTAATATATTATAAAATTTTATTTTTTAATAATTATATTTAATATATTTTTAATAATAAATTAATAATTAAATTTAATAATATATTAATATACTGTTACATTAATAATACAATAAAAATTTTCGAACGGGAGTGAAACTAGCGGTAATCAATGCTATCAAGTAACTGGCTTATAGGTTTTTTTAAACTTTTTTTTTTACAACTTGTCTCGACACCACCGTCCACGCAAGAATCTTTAGTCCAACGCCCTATGCCCGCGCGCGATCACCGGCTCCTCCGGCCATCCCGGTCTGCTTACTTACCTAACCGGTCACCTTCCTTAGCTTTCCATCTTCTCAACCGGTTTCTGACTACACTTCTAAATTCTAACCCCTTTAAAATATGCTTGTCCTGTTATCTCGCCCAATTTTTTTACTGTGGTAAAAATTTTCTTCATCTAGGACCACAAAGATATGACATGTCTATTACGTTTATTGGTTAGGATGACAAAAAGTTCGCCTATTGAGCAGCAGAACTGGACTACGAAGGAAAAATCAAAGATTTTAATTGAAAGAAATTGAAAATATTTCGTGAGCAACCAATAGGTTTGTGCCAGCTCAGGTTATTACGGAGGTTCTGGAGAAATCGGGGGCATTAGAGTCGGGCTTTGTCAAAATTTAACTTGAATGTAAGGTGAATTTGGGTTGAATTTCCAGAAAATTTGACCCAACGCCGTATTCGTATCAGAAGACGCCACGTCAGGCCGGTGAAAGCACTCAACTGGTTAAAGTACCTTTCTATCCCCAACCTTTTTCCGGAATGATGATCGTGTCCTTGGTGAAATGACGAGGCATAATGTGATTGGCAAATGAAAAAGGCCCTAGGTGCTGCGGAGGAATAATCAAAACCGTCAGTGCGGTCTCGTCTTTTCCTTTTTCTTTTTTAATTTTTTTATAGGGAGGGCGCTCGCTTTTATTGGATTGGCGATTTTATCAAAACACAAAAATAATTATAAAAATTATTTATTAATTTTTTCCTTTTTTTTTTTTCAATGAGAAGGGAGTGAAGAGCATAGGAAATGGAGAATGAAGAAGCTCTCTTGCTCCTCTCTCTTCTTCTCTTAGGAGTTTGTCTAACTATTTTCTCTCCCGGATTTTCTCGCAATCCAAACACCCTTTAGGAGGAAGGTCTTTCTAGTTGCTTATCTTTTCACAGAGATCTGTTTACTCTCCGTGCCAATGGACTCTTTTCCGCTTCCCTTGCTACTGAACAGCGGGTAAGATCCAACTTCGACCAAAGCTTGTGTCAGTTCAGATCACTTACAAGTTTTGCTTTTTGATCTCTTTTTGATGTAATGATGGGTTGATTGTGAAGGTAAACTGTTTTGGTTCCCTTCTTTTCCTTTTCCCTTCGTGTTGTTGTTTTTGAGAACCGATGATGTTTTTGATTCCGAGCTATCTTGAACTCAGTGACCGTAAATTTTCATTTTTTGCCTCTCACTTTCTCGCTGGTTTTTTGGGACAATTGTTTCAATTTATGTAATGTAAATTGGGTTGGTGCATGGTCCTTGCATCTGAGTTTTCTGAGTAGTTTTTGGGAAAATGAGAACGGATAACTTGCTAAAAGTCAGTCACTAGTGTGATCCTGTAAAATCCACCGTATTATTCAGTGCTTGAGATCATCGAAGTCCCGTGTATGTTCAATCGGTGACTTTCTTTGACTCTTTTTTTACATGCATAATCCTAACCTATATAGTATTTTTTTTTTAGTATGTTGTCCTTTTTTTCTGGGTAAGTGTCATATAAAACTGGAAAAACGAAGCGAACAAAAGTAAATAGTTTTGAAATAATATTCCATTGTTAATTTCCAAAAATGTATATATAACTTGCTCTATTGAGTTTAGTGTGTGGATGACTGTTTGATTTCCTTATAAGCGGGTTGATGAGGGGTTTTGTTCTCAGAGAGAAAGAAAAGGAAAAAGAAACTCATCATCTCTGTGTTTCCTTTACATCACTTGTATTATGTCATGCTTGTTATTGGGTGTTTATGCGAAAAAATGTTTCTGCTTCTTGAGCTCATATAATAGAAGTTTGATGTCTTCGATGGTTAGGTTTAATGGATTTGCTTTTATTTTTCCCCAGATTGAACCCATCCAAGTGAAAGCATGAGATGTGAATTGGAGCTGTTAAAACCAATATTGTCTACAGCATTCACTTGTATTTCGTTGAGCAAGATTCAAATAAAATTAGTAAGATGAATCACTTGACTATTGAAACTGAAGATTCTTTTGCAAGCTTGCTTGAGCTTGCAGCCAATAACGATGTTGAGGGTTTCAAACGAACAATTGAGCGGGATCCCTCCTGTGTAGACGAGGTTGGACTGTGGTATGGTCGGAGGAAGGGATCGAAGCAGATGGTCAATGAGCACAGAACACCTTTGATGGTTGCTGCTACTTATGGCAGCATTGATGTCATGAAATTGATTCTTTCCCTAACTGGTGCTGACATTAATGAACCTTGTGGCCTTGACAAGAGCACCGCCCTTCATTGTGCAGCATCGGGTGGGGCTATAAATGCAGTTGATGTTGTGAAACTGCTCTTATTGGCAGGGGGTGATCCAAATTCTTTGGATGCCAATGGTCATCGTCCAGTTGATGTTATCATTGTTCCTCCCAAGCTTGAAGATGTTAAAAACAGTCTTGAAGAACTTCTTCAAACTGATGGATCTACTGCAGGGTGTAATCTTAGGGTGATCAAGACTACAAATATGAATTCTCCACCCTCATCAACTTCACCAGAGAATGGATCTCCATCTTCTGCCTCAGATTTCCAATTGAAGTCGAAGTCAAATGATTTCCCTGTTTCTTCTGCATCAGAGAAGAAAGAATATCCTATTGATCCATCTCTTCCAGATATCAAAAACAGCATATATTCAACAGATGAATTCCGAATGTATTCTTTCAAGGTGCGACCTTGTTCCCGGGCCTATTCTCATGACTGGACTGAATGCCCATTTGTCCATCCTGGTGAGAATGCTCGAAGAAGAGATCCAAGGAAGTTCCATTATAGCTGTGTCCCTTGTCCTGATTTTAGGAAGGGGGCTTGCCGTCGAGGAGATATGTGTGAATATGCTCATGGGGTTTTTGAGTGCTGGCTGCATCCAGCCCAATATCGAACCCGTCTCTGCAAGGATGGAACAAATTGTTCCAGAAGAGTTTGCTTCTTTGCTCACACTAATGAGGAACTCCGGCCATTGTATGTTTCGACTGGCTCTGCGGTTCCCTCTCCTCGCTCAAGCACATCTTCTGCCATGGATTTTGCTGCAGCTATGAGCATGTTGCCTGGCTCCCCGTCTTCAATGTCT